>OY982576.1:22156454-22289314 GCA_963859945.1 Euplagia quadripunctaria
ATACCCTCCTTGAACACACACTCCAGGTACGTCATCTCTCTGATAGCATCGTAACTGAGCTTATTATTGTGTCTGGAGAGCACTTTGTCAATTTCATGCTGCACTTTCTGCTGTACTTCTGGGTGGTAGGCGAGTTGATGGAGCGTAAAGCTGGTCGCGGAAGAAGATGTCTCGAAACCCGCTGCAAAGAACACAAATACCTGCGCCGCCACCAGCTCATCTGTCAACTCTATGGACGCAATCTCGGGCGTTCCGTCTGATTTTACCTTCTCTAAAGATTCCGCAACCATTTTGCCCCTTTTCTGACACTCCAACATCAAGTCAATAAAATCATTTCTCTTCGAAGGTTCATAATTCCGTTGTTTTAAAATGGCTGACACTAAATTAAACATCGGTTTTTCAGCCCTCCTTAAATACCTTAAATGTTTTAATAAATCCGGGAAAATTTCTTTTAAGACTGCTATTATGGCATCTTTCAGGCCGATGTTAAATATGGTGACGCCGAGTTTTCTAAAGGCTGAATCCTCATCGTTAAGAGAGTCAGCATCCAGGCCAAAACCGCAGGCGCCTATAAAGTCCGTAGTGTAGCGTGCCATAAGGTCGCGCGCGTCGATCGGTCGCCCAGTGGCGGCGGCGGTGAGAGCACGCAACTGCAAGCGCTCGGCGCGTTCCACGATCAACGGGAACATCGCCTTCAGCTTGCCGCTCGTGAACGCCGGCGTCATTCGCTGACGCAGGAGTCGCCACAGGTCGCCGTCGGCGAAGAACAAGTTCCGCAACAATGGCTCGATAACAGTCTTGTGGGGGTTTAGTCCACGGGGATAGAAGTACGCGAAGTCCGTCAAAAGTATACGTTTAATGATGGCGGGATCTCTGATCACTAGTTCCGGTCGCGTGGACCGAAAAAATCCTACAACCCTCTCATTTGGATACTTCCAATAAGTATCAACGCTAACCTGTGTCATACTCTTTTGGAGAAGATAACATTCCGAATTGTTTCCAAAAAGCAACACCGGCTTATCGTGTTTGATTCCTCTTTTCTTCCAGTAATTGAAGGTTCTGGTGCCGTACAAGTAGAGCGCGACCAGCGCGAACAGTGCTACTACTAATGTGATCATCGTGAGGTAGTAACCGAACCACTTATGTTCTAAATATGAAATACTTCTAGCGGTACTGTTTAGAGTAGCGAAGTAGTAGTAGCTCATTTAGTGAACAACTGAGAGGCCGCGAACCCGCGACGCGAGATCTCGCCGCCGCACCCCCCCCGCCCGCCGCGCCCCGCCGCACCGCTCTCACTGAACTTGATAAGGACGCAATAATAATAAACAAACAGGATTGACCTGTTTGTTTATTAACCGTTTCATTTTATTTCAACGATTAAGCTACTAAAATACTCTCCACTCGACTAGGCACATTACTAGCCTAGTGCCAAGGCTCTACTTGTAGTAATGAAGTATTAACTCCATAACAAGAATAACTGGTGTCAACAAAACGCAGCGCAGGACTTTTACATCATCGTATAGGTAGGTACCTAACGTATCTGTAACATGTTCTTATTTTAAATAAGATTACATAATATTAATGTCAACAATGCCGATGCCGATGACAGGTTTCTAACAAGTTATTATAAGTGTTCTTGCTAATCCTTTTATAATTGATAATAGAATGCACACAGCACACTTTACGAAAACCACAAACAGATGACATTAGCTTCAGATGAAACTCGTATAATTTGCTCGATTCGTATAAAACTGTAATTCCACGCTAGTGCTAGCTACCTATATACGAGGGCCTAGTCAATTAGACAATGAACTTGACTTGATCCTGTCGACGAGAGTTGACGCGACGTTACAAAGTATGGCCTTGCCGTGTGGCAGGCTGGCAGCTTTCGCCGTCGTTTATGCCACACGATACAATTTTACTACTTGATCAGCTTCGTGATTGAATTGGCTTAAACGCCGTACACACGGAACAATTTCACGCACAATTTGACTAGATTTTCAATCGAATCGTTTCCTGTGAACGCAAATCGTCGAATTCATAGTTGTTGGGTGGTTAGGACCGCCTGACTTGATCGCGTCACGTCAAATCGGTTCGTGTGTACGTTAATCGCCCAATTTTATCATTTAGTCTGCTTGTGGCAAACTGAGCGGATGTTTTCTGATTGTTTTTCAAAGGATGTGTGTATTTATGCATTATTAAGGAGTTTTTTCAAGAAAATAAAATCAAATGAAAATTGGCAATTTAGTCGTTACGTGTGGACGCAAAAGGACAATGACCATGTATATATGGAATTACGTCTTAAGTTGTTGCACAATAAATCTTTATAATTCCGGATACGAAAATAAATTTCCCGAAGTGAGAAGATTTTTTATATTACTTTGATTTTGCAACATGAAACATTGCTAGAGCACTTTTGGTCAAGATTCTTTGTTCCTAAGCCAATTCAATCATGAATCTGATCAAGTAGTAAAATTGAATCATGTGTGTCATACACATGATTCAATTTTAACGAACAAATTTTGCGTCCACACGTAACGACTAAATCGTCAATTTTAGTTTTATTTTATTTTCTGTGCCAGACGGACGTTTGTAAGAAAGTTTACCGTATACGTCATATTTTTTATTTTTGAAGACATGCTACCTGTATTAATCTAATAATATAAACCATCTCATGAATATGACCACCGAACTAAAAAACGCCTTAATAATGCACGTATACACATCCTTTGAAAAACAATCATAACACATCCGCTCAGTATGCCGCCTGCAGGCAGACTAAATGATAAAATTGGCCGATTAGCGTACACACGAACGGATTTGATGTGACGCGATCAAGTCAGGCGGTCCTAACCACCCAATAACCTTGAGTACACACGAAACGATTTGATTGAAAATCAATTAAAATTGTGTGTGAAATCGTTCCGTGTGGACGCCGTTTTAAGTACCTACTAACACACTTACGGACGTTGCATTTGTGCTGATGAGTAATTTCAAGGTCATTAGAGCTTCATGGTGATTAGATCTTATTTGCAATGTTGAGAACTAGAATTAAAAAAAAACGTAGACTGAACTAGAAAGATAAGGACAATTGGTATAAATTCTATAGGTAAGAAAAGTTCGTAGATTTACGGACTTTGCGACTTGAAGAGATGAAAATATAAGTAATGTTAGAAAATAGAGAATTTTATTCGCCTTAACATCCCTGTTCATTACTAACGTTGACCCCCTATTTTGCCACCTTTAAGGTTTATTTTCACGACAGAAAATAGTTCATGTTCACCTCCAAGGTCTTGTTTATCTTACCTTAATTCATTCAAATAAATAAACTTGACCAATGGTTGGTCTTCCGTACCTACAAACTTTGATCCGCTATTTCGCCACTTTCAAAACATTTACAGACAAAAAGTAGCCTCATTTTATTACTAACTAGCAACCCGCCCCGGCTTCGCACGGGTACAAATTATACACCTAAACCTTCTTCATGAATCACTCTGTCTATTAGTGAAAACCGCATGAAAATCCGTTCAGTAGTTTTTCAGTTTATCGCGAACAGACAGACAGACGCGGCGGAGGACTTTGTTTTATAATATGTGATATGTAGTGAAGATTTTTATAATATGATTTTTTTTCATCATTAGCTCAGCTACATGATATGATGATTCTAAACGCAAAAACCTCATAAAGTAATGACAAGTAAACAGAAACACTATTCGTTCCTACAATTTTCGAGGGTTTCTCTCAATTTTATCAGGATCCCATCATCAGATCCTGACTTCCTTGACATGGGACCACCCTTGAGGTACCCTATCTAACAAAAAAGAATAATCAAAATCGGTCCGGCCCGCCAGCCGCTCTGCTCCCGCTTTTTAAATCTCTGATATCTTCTAAGATATTCATTTTAATAATATGCTGTAAAGGGCAATTTTGATGTACATGAAATGCACAACGTATCTAATGTATTTAATTGGATAAGGAATAATACTGTATTGTTTAAAATAGTTTGATAAATAACTCATAATTTTTTTGTAATATGTAAAAGATAAAAATGGTTACTGTGGGTTATCCTTAGATAAACATATACCATCGCGGACTTTTTTATTGATCTTTTTAAGATATACAAATCTCGTAAGGTTTAGCCAGCGTTTGCAATGTAAGCGCACACAAATATGTTTGTTACGACATGACATTACAAATCTTAAAATTTTTCGACTTTACAATAATATGCATGTATACTACATATAAACCTTCCCCTTGAATCACTCTGTCCATTGGTGAAAACCGCATGAAAATCCGTTCAGTAGTTTTTCCGTTTATCGCGAACAGACAGAAGACAGACAGACGTGGCGGGGGACTATGTTTTATTATATGTAGTGATAATTGTTATTTTCCTCGCTAGATTAAATCTGTAATATCTTCGAAAATATTTATTTAAATTGCATGCTGTAAAGGGCCATATTGATCTATATTAAATGTACAATGTATTTAAGGTACTTAGTTGGATAAGGATTAATGCAGTATTGCTTAAAATCACTTCGTGAATAAACCATTATTTCTCGTAAAAAGTAAAGGATATAAAATGGTTATTGTGTGTTATCCCTAAGAGATAGACATATACCCTCGCGGACTTTTTTGTAGACCTTTTTCAGGTGTACAATACTGTAGGACATTATTTTGATCTATCTCGTAGGATTCAGCCAGCGTTTGCAATGTAAGCGCAAAGAAATGTGTTTATTTACGACATGACATTAGAAACCTCTAAAATTATCAGTGATTCTCTACTATATTATGCATGTATTATACATATAAACCTTCCCCTTGAATCACTCTATCTATAAAAAAAACGCATCAAAATCTGTTGCGTAGTTTTAAAAATCTAAGCATACATAGGGACAGACAGACAGCGGGAAGCGACTTTGTTTTATACTATGGAGTGATAAAATAAAATTGTTTGAAGATGAAATAAAAACTACCTGGAAAATAATTAATAATGAAATTAGTAGAAATAAAATATCGAACAACAAATGTATGTAAAAATCACGCAATACCAGTCATACGTCAATGTAATTTAGCATTGAAATGGCGATCTATCATACGATGAATCAGTTGTTCATTTATAGGGGTTTGGTCCGCCATTTGTTAATTAACTTTTAAACAAGGGTGTGAGGGTGGTTAATTAGACAGCTAGTTAAGAAAACAATTTTTTTAAACAATAGTTTCAAGTATTATTTAATAGTTAAACAACGTTTATGAATAAGGCTGTTTGCTTGGCCGGTTTCACCCGATACCCGTAGGAATATCGGGATAAAAAGTCTCATCGCAATCGGTTCCGTAGTTTTTGCGTGGAAGAGGAACAAACATCGATACATCCTATATGTATTTTTCCTGACAAGTTTTGATGACATTTATGGTAGGTAGGTACTGACTTTTACAAACTGTTTTAGACATGTGTATGTGTACCACATGTGATACCATGGCCTCACAGAAAACCGACATTGAGGTTACCGGAGGCCCTAACCCTTCCCTCTACCCATCTTCCCTCACTTCCCCTACTTAAACTTGAGGTTCCCATGTAGTGTACGATGGCCGGATTAATGATGATAGTTAAAATTGTCTGCTTGGATTGGATGGCGCAATCTTGTGCGTATGACTCATGTTTGCAACTAAGTTCATTCGCAACCTATCATAAACTGATGTAACAATTTAAAATTATTGTACCTAAGTATAAATTGATATTCACTATACGATTTAAATATTAATAAAAACATTAAAGGTATTTTTTTTATTTTACCGTTTTCATAACCAAATCATTTCTGAAACCAAACCATTTAAGTGTGCTATAATAATATTTGTCACTATTATTTGTATAACTAGCTGACCCGCGCAACTTCGTCCGCGTTTGTAAATTTTCCCCGTTTTTGCAACATTTTTGCATTGATGTGCCGCTCCTATTGGTTATAGCGTGATGTTATCTACACAAGTAATAAAGGAGTATCTGAACACGCACCACAGTAGTTTCACTGCCTTAATTGATAAATGGGCTATCCAACACTAAAATAATTTTTCAATTCGACCTAATAGTTCCTGAGATTTGCGCGTTCAACCAAACTCTTCAGCTTTATAATATTAGTATTTCATAGAATACATTTTCATAAAGTAGTAATATTATGTTATTATTGTACATAATTTATTATTATTTAAAGTATGTAATAATATTGGTTAGCTGTATTTTTATTTTTGACACGATCATGATTTGCTAATTGATTTCATCTGTATGAGTCACGCGGTCTATGACCGTATCGTTACGTCCCACAGGTTTTGCCTGTTTATATATAGTTTTGCGCATCGCCCGTAAGGCACAGTTGTGTGGAGCTCGATGTGAGCTCAACTATACACGTCCGTAGACAACAGCAGCTACCTCGTCATGATCACATTAGTAGTAGTACTACTCGCGCTGGTCGCGCTCTACTTGTACGGCACCAGAACCTTCAAGTACTGGGAGAAAAGAGGAATCAAACACAATAAGCCGGTGCTGCTTTTCGGTACTAATACAAAGGGCTTCCTCTTACGAAGGAGTACCACTCAAATGGCTGTAGAAACTTACTGGAAGTATCCTAACGAGAAGGTTGTGGGATTCTTTCGGTCTACGAAACCTGAATTGGTGATCAGGGATCCAGAGATTGTGAAGCGCATACTTGTGACAGACTTCGCATACTTCTACCCCCGTGGCCTGAACGCTCACAAGAATACGATTGAGCCGCTGCTACGCAATTTGTTCTTTGCGGACGGTGACCTGTGGCGTTTACTGCGGAAACGCATGACTCCGGCGTTTACGAGTGGCAAACTGAAGGCAATGTTCCCGCTGATCGTCGAACGCGCCGAGCGCCTACAGGCACGCGCACTCAAACTCGGCACCAAGGGGGGACCCATTGACGCACGTGACTTGATGGCGCGCTATACCACCGACTTTATTGGCGCCTGTGGGTTTGGCCTGGATGCGGATTCGCTCAATGACGAAAACTCCGCCTTTAGAAAACTCGGCGCTAACATATTTAATGTAGGAATTAGAAATGCTATAGTAATGGTTTTGAAAGAAATTTTTCCAGAACCACTGAAACATTTGAAATATATACCAGAAACTGAAAAACCGATGTTTGACATAGTATCAGCAATTTTGAAGCAACGAAATCATAAACCCTCCGGCCGAAATGATTTTATCGATTTGATGTTGGAGTGTCAAAAACGAGGAAAAATTGAAGTGGAGTCAATAGAAAAAGTCAACACTAATGGCATTCCTGAAATTGTATCCATGGAACTGACAGACGAGCTGATAGCCGCCCAAGTGTTTGTGTTTTTTGCAGCGGGCTTCGAAACATCTTCATCTGCGACTAGTTTTACACTGCACCAACTCGCCTACTACCCACAAGTGCAACAGAAAGTGCAGCATGAAATTGACCAAGTGCTCTCCAGACACAACAATAAGCTGAGTTACGACGCTATCAAGGAGATGACGTACCTGGAGTGTGCGTTCAAGGAGGGTATGAGGTTGTTTCCCTCACTGGGTTTCTTGTTCAGGGAATGCGCACGCCCGTACACGATTCCTGGATTGGACATTACGATCGACGAGGGCGTA
Organism: Euplagia quadripunctaria; assembly: GCA_963859945.1. Lineage (NCBI taxonomy): Eukaryota > Metazoa > Arthropoda > Insecta > Lepidoptera > Erebidae > Euplagia > Euplagia quadripunctaria. The sequence continues at coordinate 22,164,088 of OY982576.1, forward strand.
GGTATCATGATCCCGCTCCAGGCGCTCCAAAACGACCCGCAATATTTCGAGGATCCGCACGTATTCCGTCCAGAGCGATTTATGCCAGGTGCTGTTGACGCGAAGACTAAATGCGTATATCTGCCATTCGGCGACGGACCGCGCGCTTGCATTGGAGAACGGCTGGGCTTGATGCAATCACTGGCGGGGCTGGCTGCAGTGCTATCGCGATTTTCGGTATCGCCTGCGAATAATACCTTACGTCACCCGATGGTCGAGCCTAAATCTAACATTGTCCAGGGCATTAGGGGCGGTCTGCCCCTTATCTTTACTGAAAGGTCTTTGTAATTAGTCGTAAATTTAATTCGTGGTAATACTAGTAAGAATAGAAAACTTTACTTTCATGCACTTCCAAGTGTAAATTTCTGATAGTAACAGATAACATAACCATAACAGTCAAGAAATCTTCTGTTTTATGTACTATGTCAACATGACAATTTAATTACAAAATTACAGAACTTTTGTATTCGTTTTCAACAACACAACATCTAAACATTACAAATATTTATCATAAACAATAAATGATTTTATTATTTCGTCTGTGTCTCTAATCTCGCCATCTATCCCTGTCCCTGCTATCACTATGTCGTGTACAGTGTGTAGATGAAATTGGAAAATTGTGCATAGTAATTACGATAAAGAAAATACTACAACACCTCCATAATGAATGTTTCAACTCAGATACCTACCGCTTGAAATATATAGGTATCTTTAATTGTTGAAGAAGTGTCATACATGATGAGTGGTGAGGTAAGCGCTTTTATAAAGATGTTAAATATGTCTCCGTCTTCTATGATTGTTTGAGTCGCAGGCGGAAAAAATCTAGATAATTCGATGCGATAAAACCTAAACGACATTTTATAATGAAAATGAGTTAAATAGTAGATGTTATTATTTGTTAGTGAATATTATTATTAACTAGCAGTTCCCGCGTGACTTCGCTCGCGTACATATTAATATATTTTGCGTTGCACCCTAATTCTTTTTCCAAAATAAAAGCTGCCAGTCAAAGTCCCGTGAATTTCCGTTCCGGAGATTAGGAACAAACAGACAGACGGACAGACGGGCAGACAGACAAAAGTTTAAATAACAGATTTTAGGCATAGGTATCGTGCAAATAACTCTCAACTCTAGCACTCGTCAATAATTATTGCTCGGTACTCTAATCAGTCTATCACCACTATATCAAGCTTATTGGTAACAATAGCCATGTCAGTGATGACAGATCGATCCCAGTACAATGTTGCATGACAATTTTCGAGAACTGGGTCGGGCACATACCTGTAGTATGTAACTCGACAGCCACAAGGTTATATTTAAGAGCAAGTTGCTGATGGACTATCCTGGCCACTTGGTTATGTCTATGCAAGTACTCGCTATTGGCAAGACGAGAACAACCAGAAATTATGTGCCTGAGGGTTTCTTCGGGACGATGACACGCCCGACAAATTGTCTATTGTGCCGTCCTTCAGTACATATCTCCGATAGATATTCGTCATAACAACTTCATCTGTAATTGCACAGACAAAATCCGATCATTTACGTAAATTTATTTTGTATTTAAATCTTGTATCAATGTTCACAGATAAGTCACACATTTGTTACTTACCTGTACTTATTATATAAATTAAAAGATTATTTGATTTGTATACATTGAAATTCTGCATATATTACTTGGTTTATGACTTTTATTATTGCTGTAACTTATGTTATTGTTTTATTATTAGTTCTAATTATTAATTTCAATCATTAATCTAATCAATATAATTATGTTACATTTTTAATTATTTTAAGATTTGCACGCCAATATGGTAGAGCATAGACGGACTTTTATACAGCTAACACCATTGTAATTATGTAAATTTACCTATGTTCAGCAAAAATAAAGAAATTGAAAAAACCTTCAGTTTCTCCGAAGAAGTCACCGAACCGTAGCCAAGATACTGATGCTAATAAATCTACATCAGGCCAATTTAAGGCCCGATAAAAACGTCCATGCAACTCTTTGTTCTTCCATATCTCCCTGCGATCTCTAATACTAAGTACTGCTGGTTTGCGCCAGTTCTCTTTTGCTAGAGCAAGCGGAGTGAGTGAGAACAACTTTCAGCCTGGTGCTTCTTGATTGTGCCAAGCTCAGATTGTATAGAAGACCTACATATAATCTAAGGCATTCTAATAGTCCGGGCGCCAGAGCATTGGAGGGTGGTCTTTTATAACAATACGATACTTGGCCTTAAATTTGAAGAAAAATACGTAGAATAACATCATAAAGTGTCTACTTCTACGGAGATACGCGTCATTGTTCATTATTGCAAAAAAAACTCAAAAATCGGTTCTTTTCAGTTTTCATTAAATACCTCGAAAAGTATTTTTTTAGAGCAAAATTTCAAATGCAAAAACTGTTTATCCGACGATTTTACATAAGGATTAGGCGTTAAAACAATTTTTTTCCATTGTTTAAATAAGCGAGAAAGATGAAAAACGCAAAGAAATCAAAATGCGTGAAAATGCAAGTTGCAATATTCAAAATTGAATGAAAATCGAATACGTTACAGACTTATTGTATTAGTATGTTTTTCAAAATGGCAGCCTATTGTAAAATTATTAATTTAAAATTTCGATTGTGTATAAAATGTGTCACGGGCATGGAAACGATATGCGAGTTTTTGGAATCGATGGGGAATAACAATATCTTTGATACTGCAAAAATTTGATTTTTTAATTGATTGATGAACTGAGAAACGTTGTACCTCGATTTCATCGACCGTGTCATATACTTGCCCACTGCTAGGGTACTAGCTGCTCAAGTGCCGCGGTTCACGCGCTACTGTTGACCAACTTATGTAATCGTTGTAGGCAAATCTATAGGGGAAAAAATTGTAAGGTACAATAAATCTTCAACACCGCAGCGGCGCAGGTCAGAAGTCGAAAAATCAAATATGTCGGCCGGAACGCGGGAAAAACAAAGTATCGTATCTCGGCTTCTATTGATCCTACTTCAATTTTTTTTTTAAATTCATGTAAAAATAGAGAAAGTTTAAAATTAGAGAAAATACGGTCTTTCATTTACGGTTTTTCGTTATAATTTTTTTTATTTGCTAAATAAAAAAATCAAATTTTTGCTGTATCAAAGATAAAGTCAAGTATCGTATTGTTATAAAAGACCGCCACTTTTCGTTTTTTTTTTGGCTCTGGCACCCGGATTGTAAGGTGCCAGGTTTATTTATTTCTTAACATAATGTTATTCTAATGTTTCCGTCTCCAGAAAATATCAATAATATAAAGCGTCGTTTAAGGTAAAACGGTCACTACCAACAGTGGTCCTAACAAATCTCCGCGACAATAAAAATATTATAAAAACACTAATAACTTAGGTACCTACTTATCATAGTTTTCATTGTAAATGAAATTTATTTATTATATAATACTCTCGTTATCTTTAAAATGTTTGCATTAGCCGCAGCCTCAACTGACAGTGATCTTTGATTGCATTCAATTCTGAGATCTAAGGAGCAGATTGAGTAACTGAGTAAGGCCTGCACGATGATGTGAGTGTGGAATCCGAAAGCTAAGCGCTGACCAAATTCTATTTAAGTTCACTAAGTACCTAGCAAGCTATTTTCAGTCGCCAATTGTTAGGCTAGGCTAGTGACCTTGGACGAAAAGCAGTCGCCTCAGTCCCCAATTTTATTAATCTGTACTCTCTCTATTAGATATTCAACAATCTGCTGGTATTTTGGAGCGATTAGCTTTTATTATCATTTATCCTCATCTGGTTAGTTCAAAGTCCAAAACAAGGTTGTTATGATACAAACTCGATCGACGGACTTTGGACCCTGCAAAATAGACTTGAACGTTGCAATTTCAATGACGAAAGTTTAACACAATATACGTGTATATTTCATCATGTTTATGAGACTCGTGATCGCGAAAGCTTCCTACCTACATGGAATTTGGAATGACGATTCTTAATTATTTTTATTAAACCAGTCATCAGTGAACAGTTAAGTAGTAACTTTTAGTAGAGATCAAACTGAATGCTTATTCAGTTTTAGAAACGCTCACCTAATGAGAAGGTACCTATTTATGGCATACTGGTATTGGGATCGTGCACGACAGTAGCGCCACTTAGCATGCGCAACTACAACTCGGGATTATGTCAAATAATGACATACAAATAGGTACATAGAAAGACGAGAAACAGTTTTTAAAGGAATTTGGAAGAAACAGTATATAGAAAAATGGATATAATTATAAAAACCGGTTTTGAATGTATAAAACACAACGTAAGTTTTCAACCTCAAACTCTTTTCAAAGGAAATAAATTAGTTTTAGCTCAACATGTAAGAAATGTTAAAGAGCCAACGAAATAATGGCCACAATTAGTTAGTAGTTATTCCACGAATACAATTAAAACTTCACATTATTAAAATGAATTAAAGCTTGACATCATTAAATTGTATTAAAACTTTGACATTATAATAATTAATAAATATCAGTATAGACATATTGAACATTATTGAATTGTAAATAATTTTATTATGATTATTTGTATCAATAATTATAATGATAATTTGCATGTCAATAATATTGACTAAAGTCGCATGTGTTAGAATATTTAAACATGTAAGATCTTTCTGTACTGACTTTTCTGCAAATAAATAAATTTGATTTGATAAGAGTCCATGTCATCATTCATCAAACATCGGTGACACACCCTATAAAACAAATTTAAAATTGAGTACTCTAAGTACTTTAAACGCAATGTAGGCTACATTACGTTGTACATTATGTTATTAATAATAGTAATTAAATGTGCTACATTACCTATGTAGCACCCTTAATTTAGTATTTTACGGTAGATAAGATACTTTAACGAATTTTTGCAGTTCACAACACAACAACAATTATGACCCATTTCAAATTACAAACAAATTGTAGGAAATCTCAAAGTATTTTGTTTGACTGATGATAGACTATCCCGAATTGTTTCAGATTTCTGCCACGGTGTGCGCTGCGATCGCTTTATATACGCCCACCATGCACTTCGCACATAGCGATGGCGACGTTATAACAAATGAAAATCAATGTTTTGAGAATTTTATGTTACACACATCAAAAGTGTCAGCCAATTCATATTTACCACTTTTACCATTCCTAATTTTTAAGTCAACAACTTATCCCTGTTTTGTAAAAATTAAGAAAATTGAAATTTTAACTAATTGTGGGTAATTAACCTAAGTTAATTCGTCAATTAAAAGGAATGAGGATATTTTAATTTTTTATTCTTAAAATAAAAAAAATTATAATATTTGTTTCCACCATTGACACGAATCACAATCACAGCGATTTGTGGCTGTCTGAAGTTGGCGGGGAGAAGTCGTTTTTTTACATTTTTTTTTACTATTTCAATTATTCGTTAATTAATTTTTATTATATTTTTATATTATTAATTTTTTTTTGTAAATAAAATAAACACTTACCCTCAAGTTGGCGGGAGAAGTCGTTTTGTTAATTCTTTTTTTGCTCTTTCAACTGTTCGTTAAATTTGTTTGATCTTGATTTTTTTTAAATAAAATAAAAATTTACCCTCAAGTTGGCGGGGAAAAGTCGTTCTTTTACATTTTTTTTTATAGTGAAATCTTCTTAAGCGGCCTTGGGCCCTTTTTGAGATGGGTAAAAAATGTTAAACTCGCGTCAGGACACGCGACCCTGATCGAAAATGTATGGAAAATGTGTCCGAGTGTCATATACTTAAAATAATATATTTTTATGACGAGTTTCTTATATTTATACGTACAGCGTCAGAGAGACATGGAGAGGGAGGAAGGGGGGAGGGAGGGAGAGAGGGAGAGCGGGAGAGTGGGTAAATGGGTCGGTCGGTCAGTCAGTAAGTAAGTAAGTCAATCAGTTAATGTGACGTTTTAAGTTCGTCGAATCGTTTAAGTTTGCACTTCTGTCGGCAGTCCCACGACTGCCTTTTTCTTTTTACCCACTTCAAAAAGGAGGAAGTTCTCAATTCGATTGGTATTTTTTGTTTTTATGTATGTACACCGATTACGTTGAGATTTATGATCCGATTTACGTGATTCTTCTTTAGTTTGATGCGGAATAGTTGCCATTGGCCAACTAGTTTTTTTATGAACATTTTTGTTTACGTGGACAATGTAATTTTAGTTTGTGTATGGCTTTTTTAGGAGTTTTCATTTAGGTTGATTATATATTATTATTAACCCGTGTCGCGATAAGTGGGTCTTAGGCTACCTGTCATTGAAGCGGAGCGAGCGTGCGGAATAGGCCTACCCATAGCTACTTAAAAATGGCGTCTTGTGCCTTCAAATATTTTAAGAAATATTCAGCAAAAAAAGAAGAAAACTAAGATAATAACATTCCACCGGTTAATAATGTGATTCAATCTCTATAAAATTCTTAAACCTTTTTTAATAATTATAATTTAACAGATGACAGAAGCCACAATTTTGTCAGTGTTGCCATTATAATTAAATATAATCCCCATTATAAATGTTCGTCAGAATTATTTTATGAATATCTTGAAATTGTTTTTGTACTGTTTACAGGTTTCCCAGAGATATAATACTCGCGGATCGATGGATCCCGGATAGTAAGGCTGCCTAGAAATGAGTCTTAGTGGAAACCAAACATATGGACGTGTATTTGTTCTGATCAATTTCGTAAAAACTTGTTTAGTAAATCTAATTTGTACTTTAAATAAACATATTGTATTTTTTTTTTTAATTCAATCTCAAATTTAACTATTTTAATGGCAAAATTTCTTTCTGCTAATGGGTGCCAGTGTAAAGCGAAGCCTTTACGCACACTAGGGTAACAGAGGAGCCGTATTTAAGACCCCCGTCGTATTGTGACACGGTATCCAGACATATACAATCAAAGGCTACAGAGACCTCTGATCATAAAATTCATGGGGGCTGTAAAGTTATTTGTAGGATCCTTTGAATTTTGGACATAATTTATCGTGACGCCTATGCTCTTGGTTAAGTAGACTAAATCAAATACTTTATTATTTCGCCTTACAGAAAGAATCAAACTAGCAACCTGCCCCGGCTTCGCACGGGGAGCAAAGCATATATTGATTTTTTCCAACCTCTTCAACAATCATCGTTATATTTCAGCTATTTTACACCAAACCTTGATGAAATCTATTGGAGAAAACCGCATGAAAATCCGTTCAATAGTTTTCGAGTTTATCGCGAACAGACAGACAGACACGCCGGGGGACTTTGTTTTATATTTTTTTTTTTATACTACACACTACTACATATTACATTTTTAATTTTAAAAAAGACAACTCCCGCATTAGGAATTACTCCTGTGTCGCGGGGAATTTACAAACATAGAAACAACGGACACAAAGAACACCCAGACTCAGGTGGGAATCGAACCGACGACCTATAATCATAGCTGTCAGGGTCACCAACCACTAGACCAACAGGCCAGTCGATGTAGTGATAGTGGAAACATCGTTCACATTCGCATTTATCTCAAGGTATTCCAGTGGCTATACTGTGATTGTTTGACATGCTATTCTCTAAAAAGGTTTAATTAGAAAAAACTAAATATTTAATCTATTACGGTTAGATACAAACAATTTCGGTCCAGCGTTAGAGGTCCGTTTTGTAATAAATTGAATTATTTGTAATCAAATATAGCTAACGTTAGTTTCAATATTACCTACCACTTGTCTAAAAAAATACCCTCATTACTAGAACTATTCGATTGTAAATCGAGTCTATATGTCCCGTCTTACCACATATGTAACAATTCATTTTATTTGATCTGATCGATTTTAGGATAGGAAACGTAAAAAAGTTCTGGTACTTTAAACTTCGTAACTAGTACAGGCTCTAAGGGTTTTTAGCTTTTGCGTATGAAGTGAAGAAAGTAATAAGTGTGAAGTAAGTTTTAACATTGCTGTTAAATGACGCAATTTTTACATTTACATTACATATTTTTCGTAGTACCACAAACCAATCCTATCAATCGTGTTAACGTTAAAAGAAATTCTAGTACTACGTAAGTGTCTTATTTTCTATCTAGCATATTCACACTGAGTTAGACGGGTCTGACGTAAACAACAGCCTTTTGAAGTTTTTCGAACATATTCTTGTCAGGTTACATGTCAGTAAATTCCAAGTGACGAATTTCCCAGGACAGTCCTCCAATGGGCTTCCAGGATTCAAACCATAAGAAAGCGGGCCATTTAAAGGCCTTACCTGCTTTTGCGACTGTTGTTTAATGCTCCAACCGAAGTCGTTAGTCGATGTTTCTATATTGGTACACCATGACACAGTACTAGCGTCGCTAGTAGCTGGAGCGAGCGATGTTGGAGTTGGAAGCGCGATGTCATCATCTCTTCGTCGGGGCGCGGTGACATCGGCAGCGTCCCAGACGACATTGAAAAAATATAGAAATAGTGAATTATCCATCACGGACGTAGTTCTTAATACAAATATAAGAATTTGCGAGTTTGAGTACTATTCAACTTCTGATGTTAGACTTATCTAGATACAGTTACAGAGGTTATTAACAAACAATAGTTTATGGATAGCGGTAACAGGAATAATTAGAAACAATAAATCAAAATCAAAATTATTTATTTAAAGTAAACCCATTGTAGGTATTATGAATTGTCGGTCGTGACTCCAGTTGCCTGTTCCAATACGTAGATCCTTTGGAGAAGAACAGGCAAGAAACTCCAAGGACACTCTTTTTAACATGTTTTCTTGACAAGGTACTAGTTACATTGCTTATAATAATTGTGTATATCATATATTCGTATAAGCGTATACCCAATCATATAAGCATATTAATCATATATAAGGCATATTATAGAATACTATATGAATAATAAATCATCACAGCATAATTCTCCTATTTTATAATATAGGACATCAGTTTCATTATAGATTACCAACAGTAAAATATATTAGAAAAAGTATAACAGCTTACGTAACTTGGTGGTCGCTAGGTCCTTCCAGTTGAAGTTCTGTTCCAAGGCTTGCAATACAGTGCCCGATATTGGCCCCAGACGGGGTATTTATAACAATTCAACACATGGTTCTTTAACAAAATAAAACCAACATACCCTACAATCGTATCTCATTATTTTAAATGTAGACATAATTAAAATACAAGTACCGGTCACTTTTGCTTTGTGTAATAACATCATGTTGGCACCTAAACTTATATATTTTTATAGAATCTATTACGCCCAACCTGATAATGCTTCGTCCCCGAAGTACTAATACAGAGAAATATTATTTAATTACTAATATGATTACCGTATAATCATCAGTACTTACATCCAACATTGTTCAATAATCGGCTACAAGAAACAAGTACCTGGGAGACCGAGCCCCGCTCGGTAGCTTTTTGTAAAATCATATATTTTTTTGTAAAATTGCATTTTTACAGGAAATACAACTATGCAGTTGAACTTAAAATGCAAAACTATCTGTATACAAAATTTCGTCAAAATCGTTGCAGCGGTTTTCTAGATTCAGATTATATATAATATTATGCATATATTACAAGGATTGCTCGTTTAAAGGTATTAAATAGATAGCTATATCCAACTATTTATTTAAACAATTGTACTTGCATAGACATGATGGTTCCATTCAATAGCTGCCATTGAGGTAGACCAATCACCAAACAAGTATAACCAGCGAATTTTTGCACTACATACATAGCCATGCCAATCACATTCACCCGCTGCCGGTGAGACCAATTGGCACCAAGTATGTTGTGGTCCAGCGGTAAACAATAATTTGGCCTGCAACCTAGACATGCTGATTCCATTCACCCGCTCCTGGTGAGATAAATCAGCACCAAGTTACAGGAGACCAGCTGTTATACTTCATTCAGTATCGCAATTTTTTTCTTTCATCATTTTAGTATTGCTGTATAAATTAAATTTTAAGTGTAGGGCTTTGTTATATTGAAATACTTTTAAAATATATAATAGAATAGATTTACTTTGACTAGCATATATAAATGGAGCCACTTGTATAGCCATGTTAGTCCCCTTCAACCGCTGCCATTGAGATAGACTAACACCAAACAAGTAACCGACCAGCGGAATTAAGCCATTTGCCTAGACATGTTGATTCCCTCCACCCGCTGCCAGTGGGACTAATCAACACCAAGCAGAAGGGCCGACCAGCGGTAATGAGCCTAATGAGCCATTTACATTGACATGCAGGTTCCATCCACTCGCTGCCAGTGGGACAAACCAGCACCAAATAAAAGGCCGACCAGCAATTTTTAGAATAATAAAATATACAAAAACAATTGCAACTGAATAAAGTACAATTATTTAACATTGTATAATATACAATACAATATATTATTATCTAATTTATTTATATGACATTTTTAACAGCAACATTTATCCACCTATTCACCAAGCCACTGTCGTAATTATTCTTTTGCTATAATTATCATATTATTTTCTTAAGCTACAGACCTTGACTATACATATGTCAGATGCCCGGTCTGTCCTCTCAATGTGGCACCAATTTCAATCAGTATAAATCTTGACGTAATCTAGAAAAATCCTACTGTAGTTTACAGAACAACCTATTACAGATACTAAAAATTTTTATTGATAGGTTTGAAGTCGGTGCCAAGCCAAATGTTTTTTTTTTTTTGCTCTTTTCTGTAGCTCACTTAGTAATTCAGTCGCACGCCTAAAATGTTAATATCCAGCATGGATTATACGCATCACGCGATAGCGGGCGACACCAGAGAGGAGACTTTAATATTAAGTTGGAGTTTTTGATTTAACATTAGTAGGATAGGTGAATTGAATAGAAATGTCTAGGTTTAGGTTAGGCTAGAACTGTGACCATAACGCCAGTGTGTGCCAGAACCGAATTTTATGACAAACGAAGTACTTGGTCATACCGCCAAAAAAATCTAAGATGAACAAATAAAAATTTTGACCGAACAATGACGAACAGTTGAAAGAGCAAAAAAAAAAGTAAAAAAACGACTTCTCCCCGCCAAAGTAAGACAGCCGCGATTTGTACTCGTACTGGCACAGAAATGGTTGCTACACATATGAAAATGAGGCAATGCAATTATGCATTCATTTGCTATGCCATCTTGGGTGCAAAGTTTTTTTTTAAGCCTTACTGAACCTTCACTTTCATGTAAAGGAAATATAGAACAACTTGATAAATGGTTTATGAAATTACATGGTAGCTACTTTAAATTTAAAACAAATATCGTTAGACGAACCAGCCAATTTATATTTAATAAAGTATCTAATATTCCAAATAAATTAGTATACTCATTTGTTAAACAGGGGCAGTTAACGAGGGGCTTGTGGCTAAGTTGTAACCGAGTAGGTTAGCACATTACAAAGTTAAGTAGTACTAGCCAGGTCAGTCTAAGATGGGTGACCATTCTTAACACATTGAGACTCCTCCGTGCCTCGGAGAGCACGTTAAACCATCGGTCCCGGGTGCCATACGAACATCTGTGGCATTCGTTACGGGTAGTTGGAGCCCTAAAAAGTCCGACAACCTGGTCTAACTACAGAACTTCGATATCGCCTAGTACTTGGGTTGTGGAGGTCTGATAGCACTTGGCAGTCGCTTCACGTAAAATATCAAAGTTAGGCCGTATCATAGTTAGACTGAAAGCCGACCTCAACTTAGTTGGGAAAAGGCGTGGAGGATTTTGATTCATTTGTTAAACAACGCGTGTTCATAAGAATTAAATACATTAATACAAAAACAGAAGAATCTACAATAAAACGAAAGCATGGACGAAGGACGACTCCGGGACTGATAAAAGTCGAAAAAGGGCAAAAAAACTTTAAAAAATTGTAATATAATAGATTTAAGTACTTAATATGTAATTTTATTGTAATTATTGTAATTTTTTGATAAATGCCGGACGTATCTTTTCTAAAAAAGATAACGAAAGTCGAGTACTGAACAGTGCTCTGAGTGTATATCGGAATCGGAACATACCCTATGTGTTCCGATAAACCTATAATGTTATTATTCGTATTATTGACATTTTGTGTTTTGTGTGATTTATTAAATACTTTAACTTGATTGGAGACGTAAAAATTTTTCAAAAGAAGAAGAAAGTGTTAATTAGTTTAATACAACCCTTCCTTGAACTTGTGAAACTTAGTCCTAAGCGACAGAAATTATAAAGAAACTGTTGGGAATTAGTGCTGCAATTACCAAAATTATGTGTAAGTTGTTTTAATATAACCATATCCATTACGCAGTTAGAGGAACATAATGACATAGAAAACATTTGTAATACAATAAAACATTTAACCTTTCCTTTTTCATTCTATTATGATTAGCGGAACGCGAGACACCTAATACATCAGTTGGCGCTGGTGGTGATCCATCGCCGGCCCCGCTCGACCACAGAGAAGACGAGGACGACAGGCCCATGACGTATGAGGAGCTGCGATTACTTTCACTCGGCATCAACATGTTAGCAGGTTGTCTAGATTTCTAACATGACCTTAGTGATAAATCTAGTATCAGATTACAATAATAAGTGTTAGTGGATTGTTACATTTATGACATGTTAATAAGGGTGGTCAATCACACCTGAAGGAGTAGATTTTAATAGGTTATTATTTATCATTGTCTAACAAAAATTAAATCTAAAAAGCGCTCAGCATTGTTTCAACAACACATGGCAGACATCTGTTTAAAAAAATATTACAAAAATTCTACATAATTGCATCTCTACTATAAAAACCTACAAAATAATATAAACATATACCTATCATATTCCATATGTGACAAGTAACATACCACATCTGTTATAACTTGCAGGTCCTTCGCTTGGCAGAGTTATAGACATCATTCAGATTCACGAGCCATCATTGAAAGCTGACAATCAAAATGAATTTGAAATTGATTTTGAAAAATTAAATCCGCCCACGCTTCGGGCATTAGAAAGATTTGTAAGATCTAAAGTTCCTACTGTATATAAAGTGGATATACAAGAGTAAAACCAAAATTCCAATCATATATATCATCATTAACATTACCCCTAAATATAGGTAGAAAATGAAATGATCCTACCTCATGTGCTCTTTAATCACCTGTGAACATTGGGTACTTGTTAACAGCAAGTGACCTTTATAACTAAGACCATAATTTAATGAAGAATTTTGTATCAATGGATTCCTTGAGAACTATTTTTAGAGATAAATATTGTCTCACCATTACAAGTATTTATATACTCGAAGTGTGTTTGTAGGAGATAATTTAGAATATTTTGAATTAAAATGTAAATCAAAAGCCAATATTCATAGGAAATACAAATATGATATATGTCTTCCTCATATCAATAATATGATTTACTATAAGAGTACCTATGTAACAGCAGTCCGCGTTTACAATCATTTACCATTAAACATCAAAACATTCAATAGAAAGGCTTTTAAGGCAGTGCTTAAAAAATGGCTAATGTAAAATGTATTTTATAATACAAGGGAATTTTTTAAATATAAATGACAATAATGTTAGTAAGTAATAAAAATTACTTATTTTTATTTTTTTTTATTTTGATGCTAGTGTAAGTATATTCTATCCCACAATCATTTATAATTGTTATGTATTAATTTTAATTTATACTTTTATCCTACAATTTTTAGTTAATTACTTACTCTATGTTTTATTATCAATCAACGCAACAATAATGTACCTAAGCATGTAAAATTTATAAATGATGTATAAGAATATTGTACATCCGACATGGATAATTTGTTGATACTCAAAAAATAATGTGACAACCACCAACATAATGAACATTATTATTTTATAGGTGGTTAGTGCAATGGGTGTGTCATTGCAGTCTACAATCTTTTATAGTCTAGTTTTGAATGGACTAATCATATTGTATAATAGTTGTAATTTATGGTGCATATTAGCCTTATACTTTAATAAAAAGTAAGACAAATTGTATCACATATTATATCTATTTGTGTATACTACAAAATATATGTACATATGTATACTTGTAATATAAGTAACACATCAAAATATTTATACATAGTGTTGTATGTATTTATTTTACTTATTCAAAAGAGCACTATTTTTCCTTGAGTTATAGTAAAATTACAATAAAGGATAATAACACCAGAAAATGGTTTTATTATTTTTATGTCGCCAGCGCCATCTATGATTGCGTTTGAGTACTTAAGTGTGTATCATAATTATCTAAAAAATATACAACACCAGGTAGAAATAATAATAATAATAATAAATTCTTTATTTGGAACTGATACAGGTTACAATTATTTCATCTGTTCGATAATGACCGCGTTATCGAAACACTGTGATGTGTGACTGTGAAATAGAATATTATAATATGAAAATTAATGAAATACAGAATATACGCTCAGATACAAAATTAATCAACACATCAATACCCCAGGGCAGTGTTATAGGATGCCTGTTGTTCCTAGTATACATAAACGATTTGCCGAAAAACAAACGGGCCGTGTGTTCTTTTTGTGGACAACATTATCTCACTTCTAACTTCAATCGAATGCAACAATAACCTGACTGAAAAGCAGGGGCGTAGCTACCGCCGTATCAGCCGTATAAGGCCCCTAAAGTGTGTAAGGAAAAATTTGTTAAATGTTATCCACAATGTCACTAATTAATCTCGTGCTTCCCGGGAAAAAATACATTAAAAAACTGTCAAAAAAGCTATCTCTTTTATTTCTGGGTTAAGCTTCCGCCCAAAAGGGTTTGGGGATCCCCCGTTTAAAGCATTTTTGTTTCTTTTGTGAGAAATCTTTACCCTTCATTTTGGGCCCCCCAACTAATTTTGATACAGGGCACGCTACGCCATTGCTGAAAAGCTCAACACTCTATTTTGCCAAACTACAGAGGGGTTAGAAAAAAAAAATTTTGAAGTTAACTTTTCAAAAACTAAAATAATGACATTCCATCCACACCAAAAAAAAGGCTCTTGACATAAAATTTAGTTTTAAAAATACAAAAATTGAAGTAGTTCCGGAATTTAATTTATTAGGATTGATTATTGACACACATTAATTGGAAGGCGCATGTGCAAAAAATTAGGTCGAAGATCTCGAAATTCTCCTACACCCTGATATTGAAACCGGTCTCGTTACCTAATATGCTTATGCATACGCTTGGCTGAGTTATGGCATTATCTTGTGGGGAAACAGTACCGATACATCTGCACTGTTTATACTACAAAAGACATTAATTAGAATGAGGATCAGTCACGTTTTTTGTTAAGTATGCAGATTTATAGCTGTAAAAAAAACAATAAATACTGTGTTTAAATTTTTTTAATCGGATCAAAATGACCAAGATACAGAGATTTTAGTGCACCAACTTAAAAAACGCTCGCGAGAAAAATCGTGAACGCTATGACGTCATTCATCGCGTATAGGCAAAAGCGGCGGGTCGCCTTCGCGTCACCAGCTTGGTAAGCTTTTAGTCTAGTGCAGTTAGTGCAACGACCTGACGATTGCTGATTTTTCAGATTATTTTTAAAGTGATAATGCCGTCAGATAAGTATTGCATTGTCCCAAAATGCAAAAATACAAGTGTTAATCCACCTAATAAGCTTTTTTTGACTGTGCCGAAAGATGCACAAATAATAAAAAAAAATGGTGTAAAGCAATGCGGAGAGATGACAAAACTCCTCTGTCATGCCGAAGTGGTTTACAGATACTGTTGCGAATATCATTTTGACGTAAGTACAGTATCCTAGCTAGAGTATCTACCTAATATCAGTAGGTACAATATGGTCAACGGGTCTAGTGCTAATCATTCGTAAAGTTAGCAGTTTCGATGCGCAGTAGACAATTTAGTATGAAAAAGCTGCACTGCGCATCGAAACTGCTAAAATTCACGAATAGATCCACTGACCGTATAGAGTATAATATACCTACGTATTTGTGCATCGTTTCTATCATTTCTTAATAACATTTGAATTTCCGCGGATAGCTTTGATGTTCGTTCATTCATGCCTAATGCCTACCTACTCAAATAAACAATCGAACACAAGGATATTGGAGCCCAGGGCTGTAGTCAGACCACCACCGCGATGTTACAGAGAGGATTTTTCGACCAGAGTGATACCACGGCCTCATAGAAAACCGGCAGTGAAGCAATGCGTGCATTGCTTTTCGCCGCGTGAGTGAGGTTACCGGAGGCTCTAAACCTTCCCTCTTCCCTATTCCCGTCCTTCCACTCTTCCCACTCGTCCCACCCATCCCCCTACTCCCACCTTAAAGGGCGGCAACGCACTTATGACTCTTGAGTTACAGGTGCCCATGGGCGGCGGTAGTCATTTACCATTAGGTGACCCGTCTGCTCGTTTGTCCCCTTTACCATGAAAAAAATGCCCTGAGCGGGCAGGTGATTTTGTCATGTGATAAACGCGATCTGTGATTATGTGTGAAAGAGCGCCTGCCGCCCGACGCCCGTTACTGACTGTTGAGTATTGTTTTATTTGTATCCTCTCCCATTCGGATGAAATGGTCAAACAATAGTTTTCCTCATAGTCAACTTCGTGTATAGCTAAAGATTTATCTTGTTCAAACTGTGGGCTCGGTACGCAAAACAAGCATATTCTTTTTCCTGCGAAAAACATGCTGTTCGGTTTGTGCTTTGCACTTGTTAGAGATATAATATTTGAATGATTTAAATAATCCAGAAAAATCTCATCCTCAGAACACGCAGTTAAAGTGGGTAAGTAGGTAGTTAGATACCTATTTTAGGTACTTAGTAGGAGTAGGTAGGTTCATTTTATCCCTATAAAACCGACCTCCATAATAGGTAGCTACCTACTCGTATCTATTTAGATATCAATAGATACTCACTATCAATATAAATACTGTTAAACTAATAATATAACATCAAATTATAGTAAAAACTAAATAATTAACATACCACGACTTAAGCGAAATGGTGAATAATCTGAACCAAACTGACCAAATGCGATTTTGCACGAGTGGAGGGCGCGATTCGCGACATGTGACGTCATCATACCAAGCGCAGCTCCGAGCAAGCGTTTCGAAATAGCCGAACAGAAAACTTTAATAACTTTGTCATTTCTTGTTGGATTTGAATCATTTAAAAAACGAAATGATCAGAATGTTATAGCGCATACGCTCTTATATTTAGAAATCTAATATTTTCTTATGTGAATGATCCTCATTCTAGCTAATATCGAACAGACAGAGAGCTTCAAGCCCCACTTCATAAAACTAGAAATATTGACCCTTCCTAGTATTTATATTTTAGAAATTTTGCAAATTTGTACGTAAACATAAAGAATTTTACAACACTAGGGAGGATAAGCAAACAACATTGAGGCACAAAACGAGATTAAACTTGCCTCCTTCTCACTTAACAATACATTCAAATAGTCCATAAGTTATGTCTATAAAAATATTCAATAAATTACTAGAAAACATTTGGACGGAAACTAAGCTCATTAATTACATTAATAAAATAAAAACGCTTCTATTACAAAAATGCTATTACTCCGTATATGATTATTTAAATGATAAACAACTACCTACATAAATTAGGAAAATTTTCTTAGCTGGTCGCAGGACAGTAGGGTTTTATGCCCATGTTATGACCATTGTTTGGTTCTTGGGCTGGGCAAGGTTTCAATCTAAAATAAATCCCTCAGCCCAGTTTATAGATGACGTGTTAATTATATACTTATATGAGGACGAATAAAGAATCGAAAAACTAAAAATGTTTTTTTTGGTTTTCTCTTTTTTTAAGGTTTTTTTTTAAATAATACACTCATATAACATAAAAAATAATATAACTCACAAAAAGTCAAAAGAAATACTTGGGTTTGAACTTAGGAGCTTTCATTTGCCCGTCAAGGGTCAAGGGTTTCGTTTCTTGTTTAGAAAATATAAGTATTAGTGGGTATATTTAAATCGTATACAACTTAAGAAAATTGTTATAATAAGTTTTCATCATTCATTTCATCATCTAATGACAGGCTGCTAGACTGAAGAAGAAGCTGTAAAAATCTATCACGAGTTTAATGAGCTTTTACATAAAACAGGTTTCACTTTACAGAAATAGACAAGTAACCGAGAAGAGTTGCTAAACCAGATAGAATTGGACACTGGAAGAAATCTGGAAATAAAGGAAGATGAAACTACTAGAATTTTACGACTTACCTTAAATCGTAATTCAGATGAATTTCATTACACTGTCAACTTACCTTATTCAACCCCGTCTTCGTCACCACTGCCATCGTCTGCATCTGGAACGCAAAGAAGAGATATCACGTTTATATGACCCACTCGGTTGGATGGCACCATGCATAATTACTGAAAAAAACTTCATCCAAAAACTGTGGGTCGCTAGTTTGGATTGGGATGAGGAACTATCCGAGAAGCTTTTAAATGAGTGGCAGTCTTATCATCGTGAGTTGCAAGCACTCAATAACTTTAGAATTCCAAGATGGCTGTAAAGAAAAAGCGATGATCAAACGGTGGAATTACATGGTTTCTCTGATGCGTCAAGTGTAGCATACGCTGCGGTTATTTACATCAGAGTTATCGATACTGAAGGTCGATTCCGCTGTAATCTGGTAGGTAACTGTAAAAACGAAGGTGGCTCCAATAAAACAAATTTCTATGCCACGACTGGAGCTATGTGGAGCAGTTTCAGTTACCAAATTACTTTCAGAAGTGGCTCGTGTTTTGGATATTCAAAAATCGAACTTACATGCATGGACAGATTCAACGGTCATGTTGGGTTGGTTAAGCAATCACCCGAGTCGGTGGAAAACGTTCTCAATTCCACTCAATGACATTTTGTTGACACAAAGAACAATCCAGCTGATATTGCTTCGAGGGATACAACATCCACATCTTTGTTAAATGATTCGCTTTGGAAACATGGACCGTCGTGGTTGCTTGTTGGTATCATAGAATACTGCAGACCTAAAGCTATAATGATTAAACTGGAACAAAAATTGGTCAAGGTTAATGCAACACGGTAGACTGACTGTCCGACTGAATTGATTTGGTCTAGATTTTCATAGTTCCGTAGATTAATGAGGTCGCTTACCTATTGTAGACGACTCTTGAAATTGAAGGTCGCCAAAGTATCACGGACAAAGTTACCATCTTACCTTACAGCTGCTGAGATTGCAGACACCATACATGGCTGTCTCACTCAAGCAATGTCAAAGGGTGTGGTTTGAGACAGAAATAAAGGTAATCCAAGCAGGTAGAGACGTCAGCAAAAGCAGCTGTTTGTTTTCTTTGAATCTTTATATTGATGATAAGGGCTTGGTGAGAGTGGGAGGTAGAATCCAAAATTCATAATTAGATGATGATATGAAGCATCCCATCATAGTTTCATATCAGTCTCATTTGAACAAACTGCTCACATCGGACGCTCATGAATGTGTAACTACTGCATGGTGTACCCCAGTTAACACAAAATTTTCTTCGATCAAAGTATTGGATTGTTCGAGGAAAAAATTTGATTAAAGAATATAGAAAAAAACCAAGTACGGTAAATAAAAACATATTCAAAACATACGCGAAAAGATACAAAACTATAATAAATCTGACAAAAAAATCACAAAATGACTACTATATCAATACTGCCACGAACAAATGCAAAGCAACATGGAAAGTGATAAATGAGATCAAATGTAACTCTCCTACTGAAAGCGTAAATCAAGTAATAAAAAATGATTTAATAATAAATGGCCCTTTAAACATAGCCCAAACATTTAATTACTTTTTTCTTGATATTAACAATAAAAACCTAAATAATTCAATCAATAATTCGTTTAATAAAGTGAAAAACGATGATTCTAATAAATTGACATATAATAATTCTTCTGATAAATTGACATTTAATTCACATAATAAATTGACATATCGTCCCAATTCGATCTTTATGTCACCGACTATCCCTAATGACATATATAACATTATATTAACACTGAAAAATAAAACCAGCGTTGGCTTTGACGGTATTATGACAAATATTGTTAAAGATGTTGCTAATATTATATCTGAACCGTTAAGCTACATTGTTAATGTATGTATAGAAAATGGCATCTATCCAGATAATCTTAAAATATCTGTAATAGAACCAGTGTTTAAAAAAGGTGATCGAACGAATATGAATAACTACAGGCCAATAGCACTGATATCTACATTTTCAAAGATTTTTGAGAAAGTTATGTTTAAATGCATATACGGATTCCTGGAAAGTCAGCATATTCTAACACCAAGTCAATATGGTTTTAGGAAAAATAAATCTGTAAATGTGGCAATATATAACTTTTTGCAAAAAGTATTAAACAATTTGGATAGGGGACTACCGGCTATAGCGTTGTATATGGACATGTCAAAGGCATTTGACCGCGTCGAGCATAATACCCTCTTTAGAAAAATGAACATGTATGGTATCAGAGGCAATGTGTATGATCTCGTAAAATCATATCTTTCAAATAGACAACAATACATAGAGATTCGTCAGCTGAACCCACTGTCAATGACTGAAGAAGTCTCTACATCTACAGCTAGGACTGCTCAATTCGGTGTCCCACAGGGAAGTATTTTGGGCACCTTGTTCTTTCTTGTATATATAAATGACATGCCTTCAATAACCAATCATGACATCACATTATTTGCTGACGATAGCACAGTGCTATTTGATAATGACAAATTAACTAATTTAGAACTTGACATTAATCAATCCTTAGAAAATATAGTAGACTGGCTTAAAATGAATAACTTAATGATCAACATCGATAAAACAAAAAATATAAATTTCAGAATACGTACACAACGCACGGCTCTCTTAAAAATACGATATCATGATAGCGACATAGAAGAAACTGACGTAACAAAATTTCTAGGTTTACAAATTGATAACAAAAGTAATTGGGAATTACATGTTGACTATATCTGTAAAAGACTAAGTCAGTTTTCATATGCTCTCAACAGGTTAAGAAAAATAGCAAATCAAAAGACTCTTCTGGCAGCATACCATGGCTATGTTAGTGCAATCCTAAGATACGGCGTAATATTTTGGGGTAATAGTACAGACAAAGGCCGGGCATTTATAGCACAAAAACGCTTTATAAGGGCTATGTTCAATCTGCAGGAAACCGAATCGTGTGTATCATATTTTAAAAAACTTAACATTTTAACTTTACACAGTCTATACATTCTGGAGGTCTCAATATTTGTCAAAAATAATTCTGAGCTATTTAACTACCATAAGCGTATAAGACATGAGGATAAATTGCACATAGTCGCTAGCAAGACTCATCTGATGCAGGAAAGTATATTCTGTACAGCTACATTTTCAACAATATTAATAAATAATAATAATAAATGATAAATACTCTTTATTGTACACCAAAATATGGAAACAATGCACAAACAAGCTAAACACAAAATGCACAATGGGCGGCCTTATCGCTAGAAGCAATATCTTCCAGGCAACCTTTGGATGGACAGGAGTGTTAAGATATACGTGGGTGGTTTTGATGTCGCAATGTCAAAGAAGCGCTTCTTAGGGATTTATGCAATCTGTGAATGGATTGTATAAATATTAATACATTCGTGTATTAATTGTATTATGTTATATTAGTAAAGCACACAAACAAATACATATATAAATAAGTGCATACATACATAACACATTTACACATAAATACATACATAATTTAACAACATAATATTTTACAATTTATATTACAAACATTTACACATAAATAAAGTAGAGAAAGGATGCGGATCGGGAGCCACTTGAGCGAGTTGCGATATTCGGATACATGATGATATTTGCGTAAGCCAAATATGAACCTTATGCAAAAATTTTGAAGCCGTTCAAGCTTATTTAGTTGCTCCTCCGTGAGATCAAGATAACTGGCATCAGCGTAGTCAAGTATTGGAAGTAAGAGTGACTGTGCAAGCGACATCTTTGTAGCGGTCGGAAGAAAGTTCCGCAATCTTCGTAAGGACCCTGCTGCAGCAAACAATTTGCGACTAACCTCTTGCAGTTGGGGGCACCAGAATAAAGAACTATCAATTAATATTCCCAGGTTTTTTACACTATTACTAAGCAATAGCGGCGTACCATTAAAAATTATTTGAGGTAGTTGTGCAATATCATTCACACAGCATCTTGAGCGTATTCTGTGATAAATGGGACAGTCCAATGTTGGGCCATTGGATTAGACTGCACGCGATGTAGACTGTAAAGTATAATTAGTTTTATTTATTTATATTAAATTACTAACAATAGGTTAAGATCATTGTTACTAACATCTTATGGACTTTTGGTCTGAAATAAATGATTAATAATAATAATAATATCAACGCGTGAAATCATTCTGGGACTGCCCACCATGATTACCTGAGTTTTAGCCGGGTTGACCTGGAGACCATAGTTGATACTCCACTCACAAATACGTTCCAAATCACAATTTATAGTTGAAAAAGCTTCGTGGATTGTATTTTTGATGATTCGTGAGCATAAATTTGAAGATCATCTACATAAAGGTGGTAGGATGAAACTATTTTTTTAGATATGGTATTAATAAATATTGCGAAAAGTAAAGGAGATAAAACGCCACCCTGCGGTACACCAACCGAGATATCACACCAAGAAGAAACCGAATTTTCAATGCGAATCCGTTGTCTTCAGACAGGTAACTGTGAAACCAATCAATCACTGTTGGAGATATGTTAATAGAGCGTAATATGCCAAGTAGGATTTGGAAATCTACTGTATTGAAGGCGTTGCTAAAATCCAAAAGTGTCAGTAACGTGATACTTCCCTTTTCCATGGCCATCCTAATATCGTCAGTAATTTTAATTAAAGCTATAACAGTGCTATGCCCTTGTCGGAAAGACAAGGGCATAGCCCTGACTGAGAGGAATTTAAAAGGTTATTTCTAGATAGAAAGGAGTTTAATTGGAAATACACTAGACGTTCGAAAACTTTTGACAGAAATGGTAAGATAGAAATAGGACGGTATTGAGTGAAAGATGAAGGCCTTGGCTTTTTAGGTAAGGGTATTACTTGGGCTTCTTTCCACGTAGATGGAAATATGCCGCAGGAGATAGAGTGGTTTAGGATATTGCATATGATGGGAAGGATTAAGTCGAGAATGGGAAGGATCATGTTTCTGCTAACGCAGTCGTTACCAATAGCATTGGAAGTAATGGTCAATATACTCTTTTTAACATCACAATCAGTGAGTTGATTAAAGACAAAAGGTGGATAGTGGGGAGCTGGAAGCTGTGAAATATAATTTAATGTGTTAGTTGTGGTGGTATCATCAAAACTAGACGAGAAAGTGAAATGCCTGTTTAAAGTGTCGAGATCAATATTTTTAGGATGGACTTCTTGTTTTGACTTTCCAACTCCTAAGGTTCTAAGAAATTTCCAAACTTTGGGAGGATCTTCATTATCAACAGATTTATGAATATGTTGGCATTGCGCTTTCCTACACACCTTATTGCAGAGATTTCGAGTTGCAACATAATTATCCAGATTTTGCTGATTCGGTCGGCACTTGAACTTAGGTTTAGCTCTAGCTTTTTTGGTCAATAGCTCTTTGATGTCTTCTGTGAGCCAAGGTGATGGTAAATACTTCATTTTCACTGCACGTATAGGTGGTTAAAATGTTCACTTTCTCATCAACACATTCAAAATTGAAAAGGGGAACCCAATCAATTTTGGTAGCATCTTCACGAAGGCTTTCGACGTCCATACTACTAAAGTTACGCTGCATCAGAATCTTTGACTTCGCCTTAGGGGGACGAATTTTGTATGACAGATAGATAAGGTCGTGATAGGAGAAGAGATCAGCACAACACTGGCCGTGTTTGGCCACATGCTCAGCCTATGAAACAAAGATGAGATCAAGAAGGAAAGGAGAGCAGTTAGGAAAGTTATGAGTTGCGTTCAAAGGGAGAATAGTAAGGTTGCAGGATTCAACTACGTTGCATAAAGAGGCAGAAGAGGAGTCTTTTTTTATAAGACACGTATTAAAGTCTACCATATTAATTGTGTGACCGTAAGATGGCGTAAACTGCAGCAAGACGTGTTTAAAAGAAGAGAAAAAGTCAATACGTGAGGAAGGGCAGTAGTACACACCTACAAGAATTTTGGTGTGGTAAAGTTCCATTTCTAAAAGAATATGTTCACCCGCATTTGATGGCGGTAGCTGTGTGGAAACATCGATAATTTTATAAGGAATATGGTTGCGAAGATATATGGCAACACCGCCACCCCCACCAAATGTACGGTCATTTCTAATTAGTTGGAATTCCGGAAGAGAGTAAGAAAGGGAAGGTAGACATGGTTTTAGCCATGACTCAGAGATGAGAATGGCATGAATATTCTTACAGTCGAAATTGGCCAGCATCTCGGGGAAATGGGCTGGAATACTCTGGGCGTTTATGTGGACTACATTAAAATTCTGGGGAACATCCGAAAACTGCGACTGAATCACATCTGCGAATGACTGGATGCTTGAAAAGCCGTCATTCAGACTATTGGCGGTTAAGAAAGTGTCTGTATCGCTGTCTATAATATCTGACATATATGTTTATATATATATATCGATAATAATTATAAAATACTAGATAAACTACTTAACTATGATGTAATTGTATAAATACTACAAAACTATAAAAGGTGGTACAATCCTGTTCACCTACCAGTTGCGTGTTATATTAGAAAACAATCTTTACATCGTATTAAAATAAAACTAATAAAAATAAAAGAAAAACAAAATTGAAGAAGAGCACAAATATTGGTAATACATATCAATATCGTATTCATCACATTAGGTCGATAAATTACCACATTTAGATAATTATAACATTAGGAGATGTATTGTGTGATTCGAATAACGGATTTGCGTAAATATAGTATTTATGGGATTTACACATCACCCATGCAAAGTACGCGGCACGATGAAAGTACATAAAAAAAATAAACAAAAAATTATGTTCTGTCTTACAAAATCCTAGGCAATAATAGTAGTAAGGTAATACAATTTTAAAACTCGATAACCCTCTGGTCCGTATCCGGCCTCAGAAATTACTCTATGCTTTATTTGTCATCTGCTTACGTGTAATGGAACGCTGATAGTTCTAACGTGTACTCTTTGGTAATAGTGAGTAGGTACAAAGAGTATTTTTATGTTGACAGGTGACAGGATATTTGACGTTTTCACACTGATGCCAACTTGGGGGTTTTCTCCCTAAATTTAGGGAGAAAAAATCTATACAGGGGGTTTTTTAGGGGAAATAACTTTTTGGGGGT
Source organism: Euplagia quadripunctaria (assembly GCA_963859945.1). Taxonomy (NCBI): domain Eukaryota; kingdom Metazoa; phylum Arthropoda; class Insecta; order Lepidoptera; family Erebidae; genus Euplagia; species Euplagia quadripunctaria. Next base: position 22,189,509 of record OY982576.1, read on the forward strand.
ATTTTTAGGGATAAAATTTTAATATTCCGAGAGATATCAGAATGGTTAAAGAAATAACTGTGTTTAAAAAGGAACTTCATGGCCTGTTAATAAATAAATGTTATTATACGGTAAAAGATTACTTATCTGATAAATTTCTGCTTCATTACTCTATACCCAAATCATGATGTGTTCAGTATTCTCTATTCTCTACTTTTGCATTATTATTGCCTGTTAACAATTTCTGTGACGTATTGACACAATTTATACTGTTCTTTAATGTATTCAATTCATATTTAAATGACTGTAACTATTGTATGTCCAATGGGCGGGACATAGCTGTTCTAGACAATATAAACTATAAGATCTGTATTATGTACCTACCTATGATCCACAATAAAGAATACTAGTACTATTAAAAAGCTCATATCTGCGACTGTGTAGCTTGTATTCGTCGTGAAGCTGTAACAAACAATCAATTGATGGGACAGTTACCGTCATGCAGAGTGGCCCCGAGTAAGCCTTTCCTCCATCCAGGCGTCGATAACGCGGGACCGATTTAGATAAGAACAGCTAAGGGTCGCGGATATAAGTCCTATGAAGGTTACATATATCTTTTTGTGTGCATGGCAACCCGTGCTGTGCACATAGAAGCGGTCTCGGATTTGACCTCCGAAGGCTTTCTTTCAGCCTTTGAACGTTTTGTTGCTAGACGTGGTCACTGCAGTCACCTTTACAGTGACAATGGCACAAACTTCGTGGGAGCTTCAAAAGAGCTTAAGGCAATGTGCACATGGCAATGTTCGCCATGAATAATAATAATAATAACTTTATTTCTCTCTCGCACAGATATGGAAGAATTCTCTATGGAAGAATGTGTTTCTGTTCCTCGAGATATTGCAAAACAGCAGCAACATTGGCCAATAATGGAACAGAATGGCATTTCAGTCCGCCTCATTCTCCTAATTTCGGAAGTCTATGGGAGGCTGGGATAAAAAGCACAAAACGTCACCTCAAACATGTGATTGGTGAATCCACTTTGACTTTTGAGGAGTTAAGTAGGTACTGGTTCCTCCTCTCCCTCTATCACAGACTAGCGCGAACTCAACAGATCCAAACCCTTTGACACCATTACATTTCTTGGTCGGTGAGCCACTGATGACAGCACCAGATTTTAATTATGAGCATGCGACAGTCAATAGCTTGAGATGTTGGCAATTGACACAGAGAATGATTCAATCTTTCTAGAAACGTTGGTCTCAGGTGTATTTAACTATGTTTTTTTTAACGACACAAGTGGGCTAAACGTATCCGCGATCCAAAGGTTGGGTATATTGTTCCCGTAAAAGAAGACAATCTACCCCCTGCCAAATGGTTGTATGGGAAAGTTGTTAAACTACACCCTGGTACAGATAATTTAGTTCGCATAGTCACCCTGCAGTGTAAGGACCCCTAAACAGGCCTATATCACATGTACTCGATGTACATGCGTGCACTAAATACCTATCGGCCACTGATCCGCCGGCGGACCTTATACACAGTTTCGCGCAGTGGGTTGCCGACGGCTGCATCGCGTGCACACGCTTTTTTTTAAAATACAAAAAAAACAAAATATATTCTTTGAATAAAATAAAATTTACAGTGAAAATTGACATGGTTGTTTGTGTTAGGTGCAGTATAAGAATATCAAAGTAAGAGAAAAAAAGCCCTGCAGCACTATTTACGAAATTTAAAAAAAATATCCTTTTAACTCTATTTTTTGTTTTTGTTTCTCTCAAATTATTTATTAAAACTTTTTGTAAGATTTAGAATATTTGAAACCATACGGAAGAAGTTTATTAATACTTACTTAAAAATAAAATCCTGCATGATTTTTGTATACCAAAATAAGCGTTAACTACTTAATTTTGCATACCAATTTTTTTATAAAAAAAAATATATTGAAGAGGTTACCCTACACTCATTTTAAAGCCCGGAAAGAGTAGGCAATTGAAACGGTAGGTACCAACATTTTTGTAGTGAGTGATTTATCTGTTACGTAGTAACTACGAGTACTTAGTAATCTGTGCCCTAAGTGCAACTTCTAAACTCTGCGTCTTTCCTGTCAATGATGAATTATCATTATTTATTTATTAAGTTGTTTTTTTGTTTTGTGTATTTCTAATTTGTTTTTATATACAGTCCGCTCAAATAGTAAGCTAGAAGCAGCACATGTGTCAAATAGTTTGTGTACCTATGATAAGTAAATCTACTAAACTTTTATCCCACCAAAAATATTTCATGTTAAATGTTGCCAAGACCAGACCATATGGCGCGCACTGCAAAAAAGTTATCAGATCTCATGTAGAGCCAAGCTTCTAACTCTACACGCCCTAACTCTACAAGCCCTAATTTCACAAACTCGATGTAATAAAATGGGCGTAAGGTGAAAACTTTATTCACTGTTCATTACTTTCCTGTTGCACAATAGTTCTTGTAGGAAGAATTAATTATTCAAGAAAATGTAACGTCAAAGTTAATCAGTCGTAAAGGTTTACCTCGACACTCCTTACATGTCGTTATTAGATTTCCTGAATCGCGCTATGGTTTCGTTACCGAGATAATCATAAAAGATAAAAGGTGTTGATTAATTTAAATTCAATAGTCTACGTTTAAAGTACGTAATGTTGTTTTATTGCTCTAAAACATATTCCTTACTAAAGGACAAGAACTTTACATTGGTGCTAAAACTCTTGTACACTAACTAAACTACAACCTGACTTAATTTCTTCATATGAAATCAACCTTGTCTTCTTCGTAACAAGGTCTATTTGTTACTGGCATCTATTTCTCAGCGCCACTAAATTTCACTAAAACCTGTCAACGTATACTCAACTTTATTTCCACGCTACGAAAGTCCCCATTTATTCAAATGCCGTATAATTGCCACGCACCGATAGTCCCCAATTATTCAAATGCCGTATAAAAACTTGTTCAAAACGAACTAAGATGACGTTATTTTAATCGACACCTACGAAGACGCTTACTAAAAACACAGAGCGAAAGAGAGAGTATTAAAGTTTATTTAAGCGTGTCAGACTTTATAAAAATTAAATAAATTGCTTATCGCGATAGCGACATATGTTACCTACTTGTTTAAATTTGAAATAAGACATTGTTTCTAAGTGTACAAGGTTTAAATCTTATGTGAAGAAAATTTAGTAAATTTTTGATTAGAGGGTGAAGTGACAGAATTAGCACCATTGACAAACTTCAGTGAAAATATTTCAAAAACTAATTTTATCAGATTCGCCAACTACGAAATAAAGCGTTCATTGTCCAAAAAAAGTGTGTACGGTCAATATTTAGAGCCGGATCACTGGAGTCATGCATTGCACATCTAAAGATTTTGTCCAGGTGGGCCTGGCCCCTAACCTGAGATACGACGCATACAGTGGGTTACACTTCTTATGAACTTTGTCGCTCTAACGTAACATTATGTTCCGCATGTTTGAATTGCTATATGAATTTAAAAGTTAGGTATGTACAGTCACAAAGTATACAGGAGGTGTATATAGGTGTAAGGGTCATGACAGTAACATGCAGTTAAAAAAAGAATTTTTGAATTTTAAATCGCACATATTTTTTATTTTGGAAATATTCACACAGTTATTGAGAAAATCCATAAAAGCTAACTTAAAAAATGTGAGCCGTCACGGGACGCCTGGCAGATGTGAAACGTCGACATTATTTTGTAAAAGTCGAATCAAAAGAGAGAATCGCACAGTCGATTGCGCATAGCGACGCGTCGCCACACCGTTCACACTACTGCATATAGACTGTATATATATACCATCATATAGCATGGCGACGCGTCGCCACGGCATGCGTCGCCACGCCAGATTTACGTGCGGCTATAGATGTTTCACATCAAAAAGTTTTCGAAGTTAGTTTTATGGATGATCTTAGTAACGGTATGAAAAATTCCATAATAAAAAAAATATTTACGATTTAAAATCTTTAACTTTACACATTCCACCTACTTTTATGAGAAACGGAGGTAAAAATACCTAGAAATTCAAACTATCATAACTTGTAGTTATGATAGTTTGAATTTCTAGTAAATAATATAATAATATAAATATATATATATATATAATATAAATATATAATATAATAATAATAATAGTAAAAAATATATAGTTAACCGTAACCCCAAAGTAGCTCATATTAAAATATTGTTTTTTTTTGACAAAACCCCCAAAAAGGATAATAAAGCAATTAATGTCCTTTAGCCCGTCCTGTCCTTGGAGCGCGCGAGGCATGCCCGTTGATAAGAATAAGATGAGGATAAGAAAATATGTCATAGCATAGAAAAAAATCCGACCGAATGAGGTTAAAACCGCCATCTATTGGTATCCGTTAAAACTAAGATGCATTACGAAACGTCGTCTATCATTCTATGAAAAACAGGACTGGCGAAGTTATGGGAATCCCCTTTGCGCTTTCTTCTCAATTGTAGGTTAGGTACCTAGATACTTATACGCATTAGAACAGTGCTATGGTAGATAAATAGTAACGATGGCCCATTAAATTGCAATTAATTTGTTAATAGGTCTTTTGAGGTGAGTTGCGGCTTAATTATTGATATTTAAACTTGTCTAGTGTAATTATAATTCAATCATCCGTCAGTATAAAACATAAGTGCAAAGGAATCGTAATTATGGTAAGTACTAACCTACGTTTATTCATAGACTTATCACAATAATTACTGTTCAAGGAACAATAAATAAGGGATTTTAATTATTGAATAATATACGTTTTAGTATATAGAATTCGTCTTTAATAGGAATTTTGAAAATTAATGAATAGGTTATGTTATGATTGAAATGAACTTATTGTAGAAAATGTTACGTGGGTTCGAATCTTATTTGTCTGAACTTTTCCAGCATAGTACTGTATCAAAAAAATAATTAAAAAAATACCTTACATTTACAAATAATTTCAGGAACCGCAGAAAAGGAAAAAACTTTCGGGAGCGCAATTTCGACAGTAAAAACGAGAAAAAGAGATACACAAAGAAAAGCCAGAAAATAAGGAAACGGAATGCCAAGAAGACATTGAGGTAACTTTAACAAGCACAGCCTTAAATCAAGAAGCTATGGACGTAATTGAAGAAAAAGATATATGTTCTTCGGAAGGAGCGTCAAGTAAAACAAGAGAAGGTACTACTGAAGAACCTGTAAGCAGTTTATCGTCATCAGTAATATGTAGCAATTTAGATTGTGGTGATGATCCCGGTTTGTGGCCTGTCAGTATGACTAATGATCTTGTAAATATTTTGGTTAATCGTGGTCCCGTACAGGCGTCCAACTGCAACTTTCCTATAAATGACCACGGAAGAAAATTAACAGACAATTATTATTATAGAAATCTTCCCAATGGAGAAAAAGTTAACAGGGAATGGCTTGTTTACTCTATTTCGAAAGATTCAGTATATTGTTTTTGTTGCAAAATATTTGGTAAATCTGTTACTAGTTTGTCTGCTTTGAACGGTTTTTCTGATTGGCAACATTTATCATTAACATTGAAAAGACATGAAACAAGTGTTTCCCACAGTGAAAATGTGAAATCTTGGGTACAATTGAATAATATGTTAAAAAATAAAACTAATGTAAATCAAATGCAACTGTCCAACACAGACTATTAGAAGCGAAAAAAAACAATGATGTGATGTATTAGAAAGAATCATAGGAGTAATCAAGTTTTTATCTCATCAGTGTCTGGCTTTCCGAGGGTCGTCAAAAACATTATATGAACATAATAATGGTATTTTTTTTAAAAGCAATCGAAATGATAGCATCCTTTGATTCAGTCATGCGGCAACATATTCATAGAATTCAATCCTCGAAATCAGATTCAAGTCGTATGACTCATTATTTAGGAGATCAAATTCAGAATGAAATAATTGAGTTGCTCGGCACGACCATAAAAAATTATATATTGAATAAAGTTAAAAAATCAAAATATTTCTCCATTATATTGGATTGCACACCAGATATAAGTCATACAGAGCAAATTACGGTTGTACTTAGGTATGTCATTTTAAATAATGAAACTAAAAAACTAAACTAATGGAAAAATTTTGAGATATGTGAAAATTTTATTGGTTTCTGTCCGATCACCAGCTCCACAGGGGAAGATCTATTAAATTTTGTTTTGGGTTTATTTTCACAATTAAATCTCAACATTCAAAACTTACGTGGTCAAGGACAAGGTCAATGGACTACAAAAAAAAATTTGGAAATCAATAACCGCTCATTTTAAGTCAAATTTACGTTTTCTTTTCATCATCTACAAAAAAGTGGTCGGTAATTTGCAACCTTTACCAGATTTAAAATTAAAAGCTTTAAGTGCCACGCGATGGTCCAGCAGAATCGATGCAGTTAAACCATTACGGTATAACCTCGAAAAAATATTTGATGCTTTGCTGGAAAAATGTGGTGATTCGTCGAAATGGGATTGTACTACATCTCACAAATCTCATTCGCTTGCTTTAAGCATTCAAAATTATAGATTTATTTGCTCGGTAATAATTTGGTTCGATATTTTAAACGAATTAATGTTCTGAGCAAAATGGTGCAGAGCCCCACAATGAATACTCAAATCTGCATAAATTTTTAAATAAGTTGATTGATAAGTTCACAGAATATCGCACGGCTGAACACTTTGAAACGGTGTTAGCAGAAGCTTCTAAAGTGGCTCACGAACTCAACGTAGAAACAGATTTCCCTCCAATACATACAATTCGTTCAAGAAAAAAATCAACACAATTTCACTATGAACACAGTGATGAAGTTTTAGTAGACCCCAAAATCAAATATAGAGTAGAGTTTTATTTTAGAATCCTAGATCAGACAATAACTTCTTTAAAGGATAGATTCGACGAGTTAAAAACATTTACCGACGTATTTGGCTTTTTTAGCAATAACTTATTTAATTATTCCAATTACGAGTTAATGAAACTTTGTAAAGATTTAAATCTGAAACTTAAAGATGATTCAAGTAGTAAATAAGACATTGACGGTATTGATTTATTTAATGAAATCATTGCATTAAATAGCATTTTGCAGAAAACCAGTCTAATGATCCACAAACCTTATTACAATATCTTTTTACCAATGACTTAATTTCAACATTTCCGAACACAGCAATAACACTAAGAATATTACTTACACTGCCGGTTTCAGTTGCATCTGGTGAAAGATCCTTTTCAAAATTAAAAATTATCAAAAACTATTTAAGATCAACAATGCTTCAGCAAAGACTAAGTTATTTAGCTATAGTTTCAATTGACCATAAAATTTTAGACAGTTTGGATACAAGAAAGTTGATAGAAGATTTCGCAAGGCAAGGCAAGAAGAGTTAAATTTTTGTAAACATAATTAATAAGTACTTAATTATTTAAAATAAATGTTTTATCTTCGTTAGGTTTTTTTTTCCCATCATAATGAGAAAACATTAATTATCCTTTTTTTGACAAAGTCAGAACATCAGAAAACATTAATTATCCTTTTTTTGACAAAACTCAGAACATCAGAAAACATTAATTATCCTTTTTTTGACAAAACTCAGAACATCAGAAAACATTAATCATCCTTTTTTTGACAAAACTCAGAACATCAGAAAACATTAATTATCCTTTTTTTGACAAAACTCAGAGTAAGTAGTCGTAGGGCGGCATAATCGGTATTGTACGCAGGCGACGAAACAGCTAGCGGCGGGCCTGTCTTTTTATAACTGTATGCCCTTTTATTCCCGGTTCCTATAATCAAGAAACGATTCGTTTTCTTACGGACGGTAAAATTTTTATCGAAAATTCAACGAAATTTTACAGCCCGTAAGCAAAACGAATCATTTCTGGAATATAGGACCGCGGCATTAGTCATTTAAATAAGTGTTCCATTTTCATATACACACTGTATAGTATAAGACGGCAAACGTACGTATTAAAGTAATTTTACTTGATTTTTTAGTTTCATTGATTAAGACCAACGTAATATAAATTATTTTATTTTAATTTTTCGACAATTAAATTAACTTTAATTTACGTTTCTTCTCAATAAAAATATAAAAACTTTTTCTGGTATGAGGTTTTCCTTCACGTACTTATTTTTTATGTGAAGAAGGGTAGTACTTCAGAACCCCTCTTCTCCCTTAGTAGATCTCAGCCACGTCTTAATACTTCGCATTGCTGAAAAGCTCGCTCGCATTCGGCTTAGCTGACTGGAATGACTATTGCAGCTTGGATCAATTTAAAGAGATTTTCCAATATTCGCTGGCCTGTGAATTAGGCGGCAAATCAATGCAATTTTCTTTACCAAGCGTGGATTCAAATTACATTATCTATCTCAGCTTCCTCCACCGGCACGATTATGTTTTCTTTTGCTCACTCGTATAGGTCCCAGACAAAGTTCATGCTTTTCTGCGTGCTTTTCCTTTCCACGTTCATCAAAATTGTTCCAATTTTGTTCGAAACTAGTTATAACGCCAGTTGTCATGGTGCCAACTTGTCCGAGACTTGCATTTTTACTCTGACCGTATTTACATGGATTAACACACAATGAATTGTGGTGGTTTTGAAATCGAAGTTAACAAACTTATGGCTTTCGCCTCATGTTTGTCTTTATTTTGACTTATTTCTTCTTCCAGCTGTTTTAAGTGCATCATAATTATGTATTACAGTCTTACAATTTTCATATCGACAGCTCCATCTCGTGGTGCTTAAACTGTCCATTTCACGACCAGTCTTCATATTAATAGAATCTTCCATTTTTTTGTAAAGTAGCGTGACAGCCAGTGTTTGTAAAATGGATATACAGCACTTCGAGATTATTAAAAAAAGTTAGTTTGCAAGTGACACATTAGCGCATGAGTCTACAACAGCTAGGTTAAGTTTATGTGCTAGACAATGCACGTAAATAGCATGAGGATACTTCTCCTTAATGATTACTTGTAAACCTTTGTGTTTTCCAAACAACACTTTCGCCATCATATGACTATGCAAGTATTGGTACGTTATCTAAACTATATTATTAAAAGATTCGGAAATCATCGCAGCCAAACTTTTTGATCTCTACTGCAATCAATCCAAATTCAAAATCATTTATTCAATTAAGACACTAAGTGACATTTATGAACGTTAAATTGAAGCTACGGTTAAAAATCATAGATCAACGCAAACGGACGCCACAGCATGTACTGGATTGTCGAGGTAAATTAGGTGAAAACACCAAAATCTACTGCCTGCTTGTATCGATCTATAGATCGAGAAGAATACTGGCAAAGAAACTCATGGCCACTCTTTTTAAAAGTCAGATCTTCGGGTACAATAGTATTAGTGTTACATGAAAGGTAAGCAGGATAGCTATAGCCCTGAATTCCATTTCCAAAAACCTGAATTTCATTTTATTGAAATGCTTCAAAAGTTAACGTACAAACAAAAAAAAATCACTCAGTGATACCATTGAAGGTTTGAACCTATTAAACACAGAAATCATTCAAGGTGCACATCAGTTACAAAATCTACTGTTAAAAATAATTCGTGACTGGATTAAGAGGCTCGTGTTGCAGTTGAACAAACCAAAAAAATTGTATAGGCTAAAGCATCGCTGACTAGGCCGACCAGTCACCCCAAGCAGCACCCGTTCACGAGTATGACGCATGGACCAGCAATCATCTCCTTTGCCATATCAGAACGAAAGAAACGACCCGCCCCAGGACGACGCCGCAAGTAATGACATCTTAATGAGCATGACGAACCATAGTCGAGATACTGATAAAAATCACTACCCTCTTCCCACTCTTCCAAAGTGGGAGTAGGAGAAGAGGGGTCTTCTCCTACTCCCACTTTAAAGGGCGGCAACGCACTTGTGACTGTCAAGTTACAGGTGTCCATGGGCGGCGGTAGTCATTTACCATCAGGTGACCCGTCTGCTCGTTTGCCCCCTATAACATAAAAAAAAATCTTCACGAATTATAAGACGAAGAAGTTTGTGTGTATATACCTAATGCCCCTTAAGCCCAAGACTGTTTGTCGTTTAGATAATTTAATCGTTGATCGGCTTTCCTAATAAGGTGATTTTTTACAGTTAGCTTGAATTTATCTGCAGGAAGGTCGATTACATTTATAGGAATTTTATTATGAAAACGTATACCAAGACCTTCGAACGAGTTGTGTACCTTATCACAGATAACATAATACTATACTAGGAACCTTATGTAAGGGATGATAGGTACCAACGAGTTTAGACTTGTTTCTTGCATTAATATTGCGTATATCATTGTTTTTCTTATAGTCATTGATGTTGTGCCTAACAAACATAATATTTGCAAATATATACTGTGATCCAACAGTTAAAATACCTTTATCCTTAAACAACTCTCGAAGAGAGACTAGCACCTAAATTGTATATTGAGCGGCTAGCTCGTTTTTAAAGAATAAAAATCGTTTCAACATCAGCCGCCTTGCCCCAAAGTAGTATACCATAAGACATGACGCAGTGAAAGTAACTAAAATAAACTAGCCAAGCTGTGTCCGTATCAGTGAGCTGACGTACCTTCCATACTGCATAAGCTGCCAAACTAAGCCTACCTACCTACCTTGCATCATCTACCATTATAGAAAAATAACCAGATTGTTATATTTCTTTTACAATTCCTTATATTGTGATTTGATTCATAATATTAATTAAATAATTCTGTATACCAGCACTGCAATAGGTTTCATGTTTTTCAAAATTTTTGAAAAATGTTTCGTCGTATTTAGCGAATGGTTCAATCATTTCTAAAAAGTTACCTTTAATTTTCGATTCAGCATTTTCACGAGGGCCTCTTAAAGGACTCTTGACGTATTAGATACAGTATGAAATCTATAAATTTTAATAAACTTTCTTTATTTTGCTCAACTTCCTTTTCATGGTGGCTCATAACTTGCGCATGGACATTTCATGCTTGATTTTATACAATGCATCTCCCTCCTACGATTATGAACCGCAGACGTGTACGTGTTTTCGAAGAGCTTCTGATAACTTCTTCCAGTTATTGTATCCAGTGGTTAAAAATTTTACATTCTGATCGTGCATTTACTTGCCGAATATTCTACACACAAAGCAGTATACTTTATTATCACTGATGCTATATTTTAACCACGTATATTTATCATAGTTTTGTGCGTTAAATGCCCGCAGTTTTTCTCCGAGTTTTGTACGGAGAAAGTCAATTCTGGGCTGATATGGTCCAGTCCAGTCTGAAGCCTACCTAAGTCACTTATGATCTTTGAATGCAAAACCTGTTTATTCAAACTTAAGTTAAAATACCTTTTTTGGACTTTTTTACTAGGACTGGGGCTGCTGGCCCCACTACATTATCCAGAGATTGTTGGTCGGTATGCGAAGTTTTATTAAAGAAAGATCGGAGGTTCCTAATTTTCTTCATTTTATGAACAATTATAATTACCTAGAAAAAAAAACTGTAATTCAAATCTAATTGGCCGATTTTAAAAATAATATAGGTAGGTATCCTTTTTTTTATTAAACCTAATTGTCATGAATGACATAATTATGATAATAAAATTACGCGATTACGTATTTAAAAGGTACGGTACTGTCTTCGTTTTTGAGAGCGTTTCTCTAACATCCGGTATGTATCCAGTCTATAATTTCAAATCAGGTCCTCAAATATCCTGAGGTGGGCATCAAACCATTCTGGGGAGGGCACGACCCACCCGGCCCCCCCTCTATATACGCCTATGGAGTCATATAGACGATTGTTTCAGAAACCAATTTGTTGAAGCTTGTATGCTTATATATATTTACACATTTATACAGTATTTCAGTCAACGGTCTGTTGTGCAACCGTGTCATTGTGAATATTGTAACAGCCTCTGTACAGTGCTCTGTGTTGATAATATCCTATCAGTTGTTCCAGTAAGTAAGGTCAGTTCATTTAAACATTTGTCTCGTGTCCGGCGTTGAGGAGTGATCAAAATAATTAATTAAAACTACAGTACGTACAAATTCTTAAAAACATATATCAATAATTCAATAAATTAGAAATCAAAACATAAGTATATCGTAACAGCCTCTGTTCAGTTTAGTGCTCTGTGATCTGTGTTGATAAAAATTCCTAATTCTCTCTTTTTGATAACATAGTGTAAAGTAAAGTAACTCTGTCTAACCGTGGTGAGCGCCCGTTATTTTAAACGGCGCCTACACAATTGCTATAATTAATTACTTTTTTAAACATAACACATACATAATATAACAAAATTACCAAGTACCCCCTCTTCCTAGTTCAGTTGTGGAGTAAGCAAGGTCAGTGAAACATTTGTCTCGTGTCCGGCGTTGAGGAGTGATTGAAATAATTAATTAAAACTACAGTACGTACAAGTTCCTAAAAGCATATATCAATAATTCAATAAACTAGAAATTTAAACATAAATCAGTTACACTTTCCACTGCTAGGTGGTGTTTGATTGCGATCGTAGATATTTGAAGCGTGTAGTGGGGCACGGAGAGACTGGTGGGCGTACAAAACTTCAAAAGCCAAAAAAATTATTTGAACATTGTAGGACAGTTGTATTAAGATTAATAATGACGAATTGTAATATATGTGGTAAATTGGTACAAAAAATTGAACTACTAATTTGTTCGAATCAAAAACATATCACCACTTATGCGTCGATATGAATGTTACGAAGTTTAAGAAACTTAGTAAAATTGCACGTTCTACATGGAATTGCCGGAGTTGTTTGGCGTTAACCCCGGCCATCGAAACTACTGATATAACAGCCGAAAGCTCGGATAACGAAGAGAGGGATAACGATATTCGTGTCTTAATAAGAGAGGAGATCAGAAACACTTTGCGATCGGAAATCAAAACTATGGTTTGCGAATTTAGATCCGAATTGGATGATATTAAGAAGCAGCTTGAGGATCTAAAATTATCTGCATCCTTTGATATCTCAGAGGTCAATGACTTGAAGTCTGAAGTCGATAAATTACAGCATGAGAACGCCGAACTCCGTTCACAAAATTCCACCTTGCAAATAAAATATAATATAATAAAATCATATAAATTTGTATGGGTTCGTTCGTTGTGGTAAAATATATGTTCGTAAGGACGAAAACTCAGGTAGCATATTAATTAAGGATGAAAAATGTTTGGATAAAATTGCTTGACTGTTCTATTACTATTCTGTTCGATATCAAATGCCACGTAGTAAATATTTATAATGTAAATTAATGAAAACACTATCTATTTTCTACCAAAATGTAAGGGGGATGAAGACTAAAGCTCACGAAATATGTATCTCAATCTTAAACACCAATTATGACATTATCTGCCTGACGGAAACCTGGCTAGATGATTCGTTTTTGTCTTCTGAATATTTCGATCAGAGATATACTGTTGTGCGACGAGATCGTTGTACTACATTTAAGCAATTATACTGCAGATCTCATGGTGGTGGTATTTTAGTGGCTGTTAGTAATAAGTTTAAGTTTGTGAATAAAATCGATTGGCAAACGTGTGTGGAAGATTTATAGTTAGGTATATATGTCGGAAGTGTCTGCATGAATCTCTTTCTTGTTTATTTGCCTTGATACATTCCATGCGATGTACTGAGAAACTTTTTTGCAAAGTCTGAAGAAATTTGTCTGCAACATCCGGACTGTACTACACTGATAATAGGTGATTTTAATTTTCCGCAGATCAAGTGGCTTAACTCTGATGACCCTTTCTCGGATGTCTCTGATTCCAAATCCTTGGCATTAAAAGAGTTACTAAATGTTACGGGCCTTACACAAATTAATAAGATTTGCAATGAAAATGAAACCATATTAGATCTTGTACTTGTGGATGAGAGCCTTAAAGCTACAGTCACTCACACTTCTCCTCTATGTAAAACTGATATGCACCACCCTCCATTAGAAGTGGAACTTACACAGCCACTAATTTCGAATCTAAAATATAATTTATCACAAATTAGGTATAATTTTTATAAAACAGATTATGTAGCTTGCATTTCGGAGTTGTCACAGGTAAAATGGGAGATATTCGAAAATTTAAACTGCAATGAATTTGTTCAAGAATTTTATAATGTAATCTGGGAGGTAATTGACAAATTTACCCCTAAAGTAAAACAGAGGCGGAGTAGTTATCCTTTCTGGTTTTCTACATCGTTAGTTAAATTAATTAAAGAAAAACACAAATTTATAATTAGATTTAAAAAATACAAAAATCCTCGAGATTATGATACGTTTCATTAGTTACGTGAAAGGGCCTGAAAGTGCACAGAAAATTGCTTCCATGATTATATAGCGAAACTCGAGAACGAAATAAAGACGAATGTAAAGTCGTTTTGGCGATACACTAAATCTAAAAGAAACTTTAGGGATATTCCTGATCAGGTTACTTATGGTGACCGTGTAGCAGAGAGTAGAAGTGGTGTGGCTGATTTGTTTGCGGAGTACTTTTCTTCTGTATACGGGAACAGTGATGCAAGTAATTTTGTTGCAGCGTACAAAGCAGCGAGTTACAGTCTTTCTAGCATTATCATAACGGAAAAGGATATTAGACAAGCTATTGCAAAAATTGACCTTAATAAAGGAGCGGGTCCGGATGGATTGCCTCCAGTTTTTATCCGTTTTTGCGTGGACGCTCTTATTAAACCGCTACATTTAATTTACAATAAATCTCTTAAAGAGGGCACATTCCCCGATTTATGGAAAATAGCTCACATTATCCCTATACATAAAACTGGCTCTTTGAATGACGTTAAAAATTATAGACCTATTTCCATTATATCCCAATTTGCTAAAATGTTCGAGGGTATCATTTACAATGTAGTTTATACACATCTTCGGCACATCCTGAGTTCCCGTCAACATGGCTTTATGTCTAATCGCTCCACTTTGTCAAATTTACTGGTGTACACCACTTTTATTGCTGATACATTGGAAGACAGAGGACAGGTCGACGCCATATATACAGATTTTGCCAAGGCATTTGACCGTGTGGACCATTCCATATTGTATATAAAACTTAATCATGCTGGTATACATGGTTGTCTTCTACGGTGGTTCGAGAGTTATGTGCATAATCGTTAGCAGCTAGTGGCGCTGGCAGGCTTTGAATCTGTGCCATTTATACCAGGCTCTGGAGTCCCACAGGGCTCTAAATTGGGACCATTATTATTTCTAGTGTTTATTAATGACCTTCTGGATTTGAAATGTGACTGCTTGGCCTATGCTGACGACATAAAGATTTATAGTAGAATATCTGAAACTACCGATTGCGTTAAGCTTCAAAGTGATCTTGATACTCTTCAGCAATGGTGTTTGGAAAATAAAATGTCCTTAAACGTGAAAAATGTCAGTATATTACGTTTACTAATAAAATTAAATTCATTGATTTTAAATACTGTATAGACGGTGCGTACCTCGATAGAGTGTCTATTATTCGTGACATTTACGATACTTCTTTGTCTTTCCGTCATCACGTGGATAATGTAGTCACAAAAGCCAACAAAATGTTAGGTTTCATAGTTCGAGTATCAAAACCATTTCGTAACAGTTGCAGTATCATCCTACTGTACAATGCACTGGTCCGCAGCACTGTAGAATATTGCTCCACTATATGGTCTCCTTACTACTCAATCTATACAGATAAGGTGGAGTCCATTCGGACTCGCTTTGTAAGGTACTTATCCATAAAAAATGGCATCAGAAAAACTATTCCTGAATATATTGATAGGTTGTCTTACTTCAAAATGATCAACTTAAAAGAAAGACGAGACATACATGACTTAATGGTTCTACACAAAATTGTACATGGATCCTTAGATGCTGAATTAATTAATCATTTTAATTTTAAAACGAGCAGGCGTATTGTGAGACATCCCCGGATATTTGAGACACCTATAACTACCTTGAATACTACCTTCAATAGTCCTCTTACACGTATGGCAAGATTGTATAATGAGAGAGCCAACGTATCTGATAATAACATTGATGTCTTCTCTATGAAATTTATATCATTCAGACACTTCCTACTCAGTAATGCTTTTTAATTTAATTTTTAGTTTTAATTTTTGTACTAATTTTTGTACTATTATTATAATTAGATACAAGATATATCTTAGATATGGTTAGACTTCTCGATTTGTGATTTATATAATGCTTAGAGTAACTGTTATGATTTCACCATAAACAAGTAGTCTCTTTAATGTACAATGTAATTTAAATGTCATGCATGCCTGTGATTTGTTTAATTACTCTGACAATGTTAAATTAAGAAAGTCTCAACTACAAAACATTGTAATTACACAGTTGGTATGCTTAATAAATAAATAAATAAATATACATGGAGACAAAGCTCAAGCAAAGGCGGTACAAAAGTGGTAAAATGTCAGGAGATCCATCTAAATTAGCCATGCCGTAGTATTATTTCAATCAAAATATTTAATAAAATCCCAAAAGACATAAATAATACCAAAAATTCGTTCGCTTTTAATTTTTTTTTAAATCTATCCATATTAATAAATATTCATTCCATAAGAACCTTCTACAAAGTATTAGAAAACATATAAAACAAGATGAATGTAATTGGTTAAGTCGTTCTCAAGCTATGGCGTCAGGCGTGGCCAAGAGAAATAGGGTTTCATTTTTATAACAAAGATTATATTGTGTTTCTAGGTAATTGTAAAATACTTGTATATTTGTGATATTGTTATTATTTTTTTAATCTGAATAGTATTTCATCTTGTTGCGGAATTATTGGCATTTTCGCATAAGCTTTTCGAAAAAAAGTAGACGAAATATGAAGAACATTCTTATAAGATCTGAAATAACTATATTTCGAGTAAATGAATAAAAATTCTTTAGATAGATAGATGATCTATCTCTCTGAAGAATTTTTGAAAAAAACTATCTGTTTACAAGTTATGATAGTTTGAATTTCCAGGTATTTTTACCTCCGTTTCTCATAGAAGTAGGTGGAATGTGTAAAGGATTTAAAATCGTACATATAATTTATTTTAGAACTATTCCCTCAGTTATTGAGAAAACCCATAAAAACTGACTTAAAATGTTTTCGAAGTTAGTTGTTAAGAATTTTCTTAGTAACGAAATGAAAAATTCCAAAATAAAAAATATGTTCCTACTATAATTATTTGCGGCCGCTTTTACATAGGTACCTACGTCACAGATAAGATAATAGTTACTTCGTAACCTACGTCATAATGCATAAAATAATATAACAAAATAATACTTGCTTACTCCTGGCTTTTCAGGTACTTTACTCGTATACTATTGGTGCGAAGTGGTTTATAATTTACTTTGAAAACAAAAGAAATTATCAATTATTATTATTTTAATCAAAAATACTAGCCGCCACATATATAGATAGGCATCTCGGCCAAAATATATTCCCCTAATCATTATTATGCATAAAAACTAGATTTTGATTAAATATGTACTTGATGAACTTAGTTATCTCGTAATTCGTAACTAGTAACGGTCTCGGACTATAAGTTCTCTCGCCCACAGTTATACTCTTAAGACAAGTCGTCCAAGGATGGAGGTAATGGGGTTGCAAAGAAACATAGGTATGGTCTGGTACTATCGTAACATTTATTTCTTTCGGTTCTCACCGTTCTCCACGGTCAACACTAAAGTAATATGTACAATATTTACAGCGTCAAAATATACAGAAGATTAACTGACACGCCTTAAACGGGACCCGTTCGGTTTTCAAATGTTGCAGTTAGTGCTTCAGTGTTCGCAGTAGGCGGTTGCAGCGGTGTGTCACCGCACGCCTGCCGCCAAAACCAGCAGGAGCACAGTGGCGGGGAGCGCGGGGGCAAGCGCGAGGGGGCGCGCCGCGGCCCGGTGCGGGCTCGCCCTCGTCGCGCTGCATGGCCTCCGCGCTCATCTCTGTACAGGGACAGGGATAGGCAGTCAGATTGAGTGAAATGCTTGTTTAAACATATGCCGCTTGAATTTTTTTTGATAAATAATGCATCCAATATATTTTTTTATTACCGTAGAAATATTAAAAGGGTCTTCACTAGACATTTCTTTTTTGTTCGGAAACCAATTTGGGCCCTGGCCTGTAGCATTTACCCACTTTTTTTTTTTTTTTGTTCAACCTCAGACAACCTCGTGGGCCACGTCTAAATGGTTTTTGAGATTGTCCACAATCATTAGGGTGATGAGTTGCTACACAATGGGGTGCACTAACCGTGGGGCCGCACGTGCAGGTGGAGCGCGGCGGCCCGCCCAGCTGCGGGCGCACACGTACTCGCCGTCGTCGGCTGCGCTGAGGTCGGCGAGCGTGAGGCGCGAGAGCGCGCGTGCCGCCCAGCGCTCTGTGTCCAGCGACACGCCGCCGCGGGAACTCTGCCAACACGAGCACGAGACTCACGCACCAGAGACAAAAGCAGATACTGCAGCCTGTAGCATCTGTTTTGACTCTGGTGCCTGACTACAGCGATGTATCTGGAGTGCACCTCCTTACCCAGAATCATTTCGACAAGAAACGCCGCGGTAAAAAATGTCGATAAATGTCGAATGATAGACTCAAAATTAGTTTATTTAAAATTTAATAATTTATGTAAAGAAGCTCAATACCCAAGACCTTAAAGATTTTTAACTTTTTAGTTCTTTTCGTCAGTTTAATTTTTTGTTAAAAAAAAAATTATTTATGATTTTTTTTCATCATCAGCTCAGCTACATGATGTGATGATTTCTAAACCCAAATACCTGATAAAGTAATGAAAAGTAAACAGAAACTTTTTTTGGTAAAAAGTTTTTTATTGTTAGCTACCTAAGCTAATGTTGAACTCCTGCACTATTAAGAATTACTAGAGGGTTTGTTAATAAACAAAAACACCGTCTGTATTTTGATCTAACCGCTGGTTTATTGATCTCACCTTATACAAAGTTCAATGACCTTACATAGCACCATAGTGAAGCAAACCATAGTGCGATTTAATTCGATGTACACGCCATAAATTAAAGTTTCTAACAATGAAGTCCCAACTTAAATGTGTCACGTAACAAATCACTAATCTTTAATTAATAACAATAAATAAAGATATGAACTAACTAAAAATGAACATGAGTAATAAGTGTAAAGTTCTATACAAAAACATGATAAATGAGTAAAATTAATAAAAATGCTAAAAAACGTCTCATTGGTCTGCAAGTGGTCTTTTAATCGTTGATGATTTGGTGCGCAAAGTGACTACTCGGGTAACACCATCATTTCCCGGATGCTTTTGTAAAATACGACCTAACAGCTAACCATTGGGTGGGAGATCGTCTTCCTTGACTAGAACAATGTCACCAATCTTTGGTTCAGGTACCTTGGAAGTCCATTTGTTCTATTCATAATATTCGCTAGATATCGTTGGACCAACGTCTCCAGAATGACTGTACCATCCTTTGAACGAATTGCCACCTTGTCAAGGAACTGACGGATGAACTTTCACAGTTGTAATCAGGAACAGATAGTATAGGTTCCCCGATCAAGAAATGGCCTGGAGTTAACGGGATTTGCTCCCCAGGGTCATCCAAGTTTTACTCATCGGTCTTGAGTTTAAGCAAGCCTCCACGTGAGTAAGCAGCGTGCTAAGTGCTTTATACGTCAGGGTAGACTCGCTAATAACACGCTTGAGGTTAAACTTGGTGGACTTCACTCCCGCTTCCCACAAACCGCCAAAATTGGGTGCGTGGGGATGAGTGGAAGTGCCTTTCAGAACCATTTGCTTCCAAGTGGCTTGCAATTATAGGTTGAGCATTAACCAATTGTTGCAATTGTCTTGAAGCACCAACGAACGTGGTGCCGTTGTCGCTCCATAAACTGCTACAGGGACCTCGCCTGGACACAAATCGCCTAAAAGCAGCCTTAAACGCCTGTGTGCTCATGTCACTCACCACTTCCTGGTGTATTGCGCGGGTAGACATGCACACAAATAAACATATATAGCCCTTATGTGAGCGGTGACCACGACCTTTTGTTGTCCGTAAATTAATAGGGCCTGCATAGTCAACGCCCCTATTTAAAAATAGTCTTGCAGGTGAGCATCGAACAGACGGAAGAGAACCCATTACTGGATTTTTGACGCTGGCTTTTTGCCTAATACAGGTTATAGATTTCCTTACACATTGCTTGACGAGGTTCCTTACCCCTATGATCCAGTAAGTGGTTCTCAAATAATTTATCATTATTTGCGGACCACCATGTAAAGTTTTATGATGAGCGTCCTCTATCAAGAGGCGAGTAAAATGGGATGAATGCGGAATAACTATCGGATGTTTCAGTTACTCATCTAGGTGTGATTTTTCTAGTCCACCTTGTCCCCTAATAACTCCCTTGTCGTCAAGGTAAGGGCATAAGGATTTAAGCTTGCTTGATTTTATGTGTAAATAACCTTTTCGTTGTAATTGTAAATATTCTGCTGTGAATTCCTCTCTTTGTGTCTTCTTAATACTACATACTAACGCTTCTTCTATTTCCTTTTTATGTAAATATGTTTTATTTTTGTTATTCGGAAAAACATCACCCTTAGTAACTTCGGTAAAGATGAAAATCTTTTGAATATATCATCGTGACTGTCTGATACTAGCGCTACATGAGTTTTAACAGATTGTTCTATTTGTGTCTCTAAAGCCTTTGGTCTGTTGTAAATAATTATGTTTTCTTTTAAGGATGGAGGGCCAGAAAATCACAGTTACGTTTGGATAAATGTACTGGGTAATACTCCCCTCGAGCACAGAATACATAATTGCCTCGAGGCGCAGTCTGCAGGATTATACTTTGAAGCTACATGATTCCATTGTGAGGAGCTCGTAGAACTCAAAATTTCAGAGGTGCGGTTGGCCACAAATGTCTTCCACCTGCTTGGGTAGCTATTTAATAAAGCCAGTGCAATTGTGGAATCCGTCCAGGCTGTGATCTGTGTGCGGTTTCGTTTAATAATCTAGACAGCAGTACTGCACCGCATAACTCCAATCGAGGAAGACTAACCTGTTTGATAGGAGCTACTCGCGTTTTCGCATTTAACAATTTTACTCCTTGGTTGAGTACATTTATTTGTTGGTCGTAAACATTTATTTTATGATTTTTTGTGACTCGCGTCGTCTTTTAATACTTTAATAACTACTATCTTTCAATACATTTAATACTAAATTAACCTTACTCAACTTGTAAACGATTTAAAATTGTTTAGAAGGTACAATTGTTTACGAGGGACGTAAAGTAATAACAATTCTTTATTGACATAATAAATGTAAATCTTAGATTATAAGGTCATAATCTAAGGTGTACACATCCCTGACCCCTGTACTAGTTTAACTGTGTTACAGGGGCCAGTGTCCTTCCCATAGCATTTAATTAATATGCCAAGTGCGATGCGTTATTAATGTTAATATTTTCATAGCGCTACTCGCTCTACTTTGTACAGGTAACTTCGAGCGTGCATTCCGAGTGTGAGAAATGTAACGCTATTAACTAGTTTGTGTCGCAAAACCAAATTATTATTATCTCCTAATTTCTAATCTTTCATCAGTCTTCTTGCCACTGAGCTGATGATGCAACCATCCTTCCTTGATGTTCTCAGGATATTGACCAATTGAAGTTACCTCTAATATTGTAAAGACGTGGAAAGACGTATTTTCTTCAAAGCATATTAAGTGGTTTCAGTCACTAAAACTACAGGTTTTCTATCTAACTTCTAATTGTTTAGGAAAGGCGTGGTTCTCATCATCATGATGTGATAATTCCTAAACGCAAATACCTTAATTTAATTATGAAAACTATGAAAAGTAAACAGTGTTTGTATTTACTTTTCATAGTTATGTTTCTATTCGTGCCCACAATTTTCGAGTGTTGCTCTCAATTTTATCAATATTCCATCATCAGATCCTGACTTCCTTGATATGGGATCACCCTTGAGGTATACCCTATCTAACAAAAAAAAGAATCATCAAAATCATAAATATCGGTTCATAAATTCCGGAGTGAGGGCTTAACATACATACAAAAAATGTATATATATATATATATATATATAATATATATATAGGTCGAATAGGGCACCTCCTTTTTTTTTCGTCACTTAAAAAAGTTACCTGCAGGTTGATGAGCTCATCGCCTCGGTGCCAGCGTACGTCGAGCGGTGCGAGGGGCAGTTGTCGCGGCACCGGCTCGTAGCGCGCCTCGCACGCCAGTGTGGCCGCGCCGCCCGCCGCGCCCCGCACCTCGCTGGAACCCACCGCTGACACCACCACCACTGGCACCGGTTCGTCTGGAACAGTACCTCTTAACTTTTCATACCTATTGCTAAGGCTCATGTGACAATCAAACTGCACGATTGCGGACCATAGGGGGTACGGATAGCCACGTATAGACTGACCTACAACAGTGAGATTGAAGAACAGGCTCATCTTGGGCTCGGTGTTGACCTGGCACTCGTAGCGGCCGGCGTCGCTGGCGCGCAGCCGTTCGATGCGCAGCGAGTGGCGGCTCGAACCCGCGCCTTCTGGGCCGGAGGTAGCCGACACTCGTGCATCCGCCGTAAACACCACGCCGGCGTGCGACAAGATCTGCAGGTCTCGGGACCGCACCCACGACACCTGCAACCACCATGCACTTCTTTATTATATCGTGTTAGCATTTGTTCCATTTCTCAGTTAATTATTTAAAAGGAGCTTCTTACTTCATCCAATGATTTTTGTTATTATTTACATGTTGCGTCACTTATTTTATTTGGTAAGTGAGGTCTCGCACCAGCGCTCTCATTGCCAATGGCGCCGCGTAGTTTGCACACTGTACTAACTGTCGATAATGACGACTGCTGGTCAACACGTTACATGGTGCAGGGGATTATTTCCTCATGGTACCACTTTATCACAGTATAAACAGTATTGTATCTTCAAACAAACGGTCGGATCGTGAGACATACCTACACACCTTGAGTTCAGTTAACACTCGGTACACAAACAGTCGCGAATGCTCCGCAGTGACGAACGAACGAATACAATACGAAAAATAAATACAAATACTTAAGTACTTAATATGGCAAATAGAAATTATAAACTATATTGTGCTGTTTCTGGTTGCTTGAATTCTTCAAAAACGCACCCAGAGATTTTTTTTTTAAATTACCTGGAAACTCCGAAAGTTAAAACTAAAAAGTAATCTTTATGTACCTACTAGTACGTAATTTGTTTCTTTTTTAATAGGTAGGTATTTCGATTTTTCCACCGAGTAAAATACCATGATTAATAAATAAATAAGTAGATAGGGTGGCAAAAGTGATATACGAGTGACTTACCCACCTTCGCGTTAAAAAAAACTAGTAGGTAGTTTCCTAGGCTAAGCTATCTATTTACTTATGTATCTAGCTACTTACATATATTATTGAATTAGTCGAAATATCATTTTTTTTTTTATTTTTTTTTTTTAGAAAGAATACTAGTAAGGGTCACAAACGACTAGTATTCTTGTTAACCCCTCCAGCTAAGCTAAGTGCTTGTGTTAGGAGTGGGTTCACGTCGGTAGTGCACTGGGTGGGGTTCGAACCCGCAACCACTTGATTGCAAGTCCGACGCCTTAGCCATTACGCTACCGCCGCTTAATTATGAAAGTAAAAAATGGTAGGTACCTAGTAAGATTTACATTATAATTTACTTTATAAATAAGATTTTGTAGTAGCTAGTTAGAGGTTTTGATTGCTGTAGGTAGCGCACACACGATGAAGTGGTTTGATATTGAGTAACGTTTGCAGCGGTTCGACATCGGATGGGTAACCAAAAAAAATGTTTTTTGAGTTGCTCTAAGCTGCAGGGACGTTAATTTTACGGACGGTTACTCGTCAGCTGTTTCTTGCATTTTGGTTGAGTAGGAGGTGTTGAAGTTTGTAAGAATTGGAGATTGGTAACCTTCGGCGACAGCAGTTTATTTTAACACCCAGAATAAAGGGAAATATTTTTTTTTTCAGACGCCTTGAATGGTTGCAACTGATTTGTCGAAATTATTTAGATAAATTCCTTTGTCTTCTCCTTGTTCATGTTTCCCAAAAGTATTTTTAATTACAGTTTTTATCGGAATGCGGATTTTTTATACTATTAAATTTAACAATAAATTCAAATTCAAAATCATTGATTCAATTAAGACACTAAGTGACATTTATGAACGTTAAATTGAAGCTACTGTTAAAAAAATCATAGATCGACGCAAACAGACTAAAGCTAAAGCTTTTCGTACGTTCAGTTTGATTTTTTTATTAAATCTACTAATCAAAAAACACGTGTATTTTATTTAACACTACTCATTTCGTTCACAACGAATTTCATATTTTTTAATACAAAATAAATTATAATATTTACAATCACAAAACTAGAAAGAAACTCAATTAGGTAGATGAAATTATGGGCAGCCCTATCGCGTGTTTACGTACCGTCCGGCAGTAGGTAATTCTTTCAAGGACAGGGCCGATTCACAATACTGTATATACATATACTGTGACTTGATAGTCAACCGGCGCCGATGAGCTATTCCAACTTGTACCTTACTACCACTGTCTAAACTTCAACGCCTTTCACTTGTTGTACAACTCTTGTGACAAAATAAGCGCTAAGTTCAAATTGATGTAATTTTTTTGTCATAATCCCAAGAATGACAGCCCATTCTCCTTAAGCCTAAACACAGCAAGCTGAACGCTGCGAGGCCGAAGATGATGATTAATACAAAAATGCGATTACATTGCGACGCAAACATTTCGCGAAGTTATAGTTTGGCAGCGCTTGCTTCCGGGAAGTTAATAGGCGTGTGGGGGCGGAGGCGCGTGCCGCTAAATGCGGCGCTGGCCCAGGGGGTGCGCACCGTGTCGTTGACCGGCATTTTTCACATCGCTCACGATCAGTGTCAGGTGGACGATTATAGCCGTGCGCGGTGACGTCGCCCAAGGATGCGCGTGTCACCGCCTCCCGCGCCGCATCGCTCGCGTGCCACTGCCCCTCTCGGCCCCTTCGCCCCTCGCCACATGTTATCTCTTAAATCGTTTCACATTTCATACTCGTCGATTCATGTGCGCTTTATTTCTGGCATACTATTTGAATTGTTTACGAGGCTCGTTTCGGCCATTTGACTGTAATTCGATTTAGAATCGAGTGAGTAATTCATCATACCACGCTTTCCACTTTATTATTTAATTCAAACATCTCCGAGCGCGTGTCATATATGACTGTATGAGTAACGTCCGACCATAATCAAACGGCCACTTACCAGCCTGGCGTTATGTACCTACCTACTTGGCTACGAACACTCGAGCGGCTTGTGCGTAACTCGCCTCTCGCTGATTAATATTATCTAGTGCTTACTCACATAATTGATCGAAAAATATTTAGGCTTCAAGTCAGTTGTTTCTTTAAATCACGCAACTTCTCTCGGTAGGTATTATTTTCTCTTCTAATCTTATTAACACATCTGGGCACATATATATGCGCTCGCCGGCAATAAGTGCCTATACAAAACAAGAGGAGTTCATTTCGCTGATTTTCGACCGAAACTTCGGCTCGGGCTTCGGACACTTTTGGCCAAAACTGTTAAGACATGTCATATCAAAAAGTTAATAAGAATTTAATACTCCTTTGGATAATATTATTAAATTTTTATAACAGCTATCTATAAAGGTGTAATACACATTACCGAGACGTAACAGGGCCGTGGCCGCGCATCCGTGTCCCGTCCGGGGTTTTCTGTTCACATATGTCAGGGACGTGACCAGGCCGTGTCCGTGGTTGGGCCGCAGCCATACACGCTAATTTTTTTTTACTTAACTTCGCAGTTTAATTTCCGTCTGATTTCATTCCATATATTATTTTTATACTTGGAATTCATATATTTCGGGTTAGACAAGTCGTACAAAACACTATAGGCGTACTCTATTACCAATCCGTCGTTCACTTTTTAATCGACAGAAATAGTCGACAACGTGCAAAAAAAAGTCGGAACACCTGCGCACGTCACGGCCGGTCATTGTAACGTGTAAGTTAAACAGTCATCAGCTGATTTGAAATCATCACTTGTTTATTGCAAATGTTACTTTTATATTTTACTAGATGGACCCGGTGAACTTCGTACCACTTACAATTATTTGAGGACCTTCTCATTAATTTCCAAGAGTCCCCAGTTATATCTCCTTAATCCAGCCCTGTCGTGAAATCCATTCGTAGCTGACGTGTCTTAGATATATATACTACCTCCTTGTCAAATTTCAGGTATTTAGTAGAAAAAAACTAAAGACTTTCATATAAAGTCGCGAGAGCGCTTAGACCACCTTAATCCAGCCCTGTTGCAAGATCTCTTCTTAGTTGACGTGTCCTACCTCCCATCCAAATCCAGTATTTATATGTTATATATAAATTTATATTTTTTATTAAAAAAAAAAAATTGTTGTGAAGGAAATAGGATAGTATTAAATAAAAATACATGTTGTGTTTTTTATTAGTAGGTTTAAGAGTTTTTTTCTAGTTTTGTGATAGTAAATAATCTATCTCTGGCGTAAGGCTTACGTCATCCCTTTGCCTAAAAATAATAACCCTTCTCGTCCTGACCACTTTCGACCTATTTCTATTCTTCCCTTTCTATCTAAGGTGCTTGAGGCCTGTGTGCACAAGCAACTCTCACAGTTCGTATACCGACATAAACTTCTAAGTCCGCTGCAATCTGGCTTCAGGGCCAGTCACAGCACAGCTACCGCTCTTCTTAAAGTGACTGGCGATATTAGGAAGGGCATGGAAGATACCAAGGTTACAGTACTAGCCTTGGTTGACTTTTCAAATGCCTTCAATACTGTCAGTCACGATGTCTTACTATCCATTCTATCATATGTCATGATCTCTTCAGAGGCACTGCATTGGTTCTCTTCCTATCTTCAGGGGCGACAGCAGTGTGTTCGCATTGATGACTTGTCATCTAGTTGGTGTGATCTCTACGCTGGCGTTCCTCAAGGCGGAACACTATCTCCACTACTATTTTCAATTTTTATTAATCTCATTACTCAACACCTTCAATGTGCGTATCACCTGTGTGCCGATGACTTGCAGCTGTATTCTCAAGCAAGGGTTGAAGGCAAATCCCAAGCCTTTGCCGAAGTCAACAACGACTTAGAATTTATAAAATGCTGGTCGTCGAGGTTTGGCTTATCTGTGAACCCTACCAAATGTCAGGCGATCGTCGTAGGGAGCAGACAGATGATAAGTAGGTTAGATACTACGTCAATTTCACGAGTTGTCTTCAATGGTTCAATTATACCTCTAAGTCCAGTGGTCAAGAACCTGGGGTTACTCATTGACTCGACTCTTGACTGGCAAGCTCAAGTTACTCACGTGAGTCAAAAAGTCACTGGTACGCTGCGAACACTATATCGCCTTAAGAATTTCCTGCCCCCTACAACTAAAACTACGGTCATGCAGTCCCTAATTATGCCTATTATAGACTATGGTGATGTGTGATATTTTGACCTGAATGCAGACCTTCTCAATAAATTAGATCGTCTTCTCAATAACTGCATTCGATTCCTTTTCAATCTCCGCAAGTATGACCATGTGTCTGCTTTACGTTCCCAATTAAAATGGCTACCTATTCGCCAGCGCCGTAATCTGCGAGCACTGACTTCTCTTTTTTCTTTTCTCAACTCTTCATCTTCACCTTCTTACCTAGCTCCCTACTTCCGCTTCTTGTCCTCTAATCATGACAGAAATCTTCGTTCAGAAAATAATCTGCTTCTCTTATGTCCCTCCCACAACTCCGACTTCGTAAACTCGTCTTTTTACGTTCAATCAGTTCTCCTCTGGAATGCACTCCCTCTGGAAATCAGGATGTCCACAAACCATTTCATATTTAAAAAGAAAGTTCGTGATCTCCTTCATAATGGGATGACTGAATGAGTTGGACGCTAGGTACCCGACTCTGTATTTCGGTAGTCATAGTGTATAAATATTTTTCTTTTTTATTATTTTATTATACTTAATATGTAAGTAATAGTGTGTACTCCTGTTTATGTAACTTGTATTGACTTAACAGATTATTATGGATAATTTCTAATGTGCTTTCTGTGCACCTACCTTCTAAGATTTCTCCACCACCCCAAGGTTGACTGGTAGAGAATGCCATCGACATTAAGTCCGCCTTTGTACATATTGTGCATGAAGATTTAAATAAATGAATATTATAATAAGTATATTTTTTATTTATAAAGTTGAGTTGCCATATTAGGTAAGTACTTGTACTTATTTCAATCCAATACACAAATCACAACCTTACTGCTTACAAAAGCATCACACCGTTCGTTCGTCATTGCGGCGCATTCGCGACTAAGTTGTGTACCGCCGAGTGTATACCGAACTAGAGACGCGTAGGTATGACTCGCTTTCCGACCGTTTGTATGAAGATAGAATACTGTGTAGATAATATTACGGTGGCTGAGGTCTCCTACCTATGTATAAGCTACCTCCGTGCCAAATTTAATACGACTATTATCAAAATTTGTCCTTCGCTGATCATCAGTGCGGTTTGTACATGAGGCAACACCTCGCATATTTAACTGACTTCGACGATCTATGACAGTTTGTCTTTTCCCCGGCATTATAAAACGACACGCAATTGTTTTTACAGTCAACCAAATCGGTCAATTTCAAAACCTCAAACTTACTCCTCGAGTCACGAGATGAGTCGTGTCTAAACCTACAAAATCAATAGGTAGGTAGGAAGGCAGATCAAAATTAATAATCGCAACGTGTAGGTTTAACTTCGCTTCACTAACTTAATCCAAGACGAGACCATAATATATGGCTCGCACTGCAAAAAGGTTATCAGATTTATCTTAATTACATCGCAACCGCAAAGTTAAGTTTGTCTTTCGGAAAAGACGGGCAAAAGTCTTAGAGAATTGATTTCCGAGATGGACGTATACAATTTTGTTTGCTTACGGAATCCTTGGTGTCCGGTTTTTTATCCCGGGTTAAGCGTGCGCCCAAAAGTTGGCAACATCCTACATCGGTTATTGCGGGATTCCCCCGTTTTGATCTTGTTAATTTGTTTATACAATATACTACAGTCAATATAAACTTACATTTTTTTAAATATTATATGGGGCAAACGAGCAGACGGGTAATATAGCTATAGCCGGTTCATCACAGAACTTATCGCCTGCCTCATTTATGTAACGTTAGTATTACGCGTAACTTATAACAATTATCTACACAGCGCCGGCGTGTCGACGCTGAGCTCGCTCTGCACATCACATTGCTTTGCTGTTGAACTAGCGCCGGCACTCCAAATATTTGTTTTTATCGACATTGCTTATTAAAAACAAATTTTTGTTGTAACTGCGTAGATGCATATAAAGAAAGGAAAGAAGTGATACATACCGACTTGTCTAAGAGCCTGTAGACGGTACAATCCAGTGAGGCGGCGTGACCGAGTGGCGCCACCACGAGCGTTGGTTGACCCGGGGCGAAGGCCGGCGCCGCGGCTCCCGCCACCACTGAAACTACTTCGCCCCCCGCCATACCTGCAACAGAAAACCACCACACATATAGTGAACACACCTAAAGCCATCTGGTGAAGACAAACCTAACTATTCAGCCGACTTCAAAAAAGTGGAGGATCTCAATTCGATTGAATATAGCTTTTTTGTGGGTAAGTTTCGCGATATCTTGGCCATTTGTGAACCGATTTCAATAATTATTTTTTAATGGAATTGATTGTACTCCAGGTTGATCCAATATTTAATTTGAAGAAAATATTACACTTCTAAGGGTGGAAAATTAAGAGATGAAGAATACAGCTGTTACAATTATCATGATTTAGGCGGATTGAAATCGGTGATACTTTTTTTTTAAATGAGTGATCCCACTTCGCGTAGATTAATACGCCTAATAGTTAATAGCTGCCACAAACATACCACCACTAACTGTTGGAACGCGTTGTGCGAGAAGACATGACCGACTCTTTCGAGAGGATCCCTCTGTCTATCACTACATAGTATAAAACAAAGTCGCTTCCTGCTGTCCGTCTGTCCCTATGTATGCTTAGATTTTTAAAACTACGCAACGGAATTTGATCCGGTTTTTTTTAATAGATAGAGTGATTCAAGAGGAAGGTTTATATGTATAATATATGCATAATATAGTAGAGAAATACTGATAACTTTAGAGGTTTCTAATGTGATGTCGTAAATAAACACATTTTTTTTGCATTTACATTGCAAACGCTGGGTGAACCCTACGAGGTAGATCAAAATAATGTACCACAGTATTGTACACCTTAAAAAGGTCTACAAAAAAGTCCGCAATGGTATATGTTTATCTCTTAGGGATAACCCACAATAACCATTTTTTATCCTTTACTTTTTACGAGAAATAATGGCTTATTTACGAAGCGATTTTAAGGAATACAGCATTAATCCTTATCCAATTAAGTACCTTAAATACATTGTGTATTTAATATAGATCAAAATGGCCCTTTACAGCATGTAATTTCAATGAATATTTTCGAAGATATTCCAGATTTAAAATGCAGGGATATAGCGGTTGCGGCGGTACCGGCCAGAGGGTTGAATGTCGCTCTTTCAAGAGTAATCTCTGAAGAAAACATGTTTATATTGTTTAATGACAAAAAAGCTGTGAACGTTGTATATAAAGACATGCTGTAGTATATTTAGTATCATCATTGCACTCGTGCGAAGCCGGGGCGGGTCGCTAGTAAACTATAAACATGATCTATCAGATAAGCAGTATCTTATAGATCTAGTCATTTGCACTAATATTATCAAAAACAAAAAAGTCAGTCGTAGGACTGCACGTCAGAAGTGAAAACATACATACATCTGTATACCTATATGTATCTGAGCGTGACGGTCACGCGAGTTCAGTGCTTTTTCTCAAAGCAAAAGTGCCCAACGTGCCTAAAGAAGTTTTCACTTCAAAAACCGGACAAATCTGACTTGCTCACCGAGGGTTCCGTACGCAAACAAACTTGTATTTAGATAGTACGTCCATTTCGGGACGACGACGACGGGTTCACGAAGACTTTTGCCCATCTTTTTCGGAAGGAGTAACTTAACTTTGCGGTTGTGATGTACGACAAAGTCAACAATTCAACCACAAAATATGAGTTTGTAATCACAAAAACAATTTTTTTACGTGATACTAGCAACCCGCCCCGGCTTCGTACGGGTAGCAGAGACATCTTCAACAATCATCATCATATTTCAACCAATTTACACAAAACCTGAACAAATTATATACCTAAACCTTCCTCATGAATCGTTCTATCTATTGGTGAAAACCGCATGAAAATACGTTCAGTAGTTTTTGAGTTTTTCGCGAACAGACAGACAGACAGACGCGGTGGAGGACTTTGTTTTATAATATGTAGCGATAACAACAAATTAGACTTTCGCATTTTTTCCTTTACTTGTGCTGTGAGACCTTGCTTCTTACTAAATTTCATGATTCTAGGTCAATGGAAAGTATCCTATAGGTTTTGATTTACCTTTTTTTTTATCGTGTGGCAACCCCCACGGGTCATCATCTTACTCTAACGGTAAAGTGGTATGTTGGAATGGAACCGACTAAAACCACACGGTGTTCCGTCACAAGTGGGTCTATTACAGGGGGACCCGGGTATACCCTAGGAAGGAATCCTCCGAGAACCCCTGCAGACCTTGGCCGCCTTCAGCAGCACACCATGGAGTACGGGGGGCCTTACCCCCCTCCAGATCAGAGAGATGCTCGTGGAATATGTCGGACCACCGTCTCGGGCCTGCTTCTGCAAGGGTAACGGTCAGCCCGACCCGTTACCCCCAGGCCAGCGCTCATGGAGGCCGGAGATCATTCAGAGGTTTTGATTTACCTGCAAAATGTTCAAATTTGGTCAAATTTAAGGCTTAAGTGGCCATATCTTTTGATTGCCTTGACTTTGAAGCTTGATTTTTTTCTTCAGAGCTTCAAAAGGACCGCAGACTTATGTATTAGGTATTAATTTCACCTTGAGGCGTCCACGGGTTCCTGAGGTAAAGGGTCTTGACAGACAGACAGCCAGACGGACAGCAGTGTGATCCTTTAAGCGTTCCTTTTTTTTCCATTTAAGGAACAGAACCCTAAAAAGGATTGTTTATGCATGAGTTAGTTCGTATAAAGAAGGTTACCACTCCATCTACCAGTGGGAAAGTCGAGGGTGTGGACGGGTCGGGAGCCCTATTTGAAATATTATTACATTTCGAAAAATAAATGGTTCAATATTTACTAAAAGGAATATTTCAAAAGAACAAGTGAATTGCAATATTTTTTCTTGCGGTCTCATTCAGACTATTGACATCCGTTTCAGCGGATGTGAGACTAAAAAAATCCTAGGATATGGCAGTCATTTACAAAGCTAGATAATACCTGCATTATCTGATAAATCTAATGATCGCATCGGTACATCTCTAACGATTCAGAGAGCTCAAATTCCAAATCACTTGTAACTTGTTGTAATGGAACACTCGCTGTCAATACAATCCCACCAAAAACATTTTCATGTAAAATGTTGCCAAGACGAGACCATATTGCTCGCACTGCAACAAAGTTATCTCATGTAGAGCCAACCTTCTTATTCTACAGGCCCTAACTTCACAAACTCAACACCTTTGTCAAAATATGTGGTCTGGCGGCTTCGCAACCGTCACATGGGCGTAAGGTGAAAAATTTATTCACTGTTTATTACTTTTCTGATAAACCATAGTTCTTGTAGTTACACATTCTAGGACTTCCGAAAGTACCCTACCCTAATTATGATGATCATCAGTGAGTTAGTGACGAAATAGGAGTTTTTTAGATATCAATAAAATCTAAAGTATAAGAGCTATGCAATTGAAACTTTATATGTTTAATAAATCCACTATTGACATCATATCCTGAGAATTTTGTGTATCTGGTATAATCCAAACCTAAGTTATGGGGGTTAAAAAAAATAACAAAGCGCTTCGAGAAAAGGTAGGTGCCACTACCGTGCCCCCAGATACCCATTACTCGCATGAAGGAAATAAGGTAACTACTCACACGGGCAATATCAAATCCAAGATAGAAAAACAAAACACTAGTGTTTAATATTTATGCTTTAGTATGTAGTTGTATGTTAATATCGATGATTATGTCGTTGGCCGCATAAAAACGTGTGAGCGATGACACGATGTACGGCCGGCGCGGCAGTAGGCGAACGGCGCCGGCGCGATGACAGGCGACGCTTCGTGTAAACATTTTAACCAGTGGTCCTTTCATCTTAAACTGCGCAGTCGTAATATTGCCTAAAGCAACAACAATCAGCTACTCGTTGTATGTGCCAATTGTTTGTAGGCCGAGCTTCGATCATGGTCTCTGTTTTAAAGTTTTTGTAATTATTGTAGCTAATAAAAGCTCATTTCAAAAGAACTTTGCAATTATTTTACTGTCAAATAAGTGTATTAGTCGCTACTGATACCAGTTACAAAATATTTTTAACGATACAATATAAGAGATTTTAGGAGTAACTTAATAAATGTTTATTAAGTTACAGGGTGTTA
Organism: Euplagia quadripunctaria; assembly: GCA_963859945.1. NCBI lineage: Eukaryota > Metazoa > Arthropoda > Insecta > Lepidoptera > Erebidae > Euplagia > Euplagia quadripunctaria. The sequence goes on from OY982576.1 coordinate 22,223,143, forward strand.
GTGAAACGCTCCCGAAAACGAAGACAGACGTTTAGTCATTTATTATTTGGCGCCGGCTCAAAATAAGTTTATATGTATAAAATTTGATAGTTTATGTAAATAAGACCAATACTTGCTCTTTAGTTCTTTTCGTCGGTTTAATTTTTTGTCAAAAAGATTTTTATTTTATGATTTTTTTTCATCCTAACACAATCCGAAACACAAACTTAACTTTGCAGTTCTAAAAACGGAGAGTATTTTTAGAACTGCAAAGTTAAGTTTCATATTTCGATATACAACGATTTACGGCAAAGTTAACTTTCCAATCGTAAAATATAAGTTTGTAATTACAAAAACTATTTTTTTATGTGATATAACAAAAAAGTAACAACTTCCGGATTTTTTACTTGTGGTGTCAGACCTTGCTTTTCGTGATTCTAGCTCAATGGGAAGTACCCTATAGGTTTTGATTTAATTGCGAAATGTTCAAATTTGGCGAAATCTAAGACTTTAAATCTTTTGATTGCGTTGGCTTAGGAGCTTGAATTTTTTACAGCTTCAAGGTACCGCAGACATAAGTATTTGGTACTAATTTTAATTTGATGCTTCCAGGGGTGCCTGAGAAAAAGGGTCTTAATAGACAGACCGACAGTCGGACAACAAAGTGATCCAAAAAGAGTTCCTTTTTTCCTTTTGAGGAACGAAACCCTAAAAACAAGAAATATCTATGAATGCATTAAGATTTCAAATTTACCAAACAGCTATAATTGTATTGTAAATCTTCATTTAATGTTGATAACCTACCTCCAACGGAAGGAGCAGCTGAACAACACTGCTACCGGGTATATTACCAAATTTAAACTTGGGCTTAGGCTTGGCCACAAAGCAAAGTCAAATATTATTTCATAAAATTCTTTAAAAATAGAATGAAAACGTCTTTTTTTAAAACTAAAATTTAAAAATTCTAGATCAACACAATGTCACTGCAACAATAGGTTGCTTTGTGAAAAGTAAAATAAAAAATACCGCGTTGCAAATGGGTAAGATCGCTATCTGCCAATGTCGATCTATAACCGCCCGTTTCGCCTTGTGAGGAGAAATCGGACAAACAAACTCACAGCCACTCTTTTACATCACCAGCTATCTGGTGATGTAAAAGAATGGCTGTGAGTTTGTTTAACAGTACATATTTAATGAAATAATATAAGACACTGTTTTATCGTGCGCTATTATGTTTTTATAGAACATTGATGTTATTTTATACACTGTTGATATTGTAGTTATGATACGCTTTTTATTTCTTGTTATTAGAAAAATTTGAATTGTACATGAGAGAACTGTGTAGTCACATGTATTAAGTTAATTTTCAATGTTGCCTAGCAGCTCTGTGATTTTCTTTTTCATTCTAGAAGAATATGATGTTACATTGTCCTCACATTAAATTGCATTTATAAGCAGTTGAAAAAGAGTGTCCTTGGAGTTTCTTGCCTGTTCTTCTCCATAGGATCTACGTTTTGGAACACTAGCTTCACGACCGACTTATTACTGAGTGACTACTCCTGACATTTCAAAAACATCTACAATGGGTTTACTTGAAATGAATAATTTTGATTTTGATTTATTAAGATTAAAAGTAAGCAAAGTAAAATTAAGCATTGACAGTATGGATACTGAAAACTAAACAAGATAAGATTAAAATATGAAAAGAAAGACAAAAGACAGTAGATGAAAAACATATTAGCTCACATTAAATTTGTATTAAGTATTTGAAATAGCCAGTGAATCTAAAAATAATTTAGTGCCAAGCGCTTAGATTATATATAGGTCCAGATGCCTAATCCGTGCCTCAAAACTGAAGCCAAAAAATATAAGCGTCTAATATAAATATAAGCGTCTCACTCGTCACACGCGAGCGAACGTTCGCCGCTGAAGTACGTCTCGAGTCGTACTTATAATATTTAAAAATGCCTGCTTGTGCTGTCACATTCTGTAAAAATTATACAAAAAAAAATCTTAAGTGTCCGAACATCACATTTCATATGTAAGTATTCTATTTCCTAATGTATTTATAAACAATAGAACAAAATTTCTAATTAATAAAATTACGACGCCATTACTACAGATGTTGCCAGGACGTGAATTTCATTTACCCATAACGCATTCTAGCAGTATATATATTTTTCTTTGCCAAACTTGTTATTTATAGAAAGACGAGAAATATGCTTAATGTTAATGCTTAATGTTATTCTTAATTTCTAAACTCTAGCACCCGGAGTTCAATGTGTCCGTCAAACGATACTTTAGCTGTGGGATTGTACTCGTATTATAACTTATTATTACTACTCCTAACGAACACAGCTATAGAGCACTTAGGACTTGTAAAATTTTGCTAGTTTCTTGATACTTTATAAAAATATATATATATATATATATATATATATATATATATATATATATATCCAAGTCCTACAAACCAAGGCAAAAAAATTACCTTATTTAATCAAAATACCTTTTGTTACTCTGTTCCTGTGAATAAAGTTGCATTTCATTTTATTACTCAAAAGTGCTTTTATGTTACATTTACCATTAAAAAAAAATTACTCTTATTCTCATATTTTTTCATACAGCCTTATATGAAAATCGATTCTTAAGGAGGAAACTCTAAAAAAAAACGTCTTGAAAACAAACCAAAAAATATTGTTATAAATAAATAGTTCTTACTAAGTAGTTTTATTTTACATTTGTCTTTTTAACTAAACGAATTAAATGAAAAAAACGAAAAAATGAAATAAACGAATATTTGTAACTGATTTAAATACATTCAAAATGTATTTATTTAATATTACTTACATCAAAAAAAAAATATGTTTAATAAAAAAGTCCCTGAATTTTGGGGTAACCTCTATGCACTGGTAGTAAAACCGTCAATGCACACAAGCATAAACATTGTACGTAGACACTTGCGTTGGGCGGGGTTCACTCACACAGCACCAAAAGGTGGCTTCAAAGTAAACGGTGACTTTTTTACTAGTCACGGTATCTGGACCTATATATAATCTAAGGCCAAGCGTTTTCATCCTGCGCATAATTCAGAACTCAGTTCAGACTTAAAGTTTGTACATTATTTGTGATTTTATTATAAAATAGCACATTGGCCGCGAAACGACTTGTTAACTTTTTAGAGCCTAGACACAGTTATAACAAGGTGATGTTTATAACGTGTGTAATCATAACAAACTAACAACTGCAGATTGGGGGTAGAAACGCTATCTTAATGGAATCGGAATCACTCCTAATTCCCGAGACATTATTCAGACTCTGGTCTGGACTCAGGTTTTTATTTTTGTATGTTACATTATATATGCTTATAATAATAATATACCTCTTTATTGTACACCAAAAACATTTAAAAGCAAAATTAATAAAAATTGTAGTTTATACAATTGGCGGCCTTATCGCTCTAGGGCAGACAATGTACATAATATTGTTCCAAAACATAAACAATCACAGTTGCTGGCAACAGAAAATTAATTTTGTAAGTGACAAAGTCAGGCTACGTTCCCATGACGGGCGTCGGGCGCGCGTTTTGCTACCACGCGTTGACGCGCGTCAACAAGAACACGCATTTTGTTCAAGTCGTTCACATGCCGCCGCGCGTTTGGATCCGACGCTTACTTGACGCGGCGGCACCGCCCATGGCGGCGACGCCTGCTTTGAGATCATTGGTTTTCTGTACATTCGTTCACATGAGCGCGCGTTTTCAAAGCGGCGATAAGTGATTGTAATAAAAGGATTCAGCCATTTAAATAAAAGTCCATATACCATTTTTCACAAAGCATGACACTGTGTGTCGGTGACACTTAATTTTATGCAGTTTATTAAAATAAAAATATAACATACAAGAGTTGCCAAAAGCGCTACTACTTACTTTTATTTTTATTTCACATCAAAATTTCAAATTTTAAATTTTAATTCAAAACTTATATAGATGAAAAAATCAATCTATATGTACATTTTTTTTTTCTTGCTGCAAATCTCGGAAAGTGTTTGATGAATTGTCTTCCATTCTTTATTTTTTTATTCCGATGTTTCAATAGAAACATACATTTTACATACATTTTCGACTTGACAAATGTATGCGTATTATATCGACTTTTCGATTGATAACGAAAAATACTGAGTATTTTAGATTGACTTCTAATTTGTCACATTTGTGAAATTTTACTAAGCCTTAACTGAGTTTCGTTTCATGTAGCATAAGTTACTTAACTTAATATCCTTTTAAGTTATAAAGTGGCTTTCAGTAAGTCTGGATGTTAAAATGGATGAACCCAATATTGCCGTCTCTTCTTGTGTCGCTGTTTCTGACGTTGATATAAAATTACCAAACACAAGACTGTTTTTATGTCCATCTTCAACGAATACAGAATTCGAACTGAACTGCGACACTGCGCGGTCGACGCCCGTAAAACGCTCGCCATATAAACACTATACAGGCCGACACTGATGCTTTCATTTCCTGAACGTTTAGATTACACGGTTATTGTTCAAACAATGTTTTCAGAAATTTTCAAATTAGTAAAAGTATAATTGAAAAAATCTTTTTTTTTGCGCTTTTCTCCATTGAGCTTATGTTGGAAATTGATAAATACAAAAATTGTAGATATATTAAATGGACAAATTTTACATTTAACTTTTTTCCAATAGACCTCCTATTGGAAAAAAGTTAAATCTAAAAGTAGTTTAGCCGTAAATCGTAAAAATCATTATTCACCCCTCAAACGACTATTTCCCTATCCTCCACCCCTCTTCACCAAGCTCTCTTCACTTTGTTTTCCATTATTTATACTCAATTTTCCGACCTTCTACATATATATAATCAAAGCACATACTGCTAAATAAATTTTATTCTTTCCAATATGTTTGGCCCTGGACTAATATACCTACGTAGGTAACTTAATATGTAGGTACCTATCTACCTAGCTAGTATTGATCTTCATTATGGGTACTAAATAATGTATTGTCATAGTCATAGGTGTCATAACCAACCACTCATGTGTACCAATATATATAACTGTGTACCAAAAGAAACGAAAGCTTTAACATAAGCTAAGAGAGTGGCTGATTGAGAAAAGCTTTTATTCCTTAACAGAATACTTTACAGTGTTTAATAAATCGCACTAGAAGTAGACATTAAGTTTTTAATAATTTAGAATTAATGTTATTCAATCAAAATGTTTGCATGCCCAGTTTAGGCAGAACATTCTACACTTAGTCGTAAGACAAATTTATACCATCTTTAGTACAATGTTCTTGGCAATTAAAGATTATTATTATGATAACTCTATGAGATTTATATTGTCGGCATTTTTTTTTAGTAGTACCTCTACACATCTCACACACGGCCGTCTGATCCCAAACTAGGCAGAGCCTGTACTATGGTAACCAGACTGCTGAGAAACATGCTTATATATTTCTAAACACATAAATATGTTAGATAAATTACACCCAGACACAGAACAAATTATCATGCTCATTACACAATTATTTTTCCTGGGTGCGAATCGAACCCACGACCTCTAGCTTAGCAGTCAGGGTCACTAACCACTAGACCATCAGGCCAGACAATTGCTGTATACCTTGTCGAACACGTGGGTCGGCTGAACGTTGTAGCGCCGGAGCCGTCAGATGACACAGCTACATTTCCTTACCTTTCATGGACCTACAGCTATACATAGGAATGTTAGGCGCGTCCACAGTAAGTTCATACAAAACAGCACGCGCCCGCCGGCCCCTTTGTATGCGCGGAGTGCGGAGTGCGGAGCTGCGGAGGCCGCTACTCACCACAGTCACTACACATGTTATTTTCGTCCGTTTGCTCTAAAAACTGAACCCCGGCAATGTCACAATGCGGTTAATTGCCTCTATTTTAGATATAATTAATTATAGCCATAACAATTTAACGGTAAACGTCTCTTCAACTTTACTTATTGCTATAATCTTGTTGAAGAAATATATTACGTAAAATTTACAGTATTTAAAAAAACCGGACAAGTGCGAGTCTAACTCGCACACCGAGGGTTCCGTAAATAAACAAACTTGTACGTACATAGTACGTCCATCTCGGGCATTAATTCTCGAAGATTTTTGCCACGCCTTTTAAGGAAGACAAACTTAACTTTGCGGTTGCGATGTACGACAAAGTTAACTTTCCAACCGCAAAATATAAGTTTGTAATCACAAAAACTATTTTTTTATGTGATATAACAACAAATTAACGACCTACGGAATTTTTTCCTTTGCTTGTGCTGTTAGGCCTTCTTACCAAATTTCATGATTCTAGGTCAATGGGAAGTACCCTATAGGCTTAGATTATATATAGGTCCAGATACCGTGACTAGTACAAAAGTCACCGTTTACTTTGAAGCCACTTTTTGGTGCTGTGTGAGTGAACCCCGCCCAACGCGAGTGTCTCCGTACAATGTTTGTGCTTGTGTGCATTGACGGTTTTACTACCAGTGCATAGAGGTTACCCCAAAATTCAGGGACTTTTTTATTAAACATATTTTTTTTTTGATGTAAGTAATATTAAATAAATACATTTTGAATGTATTTAAATCAGTTACAAATATTCGTTTATTTCATTTTTTCGTTTTTTTCATTTAATTCGTTTAGTTAAAAAGACAAATGTAAAATAAAACTACTTAGTAGGAAACTATTTATTTATAACAATATTTTTTGGTTTGTTTTCAAGACGTTTTTTTTAGAGTTTCCTCCTTAAGAATCGATTTTCATATAAGGTTGTATGAAAAAAATATGAGAATAAGAGTATTTTTTTTTTATGGTAAATGTAACAAAAAAGCACTTTTGAATAATAAAATGAAATGCAACTTTATTCACAGGAACAGAGTAACAAAAGGTATTTTGATTAAATAAGGTAATTTTTTTGCCTTGGTTTGTAGGACTTGGATATATATGTATATATATATATTTTTATAAAGTATCAAGAAACTAGCAAAATTTTACAAGTCCTAAGTGCTCTATAGCTGTGTTCGTTAGGAGTAGTAATAATAAGTTATAATACGAGTACAATCCCACAGCTAAGTATCGTTTGACGGACACATTGAACTCCGGGTGCTAGAGTTTAGAAATTAAGAATATTTGAAGGATTCCAGTTTCGCGAACATTAACATTAAGCATATTTCTCGTCTTTCTATAAATAACAAGTTTGGCAAAAGAAAAATATAATGTAAAGAATGCGTTATGGGTAAATGAAATTCACGTCCTGGCAACATCTCTAGTAATGGCGTCGTAATTTTATTAATTTGAAATTTTGTTCTATTGTTTATAAATACATTAGGAAATAGAATACTTACATATGAAATGTGATGTTCGGACACTTAAGATTTTTTTTTGTATAATTTTTACAGAATTTGACAGTACAAGCAGGCATTTTTAAATATTATAAGTAGCGACTCGAGACGTACTTCAGCGGCGAACGTTCGCTCGCGTGTGACGAGTGAGACGCTTATATTTATATTAGACGCTTATATTTTTTGGCTTCAGTTTTGAGGCACGGTTTAGGCATCTGGACTTATATATAATCTAAGGCGAGGGGTCACTAAGACCTAAAAACAATACAGAAGTTAAGAAAATAATAATATTTTGTTTAGAGCAAGCACATTTGTTATTTATTTTACAGAAACACTTATCAGCAGTAGTTGTCCACTCAAGATCAATTAATTAATGGCAACCATCACATTTACAGTCAGTTGCAGTCACCAGAAATATAATGATTTTAATTATTTTATTGAAGTACCTAACAAGAGTGTAAATCTTCTACTTTTGGGAAAATTGCTATGTTTAAAATAAATGATTTCACGACAGTCAGGCAATGTAACATCTTATTATTCTTAAACTAATAATAGTCTTTATTTTAAAGGTTTTAAATTATTTTATAATCACTAAATCCATATTCAAAGTACGCGATTTAACAATACTGAACAATACTGAACATATGGTCATGTCTAGTTGTTTCATATAAAAATGTACCAAACCTCCCGTTTTGAAAATTAGTAAAAAGATACTGATTTGACTTGGTAGTCATCTACCATATTATAATTTATTAATAAGAACATACAATTTATATGAACTAATTAAATGAAATGTGATGCTAGAACCTAAAAGTAAAAGCTATTATAAAGAAATAATTTAAATATAAATAAAACAAATTATTTTTGCCAAGAACATTAATTAGATACACACCTCTAATAGAAAGAGCCTTTCTATGATAATATTTTTAATATTAATGACTGGCCTGTTGGTCTAGTGGTTAGTGACCCTGACTGCTAAGCCAGAGGTCGTGGGTTCGATTCCCACCCAGGATAAATTATTGTGTGAAGAGTACGATAATTCTGTATCTCAGAGGTACATAACATTAAGTGTCAAAACGTAAATATTGCAGTAGATACAAAAATACGCAGCGTAAAACTTTAATGCAACATTGCTCAGGAAGTGTTAACGGTATTGACATGATATAAACTGTGTTATTTATTATTTTTAAAGCTATTTACGGGAATTAATATGATTTTTTTGTAAAACTTTTGCAATCATGATTTTATGCACTTGAGGTTGTATACTGCGAATGAAAGCTGCGAATTAAAGTTAATCATAACTTTGTAATATAAGACTGATAACATACTACTTTATACCTTTCAATGAAATTTGTAGTTAATGTTTAAAAATCATATTCTGTAAAAAGACAGTTTCAGCAAGGAACAAAGGATAAAAAGCAAAGAAAACATTAAAATATCTAAAAAGTGGTAATTTTATTACTTAGCATCGACCCACAATGGGCACTATTTAACAAACAAATCAATAACTCATATAAATGAAAAAAAATATTAAAAATTTTAATCAAATGCCTCTGGGAGGTCTGGGACATCGGCACATGGAAGATTTTTATAATACCCATGAAACATCCAAGGAATCCATAGAAAATATTTTTGTAGATCGGCATATTTCATCTTTGAAATAGGTTTTCGGGTAGTACGAGCTGGTTTTTTTTTATGGTATAGGCGGCAAACGAGCAGACGGGTCACCTAATGGTAAATGATTACCGCCACCCATGGGCACCTGCAACTCAAGAATCACAAGTGCGTTGCCGCCCTTTAAGGTGGGAGTAGGGGAAAGGGGGGAGAGGAGGGAAGAGCGGGAAGAAGGAGGAGAGAGGGAAAGGTAACCGCTAACCTAACCTAACCTAACCTCACTCACGCGGTGAAAAGCAATGTAAACATTGCTTCACTGCCGATATTAGAATTTATTACCTACTAGGAAGGATCAATTTATCATGACGCGTGTATGGAGATGCTATTGTGTACCTCTGTGTGTTTTGGCTCGAGTTATAAACAAATATTATAATAATAAAACTGTACGTACCACTTGCTGATATTATTTTTTCTTGTTCTTTAGCATTTAGTAAGCTATACAGTAACTTTCCACGTGATAACGTCCCTTATTACTATTTTTAAATTTAAAAAAATATTCCTTTAGTATCCACGCTACGCACTGCTCTTGGGGCGCGGGACATTGCAGGTAAAAGACATTATGTCCAGTAAACAACATTATGTTTATGCAATGTTTAGAGGTAAACAAACTTATGATCTTTTAAGATCCTATACCACATTTGAATTTATGAATTTAATATCATAAATCATTCGATATTTCTTGGCATCGTGTGACTTAATGCTTTATAACATAAGATAGAGCTCGCTTTAACGATTTTATTGGTGTAAAAAACCAGATTTGAAAAAAAATGGATTTAACATTGTATACCTCTAAGGTACAGAATTTGTTCTGTGTCTGGGTGTACTTTATCTATAATATGTATGTATTTAGAAATATATAAGTATGTTTATCAGCACTCTGGTTGCCATAGTACAGGCTCTGCCTAGTTTGGGATCAGACGGCCGTGTGTGAGATGTGTGGAGTTATTATTATTAATGTTTAGTATCTGTCTTCATCGCTATTACTTGATGAGAATGAATCCATTCATAATTATTACACTTCGCTAAGAGCACATCTATAGCACAAATGAGAAACATTGGGAACAGATTCTGGTGCTCTAGCCTCTGTCCAACATGTTGTGCAAATAAGATCATATCAAGCAAACAAATCAAATCAAAATCAAGCATTTCAAAGCGTAGATGTTATATTTGGCAGGTATACGGTATACCTGTAACCTAATAGATTAGATTATGAGATAGCTCTGCAAAAACCAGAAATAGGTGCAATGAAAATTCGGTCCTGTGGTATTATTACAAAAGATTCAACTTAAAAATTTATTCCATTCTGAAGAATCTGCTTGTCAACACGAGAGTCCAAATCCGTTTTCAACCCACATTGTTATTAAAAACGTCTAAATGAAAACTTCACAAATCAAACTCAAACAAACACAATAATATACATTATGTTGAATGTTGTTGAGAATATTAACGCCTGAAAAGCAAAATCATTATTTAAATAAATGGATGCTAATAGTTTTGTCAACATTGTTATATATATATATATTATTTTATTATGGACTCTATCCCGCGCAAGAAGTCAACATTGTTGACTGACTGCATGACTGACTGCATAGAGTAGTGTAATATAAGTATATAGGTAACTGACTGTCAAATGCCGCCTAGTGTTGCCAGCCCTATAATCAAAACAACTGACAAAATTATTAGCATTTATTTAAATAATTATTTTCATTTTGATTTTCATTCATGATTTTATATTCTCAACAACATTCGAAAGTATTATCAAAATGATCATCAATCATACATCATATAAAATAACTAGATGTATACTTGAAACACAAACTAAACACCAGGACATTTTATAAGGAACACCCGTAACCCTTTATTGAAACTGTATGACTGACAACACTGGTTGCGTTACAGAGGCGCCGAAATATTTGCTTCATTCACTTTTTAAATGCTTTCGAGATTTAATACTGTCCGTAAGATTGCAATAATTGGGTACGTTTTCTAAAAACATTATATTATTTGCCGTTTCCATAATTAAGCTTTTGATTCATAGGCCGATTTGGACAAAGTCCTTTGGTCAAATCTTTGGTATCTTTTGATTGCGTTGACTTAGAAGCTTGATTTTTTACAGCTTCAAGGGACTGCAGACTTATATATTTGGTATCCATTTCAACCTAAAGCGTCCACAAGTTCCTGAGAAAAAGGGCCTTAACAGACAGACGGACAACAAAGTGATCTTATAAGGGTTCCTTTTTTCCTTTGGAGAAACGGAACCCTAAAAACACTCCCTTTCATACGTGTGTGACGCAGTACGACAACAGCGTATCTATTAGCTACCGATATATTTTATGAGAACCGTTATGTTTCTACTATTTTTTGTTTTAACACATACCTAGGTACCTATATATATACCTATTCATAAGTAAGTAATCGAAAGATACAATTTAAGTGAAACTCGCATACCTACTCATCAAAATAGAGCCTACTCCCGTAGCTAACCTCTAACAAATCATGAAATTGAACAAGAAGCACAAGTAGAGAGAGAACATCCTAAATTGTGAATTAGTAGGTATACGTTATATTTACAAAGTTACCATACATGAAGATAAATAATGATCCTACCAATACGACGGCGCAGTACAACCACAGGACAGGGTCGTCCGCATCAGTTGTTGTTATTGCAGAAACCCTCAGCCGTGAGTCCCGTCCCACTCGCTCTTGTGCGCTCTTTTTAAATCGTTTTAATGCATGTTTCATTTGGAAAGTCGCTAGCAAAAGATCACAATCTTTTATGACCTATATCGCTTCGAATCGCTCGGCTCTAAAGTATTGTTTATATACTCTTTTTCAGCTGCAATGTCACGGGGTACGGAGGTTTGATTTCCGATCAGTGCAGAATATGTCTGCATGTCTATTTGTACTGTTTTGAACGTGTCTGTGTTGAACACGTCCTCGTATTATCACAATAACTGAAAACAATAGTTACGAGGTATACGTATATACGTGCGGGCGGGTCGCAGGACGCACCGGGCACCGACGCACACGTGCGGAGCGCGCCGCAGCCGCCCGCATCCATACATCCGCTTGATTCATCTCCAGTGCGTGAGCTCCTGACGGGAAGTAACATCTCACTACAGCACCACACCACGCAATACGCTATTATAGCGAACATAAAGGAAGCGCCATTTAATCATACTCGTGCCAACTTTATATGTAGATGTCAACATGCCGATGGGCGGCGAAGTGGTTGTGAAATACAACCGTTGATATACTTACAACATTTCACCGGGTCTTATATTAAAACCACCGGCTCGCGGCGGTTCCGAGTAGGAAAAATACATGGCATCTTTTATTGAAATTGAAAAACGGTGTATCGATGAGTTTGACAGTTTCCAGTTCATTTTTTTATTGCATTCTATAACGTCTAGAAATAGTTAATGTTAGAGCATAGGAATGTGGTAAGTGAGTAAGTACATATGGAACTACGCAGCTTTGGTGTCGAAATCAAGTATGGAAATGGCAATAATTCGCAACAATTCCACAAATTGCAATGTTTACATTGTTGGTGGCCAACGGTGGCATATGCATGCAGTGAGTCAGCAGCGCTGCAAGAGGGGCGAGAGTACGGCGGTGTGACGTCAGCGCCATTCACGCGGCGATGCGACCTTGCGCCGCCAGCACCACGACACGCTCCACTTGGAGCATCAGATCGCGCAAATAACATACTCGTAATTAACTCGCGTCCCGCCTCTATGGGCACTATTTACCTAAATGATAATTTTCACAGAGCTGCCATCACCACCACTATACAAAACAAGACGAGATTATCAGGGTTATATACACTGCAGCCGTTGAATCCGTGATTACTTGCTACTTAGCGTGTGGGTGCCTGCAGCACAAAAGATAAGCGTATAGAAATCTCTAAACGCGATGCAGCGAGGTTTCGCTCAGTAGCTGTGCAGATCCTATCGCACAGTATCTCTTAACTCGGCGTTAGTGCTGGCCGAGATACTGCCTCTTGACCTCAGAATACAGGAAGCAGTCGCACTGTATGAGGCGAGGAGAGGGTCGTCCCGGTTTGTGCTCGAAAATAGGGAGGTAGAGTGCGTGGCGGCGTTTGCGGAGGTTCCTCACCCGGCGACACATATGGCATTGCGTTTCGTGAGCTTGATGACTCAAGCTGAGGTGGACGAGTACAACGTGCCGACACGCACACACGTGTAAATACGCATCGTATTTACACTGACGGCAAGGTCGGAGCTGCGCTTCCCATATGGAATATATATTTTTTTTAATAATAATAATGTTTATTTTCAAAAACAAAAATATGGAATGGCGAGGCCGAGACCAGAACTGTCAAGCTCAGCCTGTCTGCGGATTGCACAGTGTACCAAGCGGAACTCCTTGGCATAATGTAGAGCCACGAGTGAAGTGCTGAAGTGTAACGCACATACCTACGGTATATACGGCGGTATATAAATCGGCCTTAGAGACTATTGCAAACCACGGAGCACTGCATACACTCGCACTAAAGGCTCGCGACAACATTAAAATAGCTTTAAATGAAAATAAAAATGTAGCCTTATTTCACATTAAAGCTCATGAGGGTTTCGCAGGTATTGAGCGCGGTATTGACTTTCCAGCGAAGGAGGCAGCATTTTCGAGCCGGAGGAAGCATGACTGTGATCGTTGCCCTATCTCTTGGCTTGGCGAAATATGTGGTCTGGCCGTTTCGCTACCATAGGCGTAAGGTGAAGGCGTTCACTGTTCATTACTTTTATGTTATACAATACTTCTTGTAGGAACGAAACGGCCAGACCACATATTTTGACTAAGGTGTAGAGTTTGTGAAGTTAGGGCTTGTAGAGTTAGGGCGTGTACAGTTAGAAGTTTGGCTCTACATGAGATCTAATAACTTTTTTGCAGTGCGAGTCATATTATGGTTTCGTCTTGACAAAATCTTAACATGAAAATATTTTTGGTTAGATTTCACTTCTTTTTATAAGTTGCTTATGACAATATTTTTTCATGTTCATTTTATTTTTCTTTTTTTTTGGGGTGTATTTCTTGCACATCAGAGGTGCCTTTTTCATAGAAACATCTTTGCCTTTTTTCTTTGTTGGTTTACTGTTTATAATCAGTCACAGCGGGTACACATTAGACGTTTTACGCGCGCTTAATTCCATCCCCTAATTTAAATGGTGGGGGGTGATTTACTAAAAATCCTGAAAATGTATTTTATTGTTTATAACAAGGAGTCCCTATATCATCAATTTTCAGACCTCTAGCATCAAAATTTGCGGAAGTCTCATACAAACATCCATCCCCTAGTTTAAAGGGTTGGGGGGTAAAAGTTCTAAGTTTTAGATTTTTTTTGTTGTTGGTGTACTAATACTAGCTTACATACAAAATTTCAGCTTTCTAGGACTTTCGAAAGTACCCTAGGAATTTTGATGATCATCTTTTTAGAATCAATAAAATCTAAAGTATAAGAGCTATGCAATTGAAACTTTATACGTTTAATAAATCCACTATTGACATCACATCCTGAGAATTTTGTGTATCTGGTATTATCCAAACCTAAATTATGGAGGTTCAAAAACACGACGAAGCGCTTCGAGAAAAGGTAAGTAATGCCCTTACGCTTCGCTTTGCTCGTCTTGGCGGAGTCACTACCGTGCTCCCAGATAGATATCTAGTTGTGTTAAAAGTAGACATGAAATGGATATCCGGTATCCGACCTATGTGGACTAAATTTACCATTCGGCTGGATATAGGATATATATATATATACCGAAAAGATCGCCTTTACAACTCTGATGAGAGAGTTCAGACTTCAGAAGAGACTCACTGTGAACTGCATGTGGCCGGTATTAACGTCAAACTAATATTTAGTTATCTTATACTAGCTTTTACCCGCGGCTCGCGCGCGCCATCAACTTATTTTTCTATCCTTCGGGAACAGTAGTTCTTTTTTGCTAAAAGGTACCCTATAGTCTTTTGCTATACAAATATACCAGTATACCTGGCAAAATGTATGCAAAATTTCATGATGATCGCTTCAGTAGTTAAGGTGCGAAAACATACCAAACAAACCAACAACTGTAAAAATACTTTTTTAGTTACTTTTAGTTACGATGTGATCGAAGTCTGAGAGGGCACGTCATTTAATATGGACGTTTATTTCTTCATAAAAAGCCGTTTCTTTACTATTAACCATTGCTTATCAAATAAGTAATAGTAGCCACTGATGTGTGCACTGTTTCTGTATTGAAATATCGAAATTACACACTACTTTCCGTCGCTTGGTGCGTTCTTTGGTTTGTTCATTCGTTTATTTTGGAAATTATGATCTCAACAAAGAGGCAAGTGGCCAGTCGCAGAGGACTTGCTCCGCACGACGAAAATTTTGCGTAAGATTCAAAATGTTTCTATAGTTTCTAGCATTATTATACATATAATATTATACATATAATATTTTTTTAATCCTTATAATTCCACTCACTCATTTCCGGTTCCTTCTTGACAAGCATACGAGATTATTAAGGTCCTTCGGGAATTTGATTTGATTTTTCATAGGTTTATGTATTTTGATAAAGTATTTTGAACTACACCACAAACTCTTTTGTTGTGCATTCCTATCTATCGAGCAATGCGAATTTAAATGTAGGTGAACAAACGTACGATCCACGTTCCTATGTATTATTATCCATCGGACGATTATCTATCTGATGACGTGAGTGAACTCCTCACATGTGGCACAATGCGTTCACTTCTTCATTACTCACACATCCGAATGTTTGATCTGATGTGTCACCATTACGAGGAATTGTTCAAAAGCTTCCGACGCACCGTATGAAAAATGACCTATAAAACGGTCATCCCCTTGTCATTTATTCATTCCATAAATAAAATGATTTTAAATGCACGAGTAGAACACCCGAAGGTCAAATGTAATTAGATCCAAAGATACGATTTTTTTTTATTATTCTTGATATTTTGTAAATTATTAAAATCTATGGTAAAAAAAAATATTTATGTAGATCTACTACGATACTTGTATGTAAGTTTTACGCAGGCATATGATGTATGAAATTATTTGTTTTAAAATCCATTAGCTTAAAAGATATTTTGAATAAAAGGTTTTTAGTTTTTATTTTTTTACTGTAGTATTTTGCCATATAGTGCCAAACAATTTTAGTTATCATGGTTTTGAATCCAAAACCATGATAACTAAAATTGTTTGATATCTTGCTAATTATATAAAAAAAATTAGACCTTAATCTCTTTGGATCTTGGAGTTATATGCCAGCCTTACGCAACTCCCATACAAAAAATCAAATGTATGAAACGGATTCAAAAAAAAAATGGCGCCTATATCTATCCTGCCTACTCATATATTCTCACCTGTCACCTATCTCTTTTCATCTATTTAATTGCCAATTTTAATTGAGAGTTTAATTGTCAAATGACAGTCAAAACCATAAACTTAAGTTTGATAGAGTCCATAAAATAATATATTTATAAGTTTATGGTCAAAACAGATTTTGACAGACAATTGTCATTATATGATATACCTAATTTCATTTGAACTGTTATGATTTTTTTTTCTTATATTTGGTTTTGTGGATAATTTAATCTAAATTATTTTAGTTCTTTGTGTCTCAAAACATTAAAATGTATTACAAAACTTCTGCAGTGTGTTATATTGCATTTGGGCGAAGTAAAAGCGGAAAACGTCTATTTATAGCAAAACTTCTTTTAGACAAAGAAAGGTTAGTAAAATTTGCTAACAGTCATTAAATAATACCTTAGACAGTATTATTTAACGACTGTTTATTATAGGTACATATTTCTTTGAAAAAATAAAGGATTTTTATGTGGATTTATATATAAGCTAATAGTGTTGTCGCTATCCTGTAAATATAGCTATCGATATCGATATTCACAGGTCGTTAATCTTTTCTTTTATAACATTTTTTTAGGTGCACGCAGTGGGTGAAAGCTGTCGGAATTGAAGATTTAGTTTACGTACCGATACAGAAACTCTACACGTAAAAATATGTTCTTGGCAGTATTTCGCTCCAAATGATTATGTACGGGCTATGGTTACCGTACAGGAAAAATATGGTTATAAATGAAAGAAAAAGTTAAGCAAAATAATGGTTTATCTACTTAACTTGCTCTAGAATGATATGGTTAAAATGGTTATGAGCACACCCGAACCGATTGGTGACCAAGAATACACTAATGTTATTTAATTATGAAATAGCGTGGATCGGCGTAAACTGCGCAACTTGATTGTACGAGTCTTGTGTCAATTATTGCATCAACACTAACAATTTTATGAAATAAATATATTTGTATTGAATTGAATTTTTTTGTAGTTTATTTACCTATTACTGCTAAAAAAAGTCATCGTAGATTATTTTAACGAAATGGCTGATGGTTATTTTTAATCTGTGAATTTGTCGATAATTCTATTATTAGAATGGACAACACTATTTTTATTTCCTGAAGGTTGGCATAATTTTAGGCTCACATCAAATTTTAGTTTTTGTGTTGGTAAATTAAATTTGAACCCGTTTCATACATCGTTTTTTAGTATGAGAGTCCCGACTCACAAATGTTTAGATATAATTTGTGATTTGTGTCTAATTAAACGTATTAAATATATCGAGCCCATATTGTCACATCTTCACTTTGACTCTATGACTTTGGTTGATTTTGTTGAACTATTTACATTTTTATTTACTTGAAACTAGTTTCGCTATTCATAGTAGATGGTAGTTGGAGCGATCGATTCCTATATAAAACAACAGGCGCGGGCGCGAGTGTGGAGCGCAGTTCGACTTGGGCTGTGGAACTGGACGTACGCTCACAATTCCGCATACCTCTTGGTAATATTGTTTGAAACATATTAGTGTCAATGTTAACTTTGTAAATTGATTACTACAATAGAGTTTTGAAAAGTTACTAACTTGTCTCATTCAACAAGACCCGTTTTCTACCGCCCATGGGTACGATTGAAAGCTACCCCCAGCTCGAAAATCCGACATATATATATCGGATTACCAAACGGGATACTATAATAATTCGCTATTTTGCTTCGGTGATGGTATCGGGCATTTTGTGCGTATGTAATGAATATTCAATAGAATAATAAATATACGACTATTTCACTGAGTTACGTGTAATAATCAAGTCCAATTTAAATAGACACCTAAATACCATCAGGATCGAATTTTTTTCTGACCCATCATCAAAGGTACCATTAGTACTATCTAGTCTAGTCTAGTCTGTTTTCGTTTTCGGAAGTGTTTCACTAACATCCTCTATAGGGTGTATTTGAAAAAGGAACACTAACTTTAATTAGGTACTGAAAGTCCACGACTCTAGCTTGCAATTACAATAGGATTTTTTGTTAAAAACTATCCGTTTACAAGTTATGACTGTTTGAATTTCCAGGTATTTTTGCCTCCGTTTTTCATAACAGCAGGTGGAATGTTTAAAGTTAAAAATTATTAATTCTTTTAAGTTAGTTTTTATGGATTTTAGCTCCATGGTGCCTCACCCCCGTTCCTCCAAAAAAAATGTTCACACATCACCACCATTCACACATTCACCCCCTTCCCCATACCATATTTTCCTTTTCATCGGAATTTATTTCAATTTTGACTTAGAATTTAGAAGTAATGTAATGTCAAACAAGCTACGTTCGTATATTTCAATCTTATATTTTACAAAAGAGATCAACCTACTTTCTATTAATCTATAATTATTACTTTATATCAAATCACAATAAAAAAATAGGTGGCAACCCTAGGATACGTTCTTTAAAACCTCATAAGTCACGAATCCCAAGGAAATAAGATTTCAGGTTTTGAAGGCCTGTTAAGAGGGACCTGGATACAAACATTACGTTAGATACAGAGTTATGTCAGTTTTTTAATATTATTTTCTAGTAATTTCAATAAGTTTAATTACTCTGATAGCTTGTATAATTATAAAACACTTGACATTGGCGGAATTCCTGCGCTGATTCTTGCGCGGGATAGTGTCCATAATAAAATAAAATAATGTAAGAGGGACCTGTTCTATAGTCTACTTAAAGAATTGAATCCTACTAAAGTAAGACTTGATGGAAAAAAAGATAATTACGAAAGTGTGGTTGAAATCGTTTTTTATGTTATTTTAAGTGCTAGAACCTTTTTACTGACTGTTTATTATAGATAATTTACACTTTAACAATATGGATTATTAATCAATATATAAACTATTTGTATGGCTTTCCTGAATTCCATAGAAAAAACGAAAAGAAAATTGTATCTCTGGATCTAAATATATTTGAACTTTGGGAGTTCTACTCGTGCATTTAGAATCATATTCTTTATCAAATTAAAAAAAAAGGAGATGACCGTTTTTAACCGACGAAAAAAGGAGGTTCTCAATTCGACCGGATATATATATTTTTTCTTTTTTTATGTATGTTCAGCCCCCTCTCCGTTATTTATGAATCGATTTTGATTATTCTTTTTTCGTTAGATAGGATATACCTCAAGGGTGGCCCCATGTCAAGGAAGTCAGGATCTGATGATGGAATCCTCATGAAATTGAGAGAAACCCTCGAAAATTGTAGGAACGGATAGTGTTTCTGTTTACTTTTCATTACTTTATCAGGTATTTGGGTTTAGAAATCATCACATCATGTAGCTGAGCTGATGATGAAAAAAAATTATAAATAAAAATCTTTTTAACAAAAAATCAAACCAACGAAAAGAACTAAAAAGCAAAAAATAAATAAACCTCTTAAGTCTTAAGTATTGAACTTATTTACATAAACTATCAAATTTTATATAAACTTATAGTGAGTCTCTCATTGGCAATATAACTAAGTGCCACATATGCCTACCACACATTTTTCTACCAAGTATCTAATTATAAAAACAACGTGCACGTATTTAATAAGTTTGTGTATTCTACACAGTTTTACCCATTTCCTAGGTAAGTACATATCCAAATGAAAAAAATTGTTTTGTCAGGAACTAAAATGTATTCTTTGTTCTAAGTCTCTAAGATCTTCTCCAGCCGTCGACGTCAACGGAACTGCATGTCTTCGTGCTAACGTCATGTTCATCGACATAGCACACTAATTCATAATGCCAAAATTAAGTACCTATTGAGAATAGCTAGTAGAGTTCACAACAATTGATTGAGCGAACGAGTGTCGATGTTATCGCTACCTATCGATGTTGTACTTGCCTGTCTAATACCCGCATTATCGTTCAAAGCTGAGCGTTTGCCCAGCATGGCCGAGCAAGTCGATTATGTATGAAGTTTAAAATAATACCTTGGGAAAAAGCGCGGAGAATGAGATAATACTTATTTTACTAGAAGGTATATAAAAGATTTTTAAAGATGTGCCCAGCTATGATTGTATATAACCCACTGTTATTTGCTTTCTGGTTTACCAATTTATGACGATATTTTCACAAACTTAGAAACCATTTTGCCTTCTGGAAATTGTTATCCAGATTTTTTAAGTAATTAACAATATGAAAACGAAATCGCCAGAACTGCACCTTGTCATTAAAATTTTAACAATCATTTTTTTTTTTCAACATTATGGGCTTCTGGTAACGTTTAATCCCCGACCTAGACTTCTGGTAATAATTTAATAAGATTTCTACACTTAAAAACTATAACTACACAAACTTTCAGGACTGCACTCCATGATTTTATTTTGATTAAAAATTTACGTGTTTGGCCCACGCTTCCAACCCCGGGAGCGACTTCTGGCTATAAGCGCTATGAGTTTGTCTTATAGTAAGGAGTGTTTTTAGACAAAAATGTTCACTGTACCTGAAATGATCATTTCTGATTTTGGTAGCCAGCTCTCCCTCTAGTAGGACAACTGAACTAAATACCGAATACCTACAACAACTTCGTCAATTCGATCTACGTTAGCCTGACTACTATTAGGTATTTGATTATGGTTAAGCGTGTCTGTTAAACACATTAAATACACTCACACATATTAGTGTATCCACAGAACTGAGAATAAGTAAGAAGTGCGATGCAGGCGGGGCACTCGCGCCGAAGCTATGCGCAAACAACAAACATTTTCGTACTTGCGTAAATACTTTCGCCGAGGAAGTAGCTGGCCCGCTGGGTGACAAAACATTAATTACGCCGAGTTGCGCTGTTATTATGTGGCGAAAAAGCAGTTAGGACTGTAGTAAACGAAAATATTTGGTAAATGTTAAGATGCACACTCGTTAGTTCGTACCACTATCTTGGACGTAACGGCTGGCAAGTATGTATACGAAACGCCACCTTACACTGATTAGCGTAAGCAGTGCTGGATTTACACTAGGGGCACTCGGGGCTAGTGCCCAGGGCGGCAAATAATCAGGGGCGGCATGATTCGAGGGTGAGAAAAAAAAACTGTGTGGTGTCGTGGGACACCAGGTAGGAACGAAGTTCCTTATTAGAAAAATATTAATTTCAAGTTCTATTCGAGGTATAAAGATATAAATATATAAGATAAAAATCAAAAAAACTACTTTACAAAATTATCTTAACACCTTTATTTTATTATAATAATAATAATAACAGTCATCGCGTAGACTATACATGAGACACTGTATAGCCATCATACATAGACTATACATAAAAATCTTACGTTTTTTTTAACGTTACGGATGTTTTTTGCCGGTTAGGGTACCCGCTGCAACGCCCCGTAAGGACCTTCGTTCCAAAAATTCTTCGCGGCATCGAATATGCTTTTTTTATTTTCTAAAAAATAATAATTAGCTAAATGCATCTAGTATAATTTCGAAAAATGTGAAACATTTATAAATTAGATGTTTGCATTTAAAAAAAATTAAGTGGTCATGAACATTGTGTAAAACTCTCAAGCTAGATGTGTTTTTCACGAAAAAAGAAAATATTTATTTGCAGATATGTAGGTACATTCACTGTTTGGCGCTACGTGTTCCGCCTGCGCCTCTCTAAACGGGAAGGAGGGCAAGGCCCTCCGCTAGCAATGGTGGCTGCCTTCTGATTGAGGGCGGCCAACGTCTGCCAGGGTTCTCGGGGACTTCCTTCTTAGGATATACCCGAATCCCTTGCAATAGACTCACTTTTGACGGAACACCGTGTGGTTTTAGTCGGTTCGATTCCGACATACCACTTCGCGAATAGCCATGGCGAGGTGATGACCCGTTAGGGTTTTCACACGCACAAAAAAAAAGATGAGGTTGAGTTATTTTGAAGTACTAACTAAACCTTAGTTAGGTTAGTTGACATGATTTGTAGCCGAAGACATTGCGAGTAATGTATTTTGCATAAATCAACTGTCATTGATAAAATAAAATGGCAGTCATGGTACTCTGGCCGGACCCCCTCGGGCCGTCAACCCGGGTTTTCGGTGGGGCGGGGTGTCGGAATCAAACCAACTAAAACCACACGGTGTGCTGTACTCAGCCAAAAACATCCGGGAAGAGTTTTTATTAAGACATTCGGACCCCGCCTAGCGCCAGTCCGCAAAAGGGCGGGCGCCACCTTCAGGTAAAAACCTCACAATTAGGCGACGTCCCGGTACACGCGAACGCGGCATGAGGCGCTGGAAAGCGCGCCTCCACCCCCGGTGGTGAATTAAGGTCAACACACACTATATCTTCACGGTAACGGCACGGCTCCAACCCAGCAATTAAGTTGTCATTCAAATCTGAGCATTAAAACGTGGTCGTATAATATATTTCATAACGTCAATATGAAAAAGCCAACGGCGGGCAGTAAGCGCGCGGTCAGCTCGCTTACGGCGCGCGGACTGCGAGCTTGCACCTCGCGGGCGACGCGTGGTAAAGCACGCTGGCGGCTAGCGATAGCCTCAATTTCAGGCGGCGCTGTGTTGCAGCTGTGCCATTATAGTGTGTGATGACCTTGAAGTCCGAGTGGATATGATCCTTCCGGACCCGTTCCGCCGCCACCTTCTGCAAGATGACGTCCTCACAGAACCGCTACCGGCAATGGAGCATATGCGATATTGCGAGAGATCCCCTGCGATGACTGCAGTGAGGACCCCACGCTGCGTCGCTCAAGCGGAGTAAACCGCCAACCGTGCTGAGCCGAGTCCTCACTGCAGTAGCAGCTGCTCACTCGACGATAACCAGCTGGAGCGTCTCCATGGCAGCAAAGCCAGCACGTGGAGCCTCCAACCGGAAATACTTCGGTGAGCACTTCCGCCTCAGCATAAATGAGTCATTGGATTTATTTAAAAATTGTATAACGAAACTTCATTCATGTTCTAGAAAATTTCGAAAATGGGGCGGCATTTTTACAGTGCCCAGGCTCGGCGCTAAGGTTAAATCTGGCACTGAGCGTAAGGGTATATTAAGTATAATTATAAATGTCGTTTAGTATTCATATTTAATAAATGCTCTGCGATGAATTAACGTAGACTTCTGTATGTGTGTAAGATATGATTTTCGTCTAAGCGTGTATAACTGGTAACCATGGGCGTACCGAGGGGGGAGGGGCAGGGGAGGGTAGCTACTCCCCCCCCCCCTGGTTTTTGCGACACATGATTTTGTACAGAATACAACTGATTGAAATGTTAAATGTTACATATTTTCAGTTCTGTGAGTGTAGACTCTTACACCATTTGATTATAGATACTATAAACAAAACGTTTATACTTGGCAATTGAAATAGAATGTTTGTCACCTTTTGTTGTTGTATATGTTTATACCGATTGCGTCGCAAACTAGGCTCTCAATGTAAATATAGATTCTGACTTACGTAAGTGACATAACAAGCAAGTTTTTCTCAATCAAATTCAGCCTAAGTGATTATACGGAATTCAACTGACTAACTGGCACGGCGACGACCCTACATCGATTACCATTTACCAGTAAACGATGTACAACCCGGAGGCGAGTACTTGCAACCTCGGTAGGAAATGAATCCCAGTAGAACTCAAACTCTTAGTGATAGATACACGACACTTATCAGATACACATACAATACAATATTGATGATCAACGTTAAAGACAGGCCACTTGCGTCTGTCGATAGTTCAACACAATCATAAACAATCCCAGTGAGGAGAAGCCGATGCGAACATAATTATTGGGACGAGAGCATGTATATAGTGTGGTGCGCGGCGGACGGCGGGTGACGCCGCTGTCATAACATAGCAAGCTCTGCCCGAACAGCGGGCGGAGCTCACTACCTCACGTTACTTCACATCGTAAATAAACAAACACTCGAGCGTTATGAGGTTCATATTCACTCGTTGTGAAGAGATAATACTGGTGCTGCAGCGCTGGCCTCTGGACGTGCTGCGCTCGGTCGGTCGGTGGGTCAGTCACACATTAGATACGTTATGTATTATTGCCTAGTAGAGCGTTAATATCCGATATGTGGATGTTTGCCAATTCCTAGTGTACTTAAGGTGTTATTTTAGTACCGGGATCATTGGACGTGTGTGGTCATATTCACGCGCGATGCTGAGAGATACAGCTTCACCACTTTCTTCATTAGATTTATTTTATCATCGTTTACGGAAGATCTTGGAGAGTCAATCGACTGATCATTCATTGAAGGTGCAGTGTCTGACAAATCAATTCAGTTCTAAACATTTGGCGAGGCGGAACAGTGAAAACTCAAAAAAAATTAGATCAATAAATGATTTTTTTAATTTCTACTTAGACCACAAACAGCTAGCTTAATTCTGTTTAAATTTTACAGCTACCAGGCTGGTTCTTGTTACCTGTAGTAGAAGTAGCTTACTTAGTTGTTGTTTGTGTGATGTTACCTTGTACCCTGTATCTTCATACGATGGTATGTTCTAAAGCAATAAGCCAGTAACTGACCTGTAAGAGCGGGCAGCGCCGCCAGCAGCAGCACCGTCGCGCGCGTGAACATGTTCTTACGATTAGCGCAGCTGCGTTCGATGTTTCTCAGCGGCGCTCTGCAGCGCAGGTAGCGCTCGATGCGCACGCGCACCGCATGGGCCGCACCAATTGTCTGCAACACACGAGCTCCCTGTTACACTTAACGTCACAATCCGCAATACTTACAAATGTGTTAATAACAACATACATCGTTGACGTGAGCCTATACTCAAACATGTTGCCATTCTGTGATGTCTTTTGTATGTTAACTCTCGTCGGCGCAATTCAAGTACTATCTCTGAAGTACCCAGTTTAGTCGATACGTAACTAGTTGTAGTGACGATAGAGAGAGAGTGCGACATCTTTGGCAGCGCGCGGCGCTATGCGCAGCGTGCCATTGCACAAGTGACCGGTGGCCAACTTCAGCAAAGGCCAACTGTACCACGACAACTATTTTATTTACCTGTGTCAACAGTCAGGGGTAGTACGTTACCTATTGTTGTGGTATATTTTAGTAGTCTGTTTATATAGGTGTAGTAGTAGTAGTAGTGTAGTAGTAGTAGTAGGAAAGATAGAAGGATTAACTCTGGCTCTACATACATTAATGTTTCAATTGAAACATACATTGAAGACAAAGGTTTTGAGCAGAACGTCCTTGAACTGACCTCCATAGTGAGGCTAACGATGTACTCTCACAAAACATATGCTATCGAGATAGTATGTTTTTTGTATTACTATATAATAATATTACTTCCCAATTAAAAGTTCCCAAAAAAGTTATCAGATCTCATGTAGAGCCAAGCTTCTAACTCTACACGCCCTAACTCTACAAGAAACCACATATTTTGACTAAGGTATAGAGTTTGTGAAGTTAGGGCGTGTAGAGTTGGAAGCTTGGCTCTACATGAGATCTGATAACTTTTTTGCAGTGCGAGCCATATGGTCTCGTCTTGGCAACATTTTACACGAAAATGTTGTTGACGGGATTTCACTTCTGTTTGTAAGTTGCTCATGACAATATTTTTTTATTTTGTTTATTTCTTTTTTTTTTCTTTTTTTGGGTGTATTTCTTATACATCAGAGGTGCCTTTTTTCGTAGCCCATCTTTACCGTTTTAGAGTTCCGTTCCTCAAAAGGAAAAAAAAGAACCCTTGTAGGATCACTTTGTTGTCCGTCTGTCTGTCTGTCTGTCAAGACTTTTTTCTCATGAACCCGTAGACGCATCAAAATGAAATTATTACCATATACATAAGTCTGCGGTCTCTTGAAGCTGTAAAGAAATCAAGCTCTCTAAGTCAACGCAATCAAAAGATATGGCCATTAAGCCTTAGATTTTAACAAATTTGAACATTTCGCAGGCAAATCAAAAGCTATAGGGTACTTCCCATTTACCTAGAATTATGAAAGGAAGATGCCCATTCATGGTTAAAAAAAAATATTGATTTGAATGTGACTTTTCGACCCTAAATCTCTTCTTCTTCTAAAACTTGAATCAATGAAAGTTTCCATTTTAAGTGAAATGTTGCCATTATATAAAATAAACCATTAATGGTTGAATTCAAATGAACGTCGTTTTAAAATTAAATGGTTAAATAATAATATACGTGATAATAATCATAACGTCACATTAAAATATATTGCAGTTTAGTAATCTTATTATTTTGTGTATGTAGTCGTAGTTTATGTAGTGAATGTATACTTCAGTGTTAGTTTTGCCTTAATTTATACATGGTATCCCTGTCAAAACATGATGCCACAAACATTATTAAAAAAATACTCTAACGTCAGTGTCACAATATTTTCTCGTTGTTGTTATTTTTTAACCTAATATTGGCATTTAAAATCTCAATAACCCCAAGTTATGTTACATTATACGTTTATATTTCAGATAATACTCAGTGCAGGCTAATAATATAGTTTATACATATTTGACGCAGCATAAAAAAGTGTGAAACTGATTTTCATACTGAAATGGGCAATGTCCTTTGGTAAGAAAGGTCTGACAAGTCCAAAAATCCAAAAGTCGTTAACTTGTTGTTATATAACATAAAAAAAAAAAAATTTATGATTACAAACTTATATTTTGCGATTGGATTGTTGACTTTGTCGTACATCGCAACCGCAAAGTTAATTGATTCTCGAGACGGACGTATACAAGTTTGTTTGCTTACGGAACCCTCGGCGCGCGAGTCAGACTCGCATTTATCCGGTTTTTTTTCTTTGTTGGTGTACTGTTTATAAAGAGTCACAGCGGGTACACATCAGGCGTTTGGTCGCGCTTAATTCCATCCCCTAATTTAAAAGATGAGAGATGATTTACCAAAAAATCCTTAAATATGTATTTTATTATTTTTAACAAGGAGTCTCTGAGCAATTTTCAGCATCAAAATTTACGGAAGTCTCATATAAACTTTCATCCCTTAGTTTAAGGGGTTGGGGGGTAAAAGTTCCAAGTTTTAGATGTTTTTTTTGTTTGTCTACGAATAATAGTTTACATAGGTACTAAATTTCAGCTTTCTAGGACTGCCGAAAGTACCCTAAGAATTTTGATGATCATCACTGAGTTAGTGATGAAATCGGAGTTTTTTAGATATCAACAAAATCTAAAGAATAAGAGCTATGCAATTGAAACTTTATATGTTTAATAAATCTACTATTGACATCATATCCTGAGAATTTTATGTATCTGGTATAATCCAAACCCAAGTTATGGGGATTCAAAAAAACGACGACGCATTTCGAGAAAAGATAGGCAGTGCCCTTGCGCTTCGCTTGGTTCGTCTTGGCGGGGTCACTACCGTACCCCCAGATAATATATACATACATACATACACTCACGCTTGTATCCCTGAAGAGGTAAGCCGAGGCGCATTAAACGCCCACATTTTACCAACTAAAATTTTTTGGTCCCACTACGTAATAGAGGGCAAGCCTATTGCCGTCAATCGGGCTCTATGGGAGTTAAAGGGTGAAAAACTAGGCGTATATGAAAAGGTGGGTGATAAGAGAAGGGATACTGCTCATACGGATGGATTGGGAAGAGTGAATAGCTCGAGCAGGTCAGTGCCGTCGATTGAACCAGCTGTTGCCGGGAAGTTCGACCCCTCTAACAAATAAATATATACACTATAAATAATAATGGAATAATATAAATAAAACAGAAGAAACCTAATTCACACACACAGACAGCAAGACTGCCAAGCATTGCGGGTCAATGCTCGTCGTTTGTGCTCCTCCCATGGTCACGTGCCACTTCACTGACGGTATGCTAGATGTACTTTAACCAATTCTGCACGACAATCCGTGGCGCACCTAAGCAAAGGTGTACCATCTAATATAGTTCCCGTGTTGAACAATGGAAGAGCTTCAAGCCAAAGGCCTAATCGCTTTGGAAAGGGTTCTTTGGCAAATCGGTGTTGGGATACTCAGGTTTTATAAGGTGTCATATAGGCGCTCAAGCTGGTCATCTTTGAAGGGGCCGGGCGGCAGCACGGGACCCTTTTCTTGCCTCCTGCTACTAGACGTTGTACGCTCAATGGCTGGTAGCGACAGGGCGACAGGTATTTTACCGCGGTCGCGCCCTTTGCGAAGATATCATCTCGCAGAAAAACGCGGCGGAACGGACACAAGTGAACGATCTGCACTCGGACCCTATTCGCCACCGGTGAACAGGGCGGCATGAAGCGCTTTAAAGCGCGCCACCGCCGCAATGACTGTGGGCGTAGGTGGATGGGACGGGATTTCTCCTTGACCTGCCACTGTGGCCAGCCGCGAAGGGGTGACGTCCGTCTGTGCCTGGAGGTCGCATATTTAAGGGGTTGCCCACCATTTGTGGGCAGGTAGGCGGGTAACTACTGATATAATAACAACAGTCGTTCCCAGGCCTCCTCCTATTTAAGACGCTGTATGGCGTATTTTCAATCAGTTCGATTCCAACACACCGCCCCACTGAAAACCCCGATGGTGGCAACGCGACAACGGCCCGTGGGCATTTACACACATACAAAATAATGGCATTTTATGGCGAACTGTGAGCCGAATGGACCGTGAAAATCATTGGGAACTTAATATCAAAAAATGTTTGAATCCAAAACCACCTGAACAAGTTCCGCACCTGGCCAGACTCGGTCGTCAGTTTTTAGATTGTGAGAGCATTGTTTAATAGTTTGTTTAATAGCAGCGCTGAGTTGAGCAGAGCTACCGCGCCGCACCGGTACGTACTGGTAACCGTCGGCCATGTGTCATTGAGTTTTATAAATAACCTTACGCTAAACAGGTAACAGTTCTTATTGACCTAAATAATAAGATTTGTTAAATCTATTGCCTTCATATTATAACGAACGTAAATAGGATATTTAAAATAAGATTATTGTTGGTGCAACTTGTGGAAAGGCTTTGCGAAATAAGCCCGATTCGACCGAATCGATAGTCTTAGCATATAACTACGACTACATACTTTATTTTTTGATTACCTACATTTTTGGCTGGCCTATTGGTCTAGTCTTTAGTGACCCTGACTGCTAAGCCAGAGGTCGTGGGTTCGATTCCCACCTAGGACAAATAATTGTGTGATGAACACGATAATTTGTTCTGTGTCTGGGTGTAATTTATCTATAATATCTATGTATTTAGAAATATATAAGTGTGTTTATCAGCAGTCTAGTTACCATAGTACAGGCTCTGCCTAGTTTGGGATCAGGTGGCCGTGTGTAAGATGTGTGATGATATTATTATTATTATTTTGGGCCAGAAAATCAGAAGTGTGCAAATAAATAATATAGACAACAGTTAAAAAATAGTTTGATTTAATTGCATGATGTGATAGTTTTTATTTATTTATTATTTATTAATACTTCCTGCAAATACATTGCAAAAGGCGGACTTAATGCCATAGGCATTTTCTTCCAGTCAACCTTTGGGTGAGTTGTTTAGTTGGAGATGGTTGGAAAGATAAATATATTACAGACATTCCACACAGCATTGTTAGTACTGGACGTACAGAACTTCTATCCCAGACATAAACAACTCGACAAGACGAGCTTTGAACCGTAATAATAGCATTCGATACAACACAACATCTTTTGTTTCCCCGAACTGAAAGCTTTTATTTACGCGAAGCTTATATTCTACTCGAATATTAAAGACATTTACAGACTTTTTTATTATAAGACGTTGTAGCGGTTGTACGTGACTGTACCTACAATGTAAAGTGCATACGTAGGGAAATATATCGTAGTCTGTAAGCTAATATTATAAATGGTACTCGATGTTCAGTCTTGTAACACACTCTTTGTACGAATCTGAAATAATAAACACGTTATTACCGCACTCCATCTTTATATTTATCCGTCGCCCAAGCACCCCCAACAGTGGTGACCCCGACGTGATTTTTTGGCGGCGCGATGTAAAAGTAAGGACGCCCGCCTTGCGACATTTTCGGGGGTGGCGACGCGATTTTTTTACAAGCGTAATGTGACATTCTTGGGGTGACGCAACAGTGACCGTTAAATTTTTTTTTGGAATCACTAGTGTTTTGCAAATTACAGTCATGACGACTACCAAAGCAAGTTCTAGTGGACAACAGCCAGCGGTGGAAAGCTTCCCGACTCCTGCAGGTTCGGCAGTGGAGTTAGCAGCCATAACACTGACCTCTAAAATTCCCGAATTTTGGGTCGATTCTCCGCGAGTGTGGTTTATTCGAACAGAGGCTATGCTGGCACCACAAAAGCTTTCAGACGAATCGAGGTACGATATTGTGGTTTCAAAATTGTCTAAAGAGGCTATTCAACAGGTGACAGACCTCTTAATGGATCCCCCAGCTGCAAAAAAGTTTGATACGTTGAAACAGCGCCTTCTCACGATTTACGAGGAATCAGAAAATCGCCAGCTGCAGAAACTCATCAGTGAAATGGATTTGGGTGACCAGAAGCCTTCCCAGCTCTTGCGCCGCATGAGGGACCTGGCCAAGGACAAGATCCCCGATGACACACTCAAGCTTCTCTGGCAAGGTCATCTGCCTTCGCCGGTGCGTGCAGTTCTTGCTGTGTCGGATAGCAAGGAGCTAGATAATTTGGCGGCAATAGCAGACAAGGTGTTTGAGACAACGCGTACTGGACATGTGAGCGAGGTATGTCAGCAACACAGTTCTTCGAAGGATACCGAACTGATAATGGCTGAAATAGCAAAGTTGAGTGCCAAACTTCAGTGCCTGGAAAGGTCAAGGTCGACGTCTCGTCCAACTAATGGGAATCGGAACAACCATTCACGCTCCGTATCTAGGAACCGAAGCCGAAACTCCTCGACTTCCCGGAGGACTCCTGAAAGCCCGGATTGGCTTTGTTTCTTTCATTACCGTTTTCGCGCGAGGGCGAAGAAATGTACAGAACCTTGTGCTTGGAAGGCACCCCAGGACAAGTGATTAGCGAGTTCGTTGCAGCCAGATGTTTGCGCTATCCCACCAAACATCAGCCCGTGTCATCGATTACGCGTAGTAGACCGTAACAGTGGACTTCGTTTTCTTATAGATACTGGTGCGAATATTTCGGTACTTCCGGTAGATAAAGTGCTAAAAAACTATCGTAATTCAGAGTGCAATGATAATTCGTTATACGCGGCGAACGGAACCAAAATAAAAACTTACGGAACTAAAACATTAGTGTTAGATTTAGGATTACGTCGTGAGTTACGGTGGACCTTTGTGATAGCTGAAGTGCGACAACCTATTTTAGGCGCAGATTTTTTAGCGAACTTTAAGCTACTCGTAGATATAAGTGCTCATAGATTAATTGATGAGATAACCAGGTTAAAAGTATCGGCGTCTATTGCAAATAACAGTGATTCGTCAATCAAAACAATAGATATCAATTGTCCTTTTTATAGCATGTTACGCTAAGGTAAAAGATGAATTTAAACTTATGATAGAAATGGGGATTTGTAGAGCGTCAAACAGTGCGTGGGCAAGTCCTCTACATATCGTTATGAAAAAGAATGAGCAAATGCGACCATGTGGGGATTACAGAGCGCTTAACGCAATTACAAAAGCAGACCGTTATCCTATTCCTAGATTGCATGATTTTACTTATCTTTTAGCCGGAAAAAAAAAATTTTCGCGATTAGATATTTGTAGGGCATACCACGTCATTCCAGTGAATCCTGCCGATGTGGAGAAGACTGCCATAATAACACCGTTTGGATTGTTCGATTTCCCGCGTATGTCTTTCGGGTTACGCGGAGCAGCCCAAACTTTTCAAAGGTTCATGAACCATACTGTTTTGGCAGGGTTAGACTATATATACTGTTATATAGATGATATTTTAATATTTAGTGACGAAAACGAGCATGAACAGCATTTACGGGAAGTGTTCAGTCGTTTAAACAAGTTCGGTATAACTATAAATTTAGATAAATGTGTTTTTGGGCAATCTAAAATAGATTTTTTGGGATTCGAAGTTTCTACACAAGGTATTCGACCTTTACAAGAAAAAGTGTACGCAATAACCAGTTTTCCGAAACCGGAAACTGTCGAACAGCTTAGACGTTTTTTGGGAATGGTAAATTTTTACCGCTTGCATTTACCTCATGCTGTACAGGATCAGGCATTGTTAAATCAGTACTTATAAAATTCTAAAAACGTGATAAAACTAAAATAGAGTGGACGGAAAAAGCCACTGAGGCTTTCTCACGGTGTAAAGCAAGCTTGCAAAACGCAGCGACTTTATCGTACCCTAAACCCGATACTTCGTTTGCGCTTATGACTGATGCATCGGACACCTGTGTGGGAGCGGTTTTGCAACAATACGTTGACAGCAAATGGATACCATTAGCGTATTTTTCGCCCAAGCACCCCCAACAACGTTTTAGGTTATAATTTATAGATACTTGTTTCATTTCGTAGGTAACAGTGTAATGTTTGTGACAGAGGAGGGAGGACTCGCTTCACTCATCTCGTAATGGTAACATATCGAATACCTGATAACCGCCAACGTACTCCATGTGTTTTCTATTAGTTGAGTGTGCTGCGCTTAACGACAGTGAGGCGCACTTCGCTCTCTCGACGCGTTTTTACGACACTCGGCCATATCTCGATGGTTCGATAATTCTGTGACAATCTGGAACCACATATTCCCACCGCGACGCGACTACTAAACTAAAAAATGGGTTTTAAGGGCCCGGGTGTTCCTGTGCATCGTTGTGGCTATGGAAAAGCTGTCAGAAAAAGGAATTGGAGCTTGGTTGTCATTTCAACGGTATTTAATTTTTGACTGTCCTGTTGTTCTGGTGGCTAGTGATGCTGACTGCTGAAGCACAGGTCGATGTTCGATTCTCATCCAGGACAAATAATTGTGTGATGAGCATGTTCATTTGTTATGTGTCTGGGTGTAATTTATCTATAATATATATGTATTTAGAGATATATATAAGTATGTTCATCAGCAGTCTGGCTAGGTACTTTCACTTTTAGGTATAGTCGCTCAGGTTAAAATAACGTTGAATGTAATTTTTACATTTCATAAACATTGCCCTTAAGATGTGTCCTCGTCCACCTTTAACACGTTGTAGATTATATGCCTGGTATATATTCATAGGAGTTGTAATAGAGCGTTCATCTTCACCGGGGGTTGTCGCGAAAACTAGTTCTAATAGCGATGGCGCATGGCGTACAGTAAGTGCGTGGAGTCTATGTTATTGAGACCCCCATTTTGTGTCACGTCCTTTTTTTTAAATCCTATTGTTTTTATAATTAGAAACATCAAAGTAAAACACCCGCGTCGACACGGCTTCTATCTTATCTTTTTTAAATGTCAAAGTTTACGTATATTCGGGTCATGAAATTACAAAAAATAATTTTGTAATAAAACTAGACTATTTTATTAAAGTTTGATGGTTCTATTTAAATCTGCATATTATACCAAATCTGCCTATAATTTTCCACAGATTTACTGTGTTGATTAAAATAGATATTGGTGATAGGATCTACGTTTTGGAACAGGCAACCAGCTTCACAACCGACTTATACTGACTGACTCCTCCTGACATGTATATTAAACGATAGCTTAAATGTTTCTTTACCACCAATATTAAAACTACATGCTAATTCCGTGTTATTCAAAAGTTATAAATAATTTAATTTTTTTCTCAGGGTTGTCACTTCCAAAATATAAAACTAATTTTTAGTATCCGGATATACCAGATGCTAGAATTTATTCTGATGTTGTATATCATAATAAAGGAAATGTAGTTTACAGGTTTACTCTAGATTTCGTTGAATAAGACTAAGTTTTCATGATCATCAATATCTGGGATGGAATAATCAACGGATTTTAATAAGCTTACTGCTTCTGTTAGTAGTGGATTCGTGCTTAATTTATTTTTTCTTGCGTGCAGTTCATAATCTGTAATTATAGGGTCTGAGGAGACAAGTGCTCTAGGGAATAAATAAAAAATTAACAGATTTTTCTGGCATGGTGTTCCCTATCAAACCTCCAGTATTTATTTCTTGTTCCTGCCCCTTGCTCTAAAAGCATTCCAATTGGTAAAGTCGAAGACTTTATTATTTTTGCCTCATGTACCAAAATTTTATGCAAGATAACTGTCATAGGATGCCAGTCATATTTTTCCACATACTTATACGCTAGTACCTAGCAAAAATTGCCGAATTTGTCTGGGTCAATAGGAAAATGACTTGATAATACTGTTAAAATAATATAAATATCGTCTAGAAGCCATTTATCAATATTCAAAATTTCACTGAAAGTCGCACGATATCGATCTGAAAATGCGGTGCGAGCCGTATTGCCATCGTTCGTGGTGCCTGCAGTGGGAAGTACCACATCCACCAAAAGACCCATTTTTTCCCTAATTTCGGCTTGTGATCATATGCCACAATATTCGGCGGCGCTGTCGGTGTGTATGTGTCGTGTGGTGAGCGATCGCGGAATGTTTGTTTATAAATAGTAGTGTACAGCTGAAAGCTACAACTTTGCTCTGAAAACACCACCCCCTCTGCCACCGAACGATATACATACACTGTTTGCCATAGATCTATTTTTATTTTATCTATAAGTTGTTAATGATATAACTAAATACCTATTATATCCTACTAATATTATAAACGTAAAAGTTTGTGAGGATGTATGGATGTTTGTTGCTCTTTCACGCAAAAACTATTGAACCGATTGCGATAGAACTTGGTATGAAGATTCCTGGACACCTGGATTAACATTTTATCCCGATATTCCCACGGCAGGCATTGGGACTTACGCGGGTGAAACCCGGGGGCGCAGCTAGTATTTGCATAAATGCGACCTACATTCATAAGTTTAAGAATTAAACCACTTCTCTGAACATCCGGTGATATTAGTCATACGCCAGTCTTGTAATAAAGAAATCATGGAGGAGAAAGATAAAAAACTGTAAAGAATGAGAGAAAAAAGGAAAATCAGTGGACAACAATTAAAGCAAAATATCTTCAATCAGAAAAATAATACGTGTGTACGACTCTGGAATCTTCCCCTCTCTCTGGCGTAAAGCTTGAATCATCCCGTCGCCTAAAAAAAATAATCCTTGTCTTCCTGACAATTTCTGTCCAATTTCTATTCTTGCCTTTCTATCCAAAGGCTGTGTTCTATACAAACAGCTTTCACATTTTGTCTTTGAACATAATCTCCTAAATCCTCTACAATCTGGCTCCAGGCCCGGTCACAGCACTGTTACTGCACTCCTTAAAGTGACTGGCGATATTAGGGAGGGCATGGAGGGCACCAAAGTTACTGTCCTAGTTTTGATTGACTTTTCGAATGCCTTCAATACCGTTAATCACGAAGTCATATCTACTATCCATTCTATCGTATCTTATGATCTCCTCAGAAGCATTGGAATGGTTCTCCACTTATCTTAAGGGATGACAACAGTGCGTACGCATTGATGACTTCCCATCAGAATGGTGTGATGTCCACACTGGCGTCCCTTAAGGCGGTATTCTATCTCCACTATTGTTCTCAATGTATATTAGTCGCATAACTCAAGAACTTCAGTGTGCGTATCACCTAAAGGCCGACGACTTGCAGCTTTATACGCAGGCCAGCATTGAAGACATATCGCAAGCCATTGACAAAATCAACAATGATTTAGAGTCAATATAACGCTGGTTGATGAAGTTTGGTTTATCCGTAAACCTTAGTCAAAATATGTGGTCTGGCCGTTTCGTTACTACAAGAACTATTGTATAACAGAAATGTTCTTTAAGTGTTCAGTGATTGAGCACGCCTAACACATTCAGGCAATGCATTCCATAGGCGAGCTGCATGGACCGTAAAAGATTTATGAAGGAAATAAGTGGAGTGCAACGGTATTTTCAAGCGCTGATTTTCCGATGACCTCAAAATCCTCCCACTTGATTCATTTAGGAACTCGAAACGTTCTTTAAGGTAGTTGGGAGTGGTGGGATTAAACAAAATATTGTAAAGAAGAGCCAGAATATGAACATTGACTGTACTACAAATGTAGTGACTGTACTATAAACGTAGTGGTTGTATAAATATCTTAAAACGCTGTTAAATAGCAGGACATAAAACATTTCAGTTGTCTACATTGGATTATTTAAATGCGTATACTATGATGTACATGTGTAGTAGGTGTGGGTGATTCCGTATGACGTAGCCGGGAGTGACATGTCCGTAGTGAGAGTGCCAGTGTGAGAAGCGCGTGCGCGTGTGCGTGTGAGTGCGCGCGTGCCATGCGGCTATTTCTGCGACAGTTGGAGGGCCCGCAAATAGCGCGCCGAGAATACCGCGCAAAGGTTAGCTAAATATCGGCACCGCGGCACGCTCCCGCTCCCGCGCCTGCGCCTGAGCCGACCTGCTTCCGCCCGCGGCCCACGCGCTACATACGATCCACTCACGCACTGTGCACTGTTTACTACGACTCTAGGTATTCGTCGACGAAGTGCCTACGAACTCGATAAACTGCCAGATAGATCTAAACTCTCGAAAATTCAAATGTCGCCAGCCAAAAAGGATAGAAACCGATTTCAGTTGATCGTGCTTCTAACAGGTCTTGCAAATCTTAAAGCTGTAGCTCTTAAGACAATCAGTGTGTTGATGTAATGTTATAAATATTATTTGTTCTGCAGAGGGGGGTTGCATGGGGCATGTTAAGAAAACCGACCTAAGAAAGACGTACTAATAAAAGTCTTTTTATAAAACTGACTTCAAAATCCCCAAATCGCACTTATGAACCGTAAAGAAATAAAAAACAGAACTAATACACACAATGCAAGGGCAGTCGAAGCTTTCTAAATAAGTAAAGGTACCTTATACGATGCATACATTAATCAGTAATGTAATTTCAAAACTATTAATTTTTCAGTTTGGAATGAACTTCCTTAACCCGCTTTTAAAATACATTGTATAAGGGTTATAATTATATTTCTTTCTTAACCCTAACAGACGATGTACTATATACTACGTCAAAAATTCCTTTCGGGAAGAATTCCTCAATGTTTATTTCCCTAGAAACCTTATTTGGACTATTATTAACATATGAAAAGAAATAATATAATTAGTCAAACCAAATACTTTACTAGTGTCCAATAAGGAGTACCCGTGTGCCGACACCGGTACTCTAAACCACAGTTGGTTTACTCATACTTGGTAAGGAGTACTAAATAATTGATTGTAGTCGAAGGCATTATCCGACTGCAAATATCCTACCAATCCTGCTTATATTATGTACTAGCTGTCGCCCGCGACTTCCTTCGCGTGGAAATTTTGGTGTAATCTATCCCACGGGAACAGTATATTTTTCCGGGATAAAAGTATACCTAATCTATCTCTGTGCTAAATTTTATCTAGATTCGTTCAGCCGTTTTTGCGTGAAAGAGTATCAAACATCCATTCATCCTCACAAACTTTCGTCTTTATAACATTCGTAAGATTATGTACATAAATGTGAAGGTTTGAATGTTTGTTACTCAATCACGCCAAAACGGTTTTGGATAACATTTGGCACACAGATAGTATCTATACCTCGATTAACACGTGGGATACTTTTTATCCCGGAAAACTGTGGGATTGTCAAAAAACGGTTCGACAATCAGGCGAATGAAGTTGTTATAATAATCTAGCTGTGCCCAGCTAGATTATTATAGCTGTGTATAATAAAGCTTATGTTCTATTTTAGAACAATTAGATTATGAAAAACATATTGATTCACAAGGCATACCTACTATACTGTTAAAGAATATTTAAACGATAAGAATATTAACTTCGAATGAATTTATCATTATAATTTTAATTAAATTTATTTCGTGGTGACATAATTAGTTTACATAATTTAAGCATAGAATAGAACTTTTTATTAGTTTTTTGTTGACTGTGTTTTACTTCTGAAATTTTAAATTTATTTTAGTGTAAGAAATTGTTGACTGCATGACATAAACAAAATATACTATTGTTAATATTTGCATACCGTAATAGTAAAAGTAGGTGGAAGATGGAGAAACTTTGTATACATTTTATAACACCCTCGTACATACCCATTCTCACAAATAAAGAAATTGAATTGAACTGAAATTAAGGGCACATGTAGTGTGTGTTTGTTGATTTTTCTTGAAATTTAGTAACGTTTAAAGTGATGAATGTTACCGTTATTAACTGCCTTTAAAAAAGAAGGAGATTCAACGTTCAGCTTTTTTATTAACCAACATAAAAAGGAAGAGGTTCTTAATTCGGCTGTCTTTTATAGTGTGTATGTTACGCGGCCGCTATTTGTGAACCGACTTCAATAATTGTTTAATTAATTGAATTGGTTGTACTTAAGGTTGGTCCATTCCTCCTCTAAGGGTAGAAAATTAAGGGATGAAGAATACAGCTTATTACAATTTATCATGATTTAGACGCATTCAAGTCGGTGATACTTTTTCTTTAAAGTTTATTTATAAGTTATTCCATCAAGTGCATATAATTATAAAGGCACAAGGTACCTACTGTTTGTGTGTGTGTTTAAAGTGTGTTTGTAATCAATTATATTCACTTTTCAGTGCTCTTTGTTACTGTTTTAGAGGTAGGTAAAGCGTTTATTTATTTTACTTTTTCGTTCCTACGTCGCCGTGGTGTTTATGCATTCGGGTATTTCAATTAATTGACTTTTATATTGATGAGTTTTTAGTGTTATTCAAGTTTCAACAAAATTTATGAAAAATAGCATCTAGCAGAAAAGAAAGCGTCGAAAGAAAGCAAAGCAAAATATTGTCTTTGTTTTTTAATAGAATCACGAGCATAATCGTAACTAACATTATAAATGCCAAAGTGAGTTTGTATGTTTATTTGCTACGCTCGTCGGTCCAAACAACCATTTCGTTTTTCTAAATCGACATTTCAGCGCAAAATCAAACGGGCCTGACCAGGCTTACGCCTCCTTACTTACTACTCAACCGATGGTCATGGCATGTAGACGTATAATACACCCGTGCCGTGGTGCCAGGGGTGTACATTAAAGCGAGCGAAGACGCAGCCAAAGCTAGTTATAGAATTTTGCCGTTATTTCAGTGATTAAAACTCATCGGTGTAGAAACAGTTATTTGTGTAGATGGATTTGAATTACTATTGACAAATTTGTATACAATCATGTTTGTAACAACCAAGTATATGTATGAGCAGACAGAGGCTGAGGTGTAACCAAACGTGGCAAGGCGTTTCCGCACGCCAAATTTTATCTTAATACGAATGGCATTGGCGTGTTATCACAGCCGGTGGATGTTGTCAATTTGACAGTGTTGTGTGAGAGAGAGGCGGCCGGGAGCGCCGAACGGCCGGTGGGCGCCAAACTGCTATTTGCGTGGCGTGTCGTTCGCTTCTGTTACTACCTCTTATTATTTTCCGGTTTCCCGCTCTTTCCGTACCTACAGTAGGAAATCCTCTTCAAAATGCAAAATAAATTTCCTTTATAGCACCCCGGTGCCGAGACATTACACTCTACTATGATAATCTAGGACTCCGCTTACAGTTTAACCCTAGCGGTTACTGCGTTCGGGACCAAAAGCAAATTACCTGTATGTACATTATACACTCCCTGTGTCTACTAATCGCGACGAATCTCTGATCACATGTAAAACTTTGACCTGTGGTCAAAGAATTCGCTAGACTTATTAGTTTCTCTATTAAATTGTATAGGTAAGTGTGGATTGTTTTAGCAATAGCCGCGGAAGTAAGTAGCGAACTACGATTGTCTACCACCCCCTCCTCCAACTACATTAATAGTTACTTATACAACACATTACCAATATAGATCGATAGGTATCGAAATAGAAATATTGAAACAATAACATTTCAAAGTCCAGTACAGTAACATTAACTCAAAATATTCAGGCGGCGATAACAATCACTTTGCGCCTCTCGAGCATTTTTGTAACGAAAACTCAGTGCTCAAACGCTATGGTAAGAGCAATTACAAATTGCGGTCAATAAAAAGTATACGGTTTTTTATTTACACCAGAAGCAGCATATTTGTTTTCTATTCAGTGACGTTTCACTGTGAGAAACCTTAATACATAACCCGGCCACCCGATCAACTGTCCCCTTCTGTATTCTGGGTAGATTGCCCACTTCTCGTGCGCATTGACTGACAGCTTTCCACTCAGACCGACTGATCTTTCACAAATTATTTTCCCTTATAAACTGCTTCTGTACTGCACGTATTTTTTTATTTGGGAAAAATAAACAGTCCTAAATGTATACGCATTATGCACAAATGGCTAACATGTCAACTACCTATTTTTAATTAATCTATATATTCTAATGCTTAGCTCATCACTTGAGAGCCGAATTACGTTTTTAGAGCAAGAAAAGATGAAAAAGTTTCCTGGAAAATGGGGAAATGCGGGGAGAACTGGAAGTCCTTTTTTTCATGTAACATTAAAATCAATTTACTGAAATGTTGTCAGGACAATGTCTGTCTTGTCAGCTAGTGTACATATAAAAGTAGGTATAGTATTCTTGAACCTTTAAGTTAACAGCGTGACCTAATATAATGCTAAAACAGTACATACACATAATATGTCATGGGCCTAGGCGAGGGGGGTCTCATAACATAGGTGTCGGACCTGTGCTAGTGAGAAGGGTACGAGGAGCAGTAATAAGCTCCTTTATTGCTATGCAATGGACCTGCGAAACAGGTAATATTGTTTTTATCACGCATTTATTAGCTTCACTTGTAACTTACTAACACTGGCTACTAACTACTGGCACTAAACTACAATCTGGCATCATCCTGGACAGCTCCAGGATGGTGCCAAATTGTATCTGATAGTGGAGCCAGAGGTGAATAGTAAAACTCTTTTTTCTT
Source organism: Euplagia quadripunctaria (assembly GCA_963859945.1). Classification (NCBI taxonomy): domain Eukaryota; kingdom Metazoa; phylum Arthropoda; class Insecta; order Lepidoptera; family Erebidae; genus Euplagia; species Euplagia quadripunctaria. The sequence continues at coordinate 22,264,397 of OY982576.1, forward strand.
TTTAATTCACTTCGCCATTTAAGCGCGTTTTTTTGTTATTTTACTACATCTTATTGTTTTACTACAGCATACTTTTTACAGCATAAATACTTAAAGAACTACAATAAGAAAATAAAATAAGTTTTAAGTAAACGTACCTTAAAATATGTACAAAAATACAGTTTATTTTATTCTATGGAACAGTAAAAAAAAAGAGTGAATGTCAAACAACGCAACTGACAATAAAAAAGCTTTTAAAAAAAAATTAATCCGACGAAAAGAACTAAAAAGCAAAAAATGAATACACCTTTTAAGTCTTGAGTATTGAGCTTATTTACATAAACTATCAAATTTTATATAAACTAATTTTGAGTCGGCGACAAACAACAAACTGATTTGATGATGAATTGATGAACTGTCAAACACGTATTTGGAAATATATAATATTATATATATATATTGCAGAAGTTTTACTAAACTGAAAGCGTTGACGGCGGAAAGTTGAACCACTTACTGCTCAATACATATGTATCGCCGGGTGCCCGACATTAAGAAAATTCCATCTTATTCGCGACGTCAGTGCAATGTTAACAAAATAAAATCCTGTCAATGTGATGGTTAAGGCGTCGGACTTGCGATCAAGTGGTCGCACCTTGAACATTATAAACCTCCCCCTCAGACATTTACTAAAGCGCGAGGGTTTTCACAAACATCTAAGTACATTACATGGATGTCGATGTTACGAGGCCATACGTTACCAATATACAATACTACATAGTTTCTCCAAACTAATATATGTACATCTAATTTACTTCGATTACTTAGTTGTTTCAGATTCGGCAGAAAATAATCGCGGCCTATAGCACTATATTACGTTTAACAGTATTATTATTAACTGACGCCAGTAAACCTTTAGATGCTCCTGGACTGCATTAAGTGCATAGCACCAACTTGTAACATTTTACGAGATATCATTATAATTCCTAATGAATCATGAACTTGTGTGGTACTTGTTTATTGAGTACCAGCGATCATTAGAGGTTTACATAACGTGTTATACCTTCGACCCCATTATCTATAGGTTCTTTTGAACATCAGATGTAGAACAAATTAATACAAATAAAAATGTCACAAAACTTTTAACGAAATGAAACTACCTTAGTTTATTATTAGTCGATGTGTTAAGCTTGCTGCGAAAAGTAGCGACATCAAGCTGTTGAAGGAAAAGCTGCGTTGCAATGCACTATGTTGATATGGTCTCCTTGTCACAGCATGAGGTGGTTCGGTACGGTATCGATAAGCGTTAAACACATCACTGACACAGCTGCTGGACAGAGTGGGACTAAGACACGCGCTCCGCGACCGCAACCCGCACGACACTGGCTGCGCGCGAGCACGCGGGCAAGGCCGGCACATCGCCCTACTCGGCCGAGTTGCCTGCCCCGCACATCCCCAACATTACACATCTACTACGGGCTACGGGAGCTAGTACACTTGCTACTTGCCCTCCCGACAGCGGCGCCCGGGCGCGTTAGGGCGTATCTAGTCGTACAAAATTTAATTTTATGATACAGTACCCTAATCGGAGAAACATAAGGGGAATGTTCTTTACAGGCAGCAATAAACGAGAATATTACTGCTCTAGTACACTTCTGTAGGGAAACATTGATACATAATAGTTAAAATTGTGAATCATATACAATTACCTAATTCAGGTGATTGTAGTTTGTTAACTGAAAGAAAATAAAATCACGGAGTATTTTATCGTCATGTCATTAAAAAATATACATTTTAGAGAAGAAAATTTTCTCTATTATTCTATACTAGCAACCTACTAAAAAAGGTGTAATGAAGATACTAAATATACTACAGAATGTCTTTATATACAACGTTCAAAGCTTTTTTGTCATTAGACAATACAAACATGTTTTCTTCAGAGGTTACTCTTGAAAGATCGACATATTATTGGCCATGTGAAAAACACTCAACGCTCAAATCTAACCCCTTCAACACGGAAAGTTTGACCCTGCGATTTATTAATGGTCATTGCAAAAGATACCTTTACCGGAAATTGTCCGGCCCTCTGACCGGTACCGCCGCAACCGCTATGTCCCTGCATTTTAAATCTGTAATATCTTCGAAAATATTCATTGAAAATATCCCTCCGGTACATGCTGTAAAGGGCCATTTTGATCTATATAATCTGTCCAATCCAAGAATCTGTTCAGTACCGAACAAAGGTATTAAATGCACAATGTATTTAAGGTACTTAATTGGATAAGGATAAATGCTGTATTGCTTAAAATCGCTTCGTAAATAAGCCATTATTTCTCGTAAAAGGTAAAGGATAAAAAATGGTTATTGTGGGTTATCCCTAAGAGATAGACATATACCATCGCGGACTTTTTTGTAGACCTTTTAAGGTGTATAATACTGTGGTACATTATTTTGATATATCTCGTAGGGTTCAGCCAGCGTTTGCAATGTAAACGCAAAAAAAATGTGTTTATTTACGACATCACATTAGAAACCTCTAAAGTTATCAGTGTTTCTTTACTATATTATGCATGTATTATACATATAAACTTTCCTCTTGAATCACTCTATCTATTAAAAAAAACCGCATCAAATTCCGTTGCATAATTTTAAAAATGTAAGCATACATAGGGACAAACGGACAGCAGGAAGCGACTTTGTTTTATATTATGTAGTGATTATTACTATTTAAAATGGAGGAGGTTCTCATTCAATGCGTCTATATGTATGAGTATATTTGTTAATGTATTTACACTGAAAATATATTTTAATTCCTTATTACAATTTGTTAGGAATGGACGGGGATCCTCAGGAATACCCACGTACAAACTTAGCTTTTTTAATTAGCTAAATTCAGGCAGTTATATTTAGAAAAACGTGTAGGTACTTCACTCAGAATTAAAATTGTAATAATTAAAAAACGCACACGAAGGGTTCCGTACAATATTAAGATCGAGCAAAAAAAGCCATAAAAACAATTTATTTTTATTATTTTTTGTTACAACAGAAATACTGCCCGCTGACAGACAGACGGACGGACGGACAGCAGAGGCTTAGTAATAGCATGGGGTCCCATCTCTAACAAAAGAAAAATGGTTCAAACAAATATCAATAGATGGCGTTACGGGTATCGATTTGTTATTGAAGTTTATGGAAAATCAATATTAGGTCCTGATAAAAGTATTTTCTAATTTCATAAAATACCCTAAACACGGGAAAATTGAATAAAAGCTTCTTAAATCCAGTTTTCTTATTTTGACAAAATTCAATATTGTCGCCGGTCCTCTGGTGGCAATTACTGGTACTACGTTGAAGTAACACTATAACAAAACCGTACCTATCGGTTTTGTTATTGAGTTTGTAGGTGTTGACTATTGATAGTTGGCCAAATTTTAATGAAACTGTATTGTTGCGTTATGTTTTTGCATTTTCTATTGTAGGTAAATTATTAATTCGAATTTCAAAGATACTATAAAAAATTTTGAATTAATTTTTCTCATTGTGTTTTACATATTTTTTTTATATTGTCAGGACAATTAATAGTGAACACCGAAACATATGGTATGTGTCAACTTTGTTATGTAGGCAGGTTAGGTATTTAAGTAACAGACATTATGATTTGGCAAAGTAATTACTTACTTAACTAAGTACTTACACGTACTATCTATTTACACATTGCTAATAGGAATCTTTCGCCTCAGACCTCACTCGATTGCAGGGCTGCCAGATTGTATAATTGGATACAAAATTCGTATAATTCGGTAATCATAAGCATGCTTAGGGCTGCCATCCGTCCGGGTTTCCCCGGATTTGTCCTAGTTTAGAGGGAGACCGGGGAGCGTCCGGGCGGGGTTTCCAAAAAGTGTCCGGGTAAAACCCGGACACTCTGTGTCAAGGGACAAATACAATTGTTAGATGAATCTTTAACAAGATAAAAATTTAAATGGAATCGGCGGTTTTTTTAAGGTGTCCGGGAAAGAATCTCGATTTCACCCATGTGTCCGGATTTTTTTAAGTTTTTGTCCGACGTCGGCAATTTAAGTAATGGCAGGCCTAAGTATGCTGTTTGTTTAGTAGATGCATTGTATAATCGGATACAATGTCATTACTGATGTTATTGTGTAATAAGTACGAACATACACATAGAGATACCTAAAACAAATCATGTCTGTGATAACCTGTTAAGTAATTATACGTTAAGAGCTATAACACATAATTGCATTTTACAAAATTAGGTATTTACGCACGACAACGACTAGGTTGGACTCGCGAGTTCCTGACACTGTGTTACCGCAGTGACTAAGCAATCATGATCCTTTTTCTACTATTAAATTATTTGTTTTACTTCCTGTCTTAAAATATTATTAATAATGCGTAATGTTCCAGCCACTAGCTATGCGCCTGCCGCTTTGCTCGTATAGATTATGATAGTATGAAGTTTCTTATTTTTAAAAACATTAAGTAGGTATTTTAAATAAAATTATTTCCATAATAAAAATGTGATTTAAATTAATAAAAAACTATATAAATATTTCAATTTAAAAATACCTATTGGTAATTAATCCAATAAGTATTTTTGAATTGTCAACGTTTTGAGTCAGTCAGAATAAGTCAGTCGTAAAGATAGTCTGTTCCAGTACGCAGATCCTATGGAGGAGAACAGGCAAGAACTCCAAAGACAGAGTGTCTTTTCTTCATGTCTTTCAACATGTTTTTTTACAATTTCCTGTTCATCATCGTCAATCTTTTCGCTAATCCTCACTGTGCGAAGGTTGTGTGTTACCAGGGCCAGTTGTCGTCTAAAGGGTTGTTAGCCGAACGTTTACATTCTTGGTCAGCACCCCACAGCATTTTAACAGGTATTGAACTATCAAATCTCATTCACATAGACTATGAATCTTCATTTCTTAGCCGCGCCTTGCAACTCTTTAGCAGTTATTGCTTGTCAATTTCAAAAAATTAATTTATAAAGAAATCAAATATTCTCTGTCCCTCAACTTCGTAATTTGCTTCCTTAAGCAATTATTTTTATGTTTTATTTATTAAAAAGAAGAAAAAGCATAATAGTAGTAATGAACAAAAATGAGAAATTCTTTCTTACGAGACTGTTTTCGGGTTCCCTATGTCGTCGTATCGTGAAACATTCCTTTAAACTTCTAAGTACGAAAATTAATATGTTGTTTTTTGAAGTGAAAACTTCTTTAGCGGCGTTGTGCACTTTTTGGGATGGTTAAAAATTTTAAACTCGCGTCAGGACACGTGACCTGATCGAAAATTCGTAAGACGGAGCCGAGTTTCTTATATTAAAAAAAAATAACATTCGAAATTCAAACATTTATGAGCGACCAGGAGCGCAGAACTTCCAGTGTACCCTGTGTATACATTTAGATATGTTATTACCTACTTTTTCTTTTTAACCTAATTATATATATACAGATGTGTATGTATATGCAAATACATTGTGAAGTTGTTTTCACTTCTGACATACAGTCCTACTACTGACTGTTTCTTTTAAAATCATATTTCGTTTCCTTTATTATACTCGTATATCGATTGCTACAAAATAACATAAGATAATAATATTATAATTTTATTTAAGGCAGGTGTACCTTGCTTCATTTGCTTTTATTAATGTAGATGTATGTAATGTCTTTCTAAAACATTTGTACACGGAGCGTTTTCGACTCATGCCAGATACAAATCAGAGTCATCATTATTAAAAAACTAGCAACCCGCCCCGGCTTCGCACGGGTACAAACTATACACCTAAGCCTTCCTCATGAATCACTCTGTCTATTAGTGAAAGCCGCATGAAAATCCGTTAAGTAGTTTTTCAGTTTATGGCGAACAGACAAACAGACGCGGCGGGGGACTTTGTTTTATAATATGTAGTGATATGTAGTGAAGATTTTTATAATATGATTTTTTTTTCATCATTAGCTCAGCTACATGATATGATGGTGATTCTAAACGCAAAAACCTCGTAAAGTAATGAAAAGTAAACAGAAACACTATTCGTTCCTACAATTTTCGAGGGTTTCTCTCAATTTTATCAGGATCCCATCAACAGATCCTGACTTCCTTGACATGGAACCACCCTTGAGGTACCCTATCTAACAAAAAAGAATAATCAAAATCGGTTCAGCCCGCCAGCCTTTTAAATCTCTGATATCTTCTAAGATATTAATTTTTATTGTATGCTGGAAAGGGCAATTTTGATGTACATGAAATGCAGAACGTACCTAATGTATTTAATTGGATAAGGAATAATACGGGATTGTTTAAAATGATTGATAAATAACCCATATTTTTTTTGTAATATGTAAAAGATAAAAATGGTTACTGTGGGTTATCCTTAGGAGATACACATATACCATTGCGGACTTTTTTATTGATCTTTTTAAGATATACAATTCCGTAGTACATTAATTTGATCTATCTCATAAGGTTTAGCCAGCGTTTGCAATGTAAGCGCACAAAAATATGTTTGTTACGACATGACATTACAAATCTTTGAAATTCTCGACTTTTCTCTACACTAATATGCATGTATACTACATATAAACCTTTCTCTTGAATCACTCTATCCATTGGTTAAAACCGCATGAAAATCCGTTCAGTAGTTTTTCCGTTTATCCCGAACAGACAGACAGACAGTCGCGGCGGGGGACTTTGTTTTATAATATGTAGTGATAAAGAAATCTATATATCACACCTCATGTTAACTAAACACACTTGGACGCACAGCGTGCCAAACAAATATGTTTGCATACTATATATACTTAATGCATACAATTGAAACTCTTTCGTACTTACCTATTAGATACATACATCGTTACAAACATACAGACATAATTATTTATACATAACTTAAATTTCCATTTGTTTTCAAATGTATGGCGAGATTGATGTGATGCTGAATATATTTTTTTTTATATATTTATTTATTTCAAAAACTTAACTATTTTACAGATAATAGTTTGGCAGCTTGGCTATTATCTGTAACATAGAACTAAGTTTTTAAAATAAATAAATAAATTTAAAAAAAATATGCTGCTACTATTTAACTGTAGTAAGATGTTGTAATTCGAACTGTCATTATAATAATAGTCTATACTATTCATACACTCGAAATACATAACCTAAATTGAGTCAAGATAAGCTCTACATCCTACAAAATAATTGTTCAATATATAGAAAATAACCAAAACATGCTTCCGTGATCAAAAATAGGCAGACGTAGTATACGGTTCACGTTCTGTTGTTTGGCGTTCAAAAAATCAGCACAGGTCTTACCTCTACAAGCGCTGAGTTCTGGGCAGTTAAAGGTTTTTAATTAGTTATTTAAAAAAAAATACAAATACCTAATTACTTATGACATAACGTTTATTCTGATATAAATTGTTTGTAAAAAATAATAAAGTAGTAAAGAGAAATTTACAGCTATTACGGATGCTATTACGGTTTTAAGTACCTAGGTTTACGCTTTTGATTGTGTTTTTTTTTTCTACGTAATCCATACTACACGTATCAAATTTTGAGACCGCTATGAACTATATTACTATTTCAGATCAGATACATTATTATACTTTTTTCATTTTATTTGCTTAGTCGCTCAAAAAAGTGTCGTCGTGCAAATTATGTAAAACTTGCTTCGGCATTTTGACTTTGTCTATAAAATTAAGACAAAATTAAGATAAGTGAGGCCGCTATGATCTAAGCTAATAACTGTTGGTGTGGTGGTGTCGGTGTTTTCAATAAGTTTAAGTGCACGGTACGTGTTCGGTACACGTGACGTGATTGAGTGACGTACGAGACGATGGTGTGTATAATAAGTACGAGATTTTGAATTGATTGATTTGATTTTTGAAAATAAGTTGTCCTTACGGGCAGCCCGGCTTGCTCGTGATCGTCGCGTGTCGCAGCGTCAATGCTGCAATGGTAGGTAGGTAGATTATCTACTTACTGCTATGAGTGTTCGCAACGATGTCAAACGAGTTATCCGCATTGATTTTCTTCAAACAATATTCTAATCTAAGGTTTAAGGCAAACAAATATATTAGTTTGACGAAACTATTATCATATCTGTGGTTTGACTATTATTTTTACTAATATTTTTGTACATTGATGGGAATATAGTTGTTATGAGGTTGTACTAGAGCATAATTTGGCATGGGATACAAATATTACACAACGATGATCGAAGTGAAATTGACCTTGAATGGCGAGATGTTGCACGTACTTAGATCTGGTCGTATGTAATAATAAACATATTCGCGCAATATAAATAATGCTTACCGGCTGTAATAAATAATAGGCCGTTTGATTATTTATAAGTAATAACTTATTTTATCGGTTATCTAATATAACGAACACTCCTACCTGCTGATTACATACTAATTATCGCCATCTATTGGTTGCGTGTTTATTAGTAGGTAAATATTTTTTTCCATTCATCGCTAGGTGGCTCTAGCTATCTATCGCGCTGCTAGCGGCATCCAGCGCCTTTGTAGGCTAAAAAATAGTAGCCCGCGGAATTGCCCGAGTTAGGAGGGTCACATTTCGTTGTATGGGATGAGGTATCTGTACTAGTATAGTATTATGTTATCTGTGGTAATAGGGTCCCGGTTGGTTACCCTTCGGGTACGGAACTCTAGAAACCGGACAAGTGCGAGTCTGACTCGTGCACCGAGGGTTCCGTGAGGATACAAACTTGTAAGTAGATAGTACGTCCATCTCGGGAATCAATTCTCGAAGATTTTTGCCCGTATTTTCCGAAAGACAAACTTAACTTTGGGGTTCTAAAATACTCTCCCATACATGTACGACAAAGTCAACTTTCGAACTGCAAAATATAAACAAGTATTTTATGTGATATAACAACAAACTCATGTCGGATTTTTCCTTTACTTGTGCTGCCAGACCTTGCTGCTTACCAAATTTCATGATTCTAGGTTTTGATGTACCTACCTGCGAAATGTTCAAATTTGGTCAAATCTAAGGCTTTGATTGCGTTGACTTAGAAGCTTGATTTTTTTACAGCTTCAAGGGACCACAGACATAAGTATTTGGTATTCATCAACTTGATGCGTCCACGGGTTCTTGAGAAAAAGGGTCTTGACAGGCAGACAACAAAGTGATCCTATAAGGGTTCCTTTTTTTCCTTTTGACGAACGAAACCCTAAAAACGACGATGTACATATTTTAAACCCGAACAACAATGAGGCCGCTTATCGCCAGCAAGAGTTGCGCCTTGGGCTCCAGCACAGACTGCACGTTACTATTATAACCGAGCGGACAACACATTAGCATTGGGACGTGACCCCACCAAAAACAAATTGTACCTATATGGTGAGATGAGCTTATAAGTTCAGTTATGTAAATAAAGAATAAAGCATTTGCGTCCCGCTGTTGAACATATGTGATTTATTTATTTGTTTAAAGTGTTGCCTGACGCAACAATGTAACCCTTCGAGTGCACAGGCACCCCGCGACGAACGCTAGTGTTGTACCCCACTTACAATAATATCATTCATCTAACATCGCATTAAGTCGATGTGGAGAGTCGAATTTACAACGAATCTACAACATTCAATAATAAATTTAAAACACAAATTCTTGTTTTAGCCTAAGATTTGACCAAAATCCGAAAGTCGTTAATTTGTTGTTATATTTGTCTGTGTGTCTGTCAAGACCCTTTCCTCAGGAACTCGTGAAGGCATCAAGTTGAAATTAACATCAAGTAATTATGTCAGCGGTCCCTTGAAGCTGTACAAAAGTTAAGCTTCGAAGCCAACGCAATCAAAAGATATGGCCATTAAGCCTTAGATTTTAACAAATTTGAAAGGTAAATCAAAACCTACGGGTATCTCCTATTGACCTAGAATCATGAAAAATATTTATCACATAAAAAAAATACTTTTTGTAATTACAAACTTGTATTTTGTGGTTGGAAAGTTGTCTTTGTCGTTGAATCGATGTTTGGGAGACTATTTTTAGAACTGCAAAGTTAACTTTGTCTTTCGGAAAAGACGGGCAACAATCTTCGAAAATTGATTCCCGAGATGGACGTACTATCTACCACCTACTTTTATGCGAAACAGAGGTAAAAATACCTGGAAATTCAAACGGTCATAACTTGTAAACGCATAGCTTTTTTTTTCAAAAATTCAAATTCAAAATCAGTGATTTAAGTAAGTGCGTAAGTTTTTCAAATACACCCCGTATTTCCATTCAGGTCCAGGTCGTTGTCGACAAATCAAATAAATTTAAAGACGTCTCTATTAGTTAGTATCTGTCGATCGTCAAGTTCTTTAGGTTGATACCTAATAAATTCGAAGCCACTAGTACCGTGTATTTGCATGCAAATCAAAACTTCGTGAATGTATTACAACCTAAATAGAACAGAAAGTATTTCTTTTTTAACATTTAGTTCAGGAATCGAAATTAATTATTGGGAAATATCACAATTTTTTTTTATCCTGTGGAAACCCACACGGGTCATCACCTCACAGGAGCTAACGGTAAAGTGGTATGTCGGAATCGAACCGACTAAAACCACACGGTGTTCCGTCACAAGTGGGTCTATTGCAGGGGAACCCGGGTATACCCTAGGAAGGAGTCCTCCGGGAACCCCTGCAGAACTTGGCCGCCTTCAGCAGGCGACCACATCATGGAGTACGGGGGGCCTTACCCCCCTACAGATCAGAGAGGTGCGCGTGGAACACGCCGCGCCACCGTCTCGGGCCTGCTTCTGCAAGGGTAACGGTCAGCCCGACCCGTTACCCCCAGGCCAGCGCTCATGGAGGCCGGATATCATTTTGCGCTCTCCGGCGCCTGGTGCGTCTTCTGCAGGATGGGAGAGTACTTGTCCTCTCCCGCTGCCGTTCCGCCGCCTCTTTAGCCAACATTACCTCCTCGCAAAACAAGGCGGCGGAATCCCATCGGTCGCTCTAGTCGTTCTTTCCACTCGGCCATTAGGACCTAGCGAACCTGAGACCATTGCGCCTCGATCTCACGAGGTGTGGGTCTCAGATCACGCTCGAGTGCCTCCTTGCACCATTGGTATAATAACGCAAGGGCTTTCGCCTCTGAGTCCCATGGGGCACTAGCACTAACCGGTTGGCTAGGAGACTCGCCGCTTCGAAGGATATCGTGCGGTATCCTCTTATGACTCTGACGGCCATCGCCCGCTGTGGTCGCCGCAGTATCGCAGCATTGCGGGCCGTCAGAGACTCAGCCCATATTGGGGCGCCGTATAGGGCCATAGACCGCACGATTCCGACATAAAGTCTCCTACAGGAGGCGTCGGGCCCTCCTAAGTTTGGCAGCAACCGCGAGAGTGCAGCCGCAAATGAGCTTGGAGGCCAGATTCCGGAAATGATAACCGAAATCCCATCGGCTGTCAAGTGTGAGCCCTAGGTATCTCTAATCGATGGAGCCCTAAAGATTTAATTTTATTTTATTTTTAAAATTGTTGTTGTAATCTAAAATGTCTTGCGTTAAGAAAAACCAAAAAAAAAATTCTTCGGAACAGCCTACCTATACATTCTGGGACCCACGTCACAGAATACATAATAGTACCTGTACACGAATTACGTTCAGACGCTGTCGGGAGATCTTTTAAAAAAGATTTTTATTTAACTTCCGCGAATTTATTTAGAACTAGCGACCCGCCCCGGTTTCGCGTGGGTGCAATGTAGATCCTAATGTGGAGCAGGGTGGAGTGATTAATAATACTGTGATTATGATCAGTCTATGCTACAGGATATCTTTATATACAATATTTACAGCTGTTTTTTCATGAGATAATACAAACATGTTTTCTTTACTCTCGGAAGCGCGACATATAACTGGCCATGTGAGAAACACTCAACGCTCAAATCTAATCCTGCAACGTTGCATGTTTGACCCTGTAACTTATTAATGGTCATTGCAAAAGAACGGTAAATCCGATGGTATTAGAGGAATCCGAGGAATTAAAACATCTTCTCCAGTACCACATCCGGTAAGTATTGTGCACTCTATTATGAAAGTTTTAAGGGACTTTATCAGCAATCGCGTACCGTTACATAATTTAGGCGGATTAAGGTTCCTTAATAAAATAACAGGACAACCTACTTCCAACACCAGTTTATGTGGAGAGAGTCCAGACGGGTTCAAAGAATTAAGAAATTCTGTGGAAAAATGAACAGCCTCTTCAAAATCGAGTATAGTGTCGACTGAGTAGTATATTTACGTCTGTGCATCAATCTTTTAAAGAATCAAGTTATTCAGCTAATCTAACTGTTCGTTAGTAGGTAACAGAATCGCTCTTTTTTTGAACCAAGATATAGTCTTACAACTTATGTTTTCAATGTCGGGATAGATACTGTTGACTAACTCTTGAATGTTATTTATTAAAACACAAAGGTTTTGCTTCTCTAGGTTAATCCTTCCATTATTTTGTGTTAGATCTCCATTGCCAACTTTGAGCACGTGAGGACAAAGAAACTCGCATGTTTTGTTTGTTTTAAGTTCCAATTTATTGACGTGTGGCCAAAGGTAAAATCTTTTTAATGAAGCATTTATTTCATCAGCACGTGTACCTCTAGTCACAACTGGTAGAATTTGACTAAAGTCAACTGAGAGCAAAATTGTACATCCACCCATTGGTGAGTTTTTACTGCGCAAATCGCGCATTGTTCTCTCCAATGCTTCCACGGAAGTCTTGTTCGACATGATGGCTTGGACCCAAACTATTAGTGAGCAATCACACATCAATTTTCCCGTACTGCTTTATTTAGAAATGCTACAGACACTGTTAGTATCATCAGTAGCACCAGCCTCCTAAAAGTGTAGCTGCAATGCCGGATGATGCGACGGCTAATGCTATTTTACCAGTAGATCTGACTTTGGCTAAAAGCAAATTGATGAAAAACGATTTCCCTGCGCCTCCTGGAGCATCAAGGAAAAATATTTCCATTCATTCTTATCAATTTCCTTATCAATTCATGGCAGAATTTACTTTATTTGCCCATAAATTAGCCTGTGCGGGCGATTCTCTGGTCCTCTGAACTCTACGTCTATCCCGTTCCTGGCTAAAGCGAGCTTCGCGCTCTTTCTTTAACTAAACGCACTATTCCTTGTGCTACGATCTATGTTTGAAGTACGACGTCTTCCAGACATGACTGAAATACCTTTTTGTACAGAAAAAAAATAAAACGATCATCAATAACAAAAGATACTCAGTTCTTTTTTTAACTCAAATAACCTTAGAATTATGATGATTAAAAAAATATTATTTAGTGAAAAATTATCTTAGTTCGTACTACAAACTTACTTACTATTAAAAAAATTGATAATCAACAAAAGAAACTCACAAAAGTTTTAAAAATTATCAAATATCTGCTAAATAAATTTTCATGGCCTTAACAGCGCAATCGGTCTCACTCACTCTCATGCGCGTAGATAATGCTCTCGCACCCTATACGCTCCTACTCACTGAGGAATTAAAATTGGGTTTAGGGGATGATTGGCCCCTTGGATCGGTCTGTCTTTGTAAATTTGTAAAAGGTTTTAAAATAGTTGTCTGGCGAACATATATATAAATTGAGCATCAGAATTTACGTGAAGTTAAATAATTATTTTGGGAGCTTTAAAGCGTCTGTTAAGCAATACGGCCGATAGAAAGTGTCTGGGATTATTGTCGACTTATTTTTAACGATATTGTCTAAAATATACGTGAAAATCAGCTTTGAGAATTTACGTGAGGTAAGTAATGTTTTTATGTACCTTGATTACCTGATACCTGGAAATTGGCCGTCTAACCAAGCTAGCAGGTAGGCACGCGATCATAGTACATACTAACACTACTCAATCGTCCACATTTCGTTCGTCAGAAAATACGTGACGTCTGGCGGCCCTGGGATCTTGAACTATTATGTAACGTTATAGGTACAGGTAATAATTTATTTCTTTGAAATCAACCTTGCCTAAGTAGCTAAATAGATAAATTAACATAAATAGATTAATAGATAAAAAAGGTAAAATAAAAATCTTTTTAACACTAAATTAAACCGACGAAAAACTTAAAAGCAAAAAAAAAAAAATCTCTTAAGTATTGAAGTACGAACAGTTGAAATAGCAAAAAAAAGGTTAAAAACGACATCTCCCCGCCAACTTAAGACAGCAAATATTTTATTTTATTTAAAAAAAAACCTGAGACCGAACAATTAAAAATTTTGATCAAACAATTAAGAACAGTTAACGAACAATTGAAATAGTAAAAAGAAAAAATGTCAAAAAACGACTTCTCCCCGCCAACTTGAGGGTATTTTTTTTATTTTATTTAAGAAAAAAAACTAAAATCGAACAAATAAGAATTTTGATTAAAAAATGAAGAACAGTTAACGAACAGTTGAAATAGCAAAAAAAAAGGTTAAAAAACGACTTCTCCGTGCCAACTTAAGAAAGCAAATTTTTTATTTTATTTTTAAAAAAGAAACTAAGATCGAACAATTAAAAATTTTGATCGAACTGTTAAGAACAGTTAACGAACAATTGAAATAGTAAAAAAAATGTCAAAAAACGACTTCTCCCCGCCAACTTGAGGGTAATTTTTTATTTTATTTAAAAAAAAAACTGAGTTTGAACAAATAAAAATTTTGATTGAACAGTTAAGAACAGTTAACGAACAATTGAAATAACAAAAAAAATGTATAAAAAACAATTTCTCTCCACCAACTTGGTCTTGCTTGTCACCAGTTTTCAATGAGTGTAAACACAAGGGAAACAGTTATCATGGCACAGGGAGTTGATCGCCACCCCACTATAACGCTAGACGGCGCTGTTCTTCAGGTGGTTGAGCACTTTTGCTGCCTTGGCTCCACTGCAACATCCTCATTGTCAAATAATAAGGAAATAGACATTCGTATAGGCAGAGCCTCCACTACTTTCGGCAAACTTTATATGCGGGTTTGGAAAAATGAAAAACTGACGCTTAACACCAAGGTCTTGGTGTACCAGACTTGTGTTCTATGTGTACGGATCGGAGACGGACTATTTATTCCAAAGAGGAGCGGAGACTTAACTCTTTTCATATGCGCTGCCTCAGATCTATCTTGGGAGTCACTTGGAGGGATCATATGAGCAATCAGACTGTGCTATTCAAAACGCGCTGTAGTAGCATTACTGCAATTCTGAAATAAAGAAGACTCAGCTGGCTTGGCCATGTTCACAGAATGGATACGCAGAGACTTCCTCGCCAGATCATGCTAGGACAGATTGCGGATGCCAAGAGACCGGTTGGCCGCCACTTGTTGAGAATTAAGGACTCCTGCAAGCGAGACATGAACAGCTTTAACATCCAAGTCAACCGCTGGGAGGAGCGCGCTGAGAGAAGAGCAGAGTGGCGTCATGAACTGCGAAAGGGAATGGCAAAGCATGATGCAGTCTGGCTGGAAAATCTCAAGCAGAGAAGACTTCGCAGAGCTGCTGGGACAGAACTCCCCACATGTTTGTGATCGATGCGGCAAGATATGTCGGTCTGCTATTAGGCTTTTCAGTCACCGCAGACGCTGTGGACAGTCCCCCCAGCAACAACATCCTTAATACACTATAAATGCTACAACAATCATCTGCAAAAGATGCTGTAGCCAAAGAGAGAGTGATAAAGAAGAAGATATTATACACACGTGGTGGTTGACTATGTGGTTGAAAATTAGACCTCCATCCATTCGATGGTGGTGCCACACGTTGCCAATTTGACATAGGTGGAGCGTCAAACGGTTTAGGTATGTGAGGCATGCGTATTGATGTTGATGGTAAGGCTAATTGAGGCATCGTAGGAAATTTGGACGTGTTGGCGATTGCAGGTGGTCTTTTTTCCGAGTTGTAATTACTACGTTGCTGTATGTACATTACGTTTAGCTACTCCTGTACGAACTCTAGTGCCCGCTCTATATTATCTGGGCGCATGCACCGGATGCGTGAGCCCAACGGTTCCTTAAGACCACGCACAAACGCTTGCAAGGTTGCTTTCTTATACAGCGCACGCTTCGCCTCGATCGTGGTAACCACAGGCTCGTGAAGCGACACGTACGTCATGGTAGTGCTAAAAAGTGTTTGGCAATGGTCATAAAAATCCTGTGTATTACCCTGAATCGCAATTAGGAGGTCTATATAGAGAGCCGTTTCATCGCAAAACTATTAATTAATATATTTCTTATACCTTGCCAACTATCAGGATGCCATTAGAATTGATTTTACTGGCCGCAGGTCCGGTTATTTTATTGAGTATACCGTTCAAGAGGCAGAGGTTCCTAAGCTCGCTTCCCGGTTGATTACACGCGTATGTCGCTACAATACTGTCACACAATTTTATGAATCGTGTAAGAACATTTGGGTTCCAGTCGAACTTGGGCACAGGGCGTAGGGCCTTGTAGATAGTGTCCGGTTCGTCAGCCATTTCAAATTCGTCAAATAAACTTCCTATAATTATATTCCTATATTTAAGTAGAGAGATAGATATTAATATCTATCTCTCTACTTAAATCTACTACTGCTTGCCTATTCACTTGCCTACGTGTTGTAGGCGCACAACCCGAATTCTTGGGGTGGAAAATTTTGGAAGGCAACTAGAAACACGTGGGAAACAACATAAGGAATAGGTCGAAGGTACTTACAAGTGTCTCATTTCGGTATTACATGGGTCGATTGCTTGATCCCTTTCTTCTCCCGGCAGCGTTACGTAGATTCAGGTTCTCGATGAGGCTGGATCGCGTATCAAATCAAATCAAATCAAAATCATTTATTTCAATTAAACCATTAGAGGTATTTTTGAATTGTCAGGAGTAGTAGTCAGTCAGACTAAGTCAGTCGTGAAGCTAATAGCCTGTTCCAATAAGTAGATTGTGGAGAAGAACAGGCAAGAAACTCCAAGGACACTCTTTTTCAACATCTTTTTTACAACTTTTTGGTTACATTGCTTATATGCGCAAATTAAATATGAGGACAATGTAACGTATTGTTCTAAACTATAAGCAGTCGCGTAAACTACTGCTGTATGTAAATAATAGCAGTTCGGAGATGACCAGCCCCAACTAACGGCACTCGTTCACGAGCATGACGCACACGCCAGCCATCGTCCACTTCAACCATATCAAAGGGAGCTGAACGACCCTACACATACATCACGACGTCTAGGCGAGCATGACATACTCAGAACTGCCAGGCAAATTAGCAAATTAACTTTAACGTAAACGTAGTTAGCTGTACCACGTGTCGTTCGCGTATGGTAACGCTTTATCGATGTGAGATAAACCTAGATTACCTCGAGAATCCTACCGACTGCGCCAATTACGTTCAGACGCTGTCAGAAGATCTTTTAAAAAAGATTTTTATTTAACTTACACGAATTTATTTAGAATAAAGATTACAATTAAATACAATTAAATCAATTAGTAACTAAACTAGTGACCCTAATCGAGGCTGGAGTAGAAGTGGCTGAGCTCCGCGGTGCCCTGGTGCATTGTGTTGCAGCGCGTTGTCACGTTGCGCTGCGTCAGCGCCTCGTGCTGGTTGACGCAATCGGGCCGTTTTCTAGAATGTACGGCCACACCAAACGTCAGCGCCTTCTGTGTAGCTTAGGGTCGTAACAGACGTGTGAACTCAATCAAAGTTGTTTTATTTAAATCCTACTTCCTACTAATATTATAAACATGAAAGTTTGTGAGGATGTATTGATGGTCTTCACGACATTGGTCACGTTTAACGTATTAAGGCACAACAGTCAGCTAGTACGAAAGTCAATATTTATAAGATGAATTTGCAAATTAGTCACTATAGAGAGTGCTACATAATCCTGCCCCCAAGAGAACGTGGATGACCCAATATCAATACAGACGCATACAAACTTCCATCCCCTAGTTTAAGGGGTTGTGGAGTAAAAGTTTCAAGTTTTAGATTTTTGGAACGAAGTTCCTTATGGGGCGGTGCGGAGGGGTACTCTAGCCGGCAAAAAACGTCCGTAATGTGTGTATGATATAATCCTGTGTATGATGGCTATACAGTGTCTACGTGATGACTGTAATTATTATTATTATATATTTTTGTAAATCACTGTAAATAAAATAAAGGTGTTAAGATAATTTTGTAAAGTAGTTTTTTTTTATTTTTATCGATAAAAAAAATTATTTTCTTTATACCTCGAATAGAATTTGAAATTAATATTTTTATAATAAGGAACGAATTCCTATCTGGTGTCCCACGACACCACATAGTTTTTTTTTGTTATTTGTGTACTAATACTAGCTTCCATACCAAATTTCAGCTTGCTAGGACGTCAGAAGGTACCCTAAGAATTTCGATGATCATCAATGAGTCAGTGACGAAATCGGAGTTTTTTAGATACCTATCAATAAAATCTAAAGTATAAGAGCTATGCAATTGAAACTTTATATGTTTAATAAGTTCACTATTGACATCATATTCCAAGAATTTTGTGTATCTGGTATCATCTAACCCCAAGTTATGAGGATTCAAAAAAACGACGAAGCGCTTCGAGAAAAGGTAGGTAGTGCCCCTGCGCTTCGCTTAGCTTGTCTTGGCGGGGTTACTACTGTGCCCCCAGACCCCAGATAAGGATCAGCTGTTAGCTGCAGTGCGTACGCGCCGGGGTATAACTACCGCCGACATTGGTTTATTAGGCCCCGCTGTTAACATTTACATCAGTGATCATTTAACTTTGGCCAACAAACAATTACTTAAGCACGCACGGGAATTGAAAGAACAACACGGTTATAAATACCTATGGGTCCGTGATTGTAAAATATTTGTGAGAAAAGCCGATACGTCTAATGGCGCAATTACACTTGGTCGTGTGCTCCTATTCGATTGCCTATGGAATTCGGACAAACGACTAAGTGTACATGAATGGAGTCGAGTACGCCCGATGTCTTCGTACAATGTAGTCCAGCTTTCGTTTTGGTTACCCGAATCAGAACACCCGACGCCGTTTTCCTTTGACTTGTCACGCAGTGCGAAGGATAGTAATGTTCTGTGCGCAGGTGCTTTGCCTGTCGTCACAATGAGATGATATTTTATTGATAGAATTGGCTCGCAGAATAAAAAAGAAACGAAATTGTGGGTTCGAGATTTATTCAAACAGAGAGATAATTCCGGCGCCTCCTTGACGCTCTGTAAATTGCCTCAAAAAGCCATCCGCTGTTTCAAACCATGAAACCTTTGGTTTGTAAATTGTTTCTGCACTTGCGCCGGAACGTATCCTAGATTCATTTTTTTTTTACTTCTCGAAAATACGACGATCTTAAATTCTTAATTTTTTTTGGTGACTTCTGCTAAAGTTAATTCCGGCAAATTCAATGCATCCCTAATTTTAATATATGCATCATTTCTCGCCTGTTTGTCTCTATATTTTGTATCAGTGACTTTCCATAACACTTCACTCTCACGATACGCTTCAACAAGTGTTAACATTTCTGAATCACACATTTTTCGGTTCATTATTATCGTTTTAAGCAAACAAACAAACATAACAAAAACACGTTCACACGTGAATCGATCGATGCACAAAATGGCGGATGACCGATGACATGGCGTCCGCACTAGTCCGCAGGGACCGCAGGCACGTTCCTACATCCCTGAACGCGGGCGCTGAGTCGTTTGCCCGTATTTCAGTGACCGAATTCGAGTAAAACAATGTAATTAATGCATCGGGTGCCCGAATTCGAGTAACGTCTTTCGTGCACCCGAATACGAGCTGACGACAAAGTGTAATTGCGCCATAAAGTTATTCGTGTTTCGAGTGCTGAAGGCTTGTCTAACATAATGTGACTATATTGTGTTGTTACTGCTACTGTGTCACAAGTACATCTATCTATGTCACATATTCCTTGGAGCGATGTTAAGGTCTAAAGTCTATTATTATTTCTATATTATTCGAGGGGGTTGGGTATTACACACTTATTCCAGAGGGTACTACTTAACTACTTACATACCCTATGATGATAAATATAAAAAAATTAAGTTTTTTTCATTTGCTCATTTAATGACCTTATAATTCATTTAATAACTTTAATTCATTTATCAGAATGTGAGGGGACTGCGAACTAAACCCCGCTCTTTTTTAAACGAAATTCTACTAAATGACTATGACATTCATGACATTTTTTTTTATTTATTACTGTTTGGTTTGACCGAATTATGGCTTAATAACAATTTTTATAGTTCAGAATACTTTGACGATAGATATGAGGTTTTTCGGCGTGATAGGGATGCTTCTGCAGTGGGTGCGGAGAGGGGTGGTAGAGTTATTATTACCATACGTAGAGAGAAAAACCCTATAACGCGTCAGGAATGGAATGCAACCGTGTATTCAGACCACTTATGGGTGAGTATTCCCCTCTCTCAAACTTCAATTACAATTTCCACTTCTGTGCCCGCGTTTATGTCATATCTGCTGCGCATATATACCTTACAGTGATCGTCACGAAATAGAGTTAAATTTAATTTTTTAATCTATTGGTAACATAATAGATCGGCACCCGAATGATATATTTCTCATTGTAGGTGATTTTAATGTGACATACGAGAAATGGTATATCATGATACTGACTCCAGTTCAATAATAATACATTCAAATAATAATCGCCAACTTTATGAGTTTTACAGGTTTATGGCAATTTAATTCTTCCTTCAATTTTAACCACAGATTATTAGATCTAATATTATTCTGTAATAAAAACCGCACTGTTGTGGCCTGTAGTAATCTTATAACCTTAGAAGACATACACTATAAGACTTTAGTGCTTGACTGCTTGAGTTATTACTAGTAACCTTTCTCCCGTTACCCCAAAAATGTACTAGTAGGAAACTTTTTCACTGTGCTGATTTTGACGCAGTTCGAGACTCATCTCAAACCATGCCATTCAACGGATGTGATCTCAATGACATCCGTTGAATGGCACTCTAAACCATCGACCACTGATGATACTAGTATAGATTCTATAGTGCAAGTCTTGTATGATATTGTAAACGGTATAATTGATAAAGATATTCCCATTCGTAAAACGGTTAATAGAATTCATTACCCGCCTTGGTCTACTATTCCACTTATCAAGTTATTTTAAGAAATTCGGAATTCTTTTAGACTACCAAACACTTTCAACACTTCGTAAAAGAGAGCCTAGTCTTCAAAAAGATAAATATTGTAATTATATTAAACTGAGCGAAGAAATGAAATGATGAAATGCCCCACATTGCTCTGGCGATACGTTAAGTCAAAGTTACAGTCTAATCACATTCCTCAAATGGTGAGATTGTATGAGGGTGTTTCTAACTGCAGCGAACACTTGTCATTTGTTTAATGAATATTTTAATTCTGTTTTTGTTAAAAGTGCACCACGCCCCATTATTTATGATTTCAACTGTCCACGGGTCCCGCTGTCAGATAGCGGTTTTGGAGTTGGAATCGTGGTCGTTTGTGGTTAGCAGCAGAAAAAGGACATGTCGTCTGCTCCACTATATGTCGATGGAGCGTCCGATCTCACACGCAGCGAGCAACGGAATTAACCAGTCTAAGGCGAAGGGCACCTTTTTTCCACTACGGGGCTTGCAGCGACCCTTTGCAGAGGTCTCGTCGGACCGATGCAGCTCGGGCACTTGCCTGCTAAGCAAGTAGAAAGGTGACTAGACGCCGGTTGCGATCGGGGTTGGCTGCGAGTGTGGTTTCACGGGTGGCGATTTCTCGTATGCCTATCGGTCACAGTCACAGGAAATCCTTGTTATAAATAACAAAATACATATTGCAAGATTTTTAGTAAATCACTGCCTACCTTTTTTATTAGGGAATGGAATTAAGCGCGCGCAAAACGCCTAATGTGTACCCGCTGTGAGCCTGTGACTGATTATAAACAGTAAACTAACAAAGAAAAAAGGCAAAGATAGATAGTGGGTTATGACAAAAGGCACCTTTGATGTGCAAGAAATACACCCAAAAAAAAAAGCAAAATGAACAAAATAAAAAAAAATAATTGTCATAAGCAACTTTTAAAAAGAAGTGAAATCCATCCAAAAACATTTTCTTGTAAAATGTTACCAAGACGAGACCATATGGCTCGCACTGCAAAAAAGTTATCAGATCTCATGTAGAGAAATACTATTATGTATTCTGTGGTAGAGCCAAGCTTCTAAAAGGCCTTACGCACCATCGTGTCTGACGTACGTCCCGCCAATAGCCCAAGAGCTCATAACGAATTTTGAGAAGGTACTTTAGGCCGTTAGATATTTTGAGCAGTAAAACTTCAATGCCATTCAAGTATGGAATGGAAAGTCTGACTGACCAGATCGGCACTCAATCCTACTGCGCATGGTGCATAAACTGCAAAATATTTCAGCCAAAAAAGGTATTTTAGGTCGAATGCGACTTAAAGAAATAAAAAGTAGGCGTATTAATTAACATAGAAATAAAAGAGCCACACATTTTAATTTGTCTGAAATAAGAGCCAGACTATCCTGAACTTGTATTAAAAAGTGCCAAAAAAGGTATAGTTCGAATGAAACTTCACTAAACATAGAGTAGATATATTATTTAACATAAAAATAAATATATACATTATATACTGCTTGCTGGACTTGTACGAGACGTTTTGCATCCAGCGAGTCCACCTATGAGTACAACTATGTATTGTATAACAGAAAAGTAAAGAACAATAAACTACCCAATGTTGCTTTTATGTTACTCTTTGAAATATTTCTGATAAACAAAGTAGTATATTACCATTATTATTGCTAATTGATAATATGCATGCCTTATAAGATTCCTATCAATAGAGTAGTACTGATAGTAGATTGTTAGTAGAAAATACTATGAAATGCGGTAGAATTCTTTCAAAATTGCAAATATATGGTCACCCTGGAGATGCCACACACAGCTCAATATAGTTATCTGTGACACAGCTAAAGCACACGAAGTGATTGATTTAATGTTTGGCTGCGTTAATGATTATTATTTTATGGTGGACGTGAATTATTTCGTGTATAGGGGTTGTTTATAAAGCTTGAGTAAAATACAGTATAAATTATACATAATTTCGTTTTTGTAGTATAAGTGCGCATTTTGGCCAAGTTCTTTTGACAAGTATGGAATTGGTAAGAACTATTTTATTTGACAGGTTGACCCTAATTATGTGCTGATTATTAAAAATCCATTTGTTAACACTTTATAAAATCACAATATCCTTAGAATTTCGTGTGACTTAAACAGCCTTTAACAATAATACTTAATTATTTATTTCTAGTAAGGTTATGTTTGTATGTGGCGAAAATAACGTGCTACAAAAACTATAATCAGCAGTTTTAACCATCAGCATATAACAACTACATGGCTCAATTCAAAGTGTTTGTTAACTACAACAAAGTAGTCAAACAAGCAACAGCACTTGCGTGACAGCTATTACTATCCATATATATAAAAATTAATGCCACTTTTCGTTTTAATTTCAAACTCAAGAACGGGCTCACCTATCCAAACCAAATGTTTAGGCTTTGTTCGGACTATTTAGTAGATGGTTTATGTGAAGTTTGCACAAAAAAGAAAACTTAACGAGGGACTTACGCTGGTGAAACCGCGGGGCGCAGCTAGTATTACTATACTTGATTGTCTTGTACAACCATAACGATTAAAACATGGCTAGTTGACTAGTCCCACTGGATTGGGATGTGTATTAGCCCTATAATTGGGTAATGTCATCATTTGTCATGATGTAAAAACATACACAGGAGTGCCTTATACATAATGTCACCAATGTCGGACTGTTTGGCTTTTTATTCTGTCCACAATTTATTTAAAATTTAATAGGAATTTGTAAACTTTTTACAAATATTTAATGTGATATTACATTTTATACATGAAGTGGAATGTCTCCTTTTGATCTACAAATGAGGAAAATTAAGATCCCTTGTTACCATTATTCTTGAGCAATGTCTAAAACACAATGTTGTATTATATCCCCGGGTTCGGTCATTCTGAAACTCTCGGCCTGTTCATCTATTCTGTTCAACCAATGTGGTTGGTAGACAAATTAGGGTAAGACACATAAACCAATTATAAATAAGTGTGAAAGAAACAGCATGTGCAAGCTCTATCCTATAACAAACTCACTTTATGACCATAATGTGCCTAAGTTAACTTGAAACTGCTTGTATGATGCATCATCCATATAAGAGTGTTGTACATTCTAGTGAAAATAATGTGGTTACACTTACTAACTCTTGCAGACATATGCTTCCTCAACCCCTTTAAATCCTCTATTTCTAAACCTAATTCAATAGAAATATTCAAAATGTTGCCTATGATATTGGGTTATGTCTGCATGATGGTCTGTGATCTGTTGGAAACCATGCCCAGCATTGTAAGAATTGAGGGTTGTCGTGGTGGAAGAGGTTCGTGCTTCTTGGGCACTGCTGTCTAACATTGCCTAAGACAACTGGTAGACAATAACTGACATACCAATCTGCAGTAACAGTCCTTTTATCTTCTAGAAGGATTGTTGAGAAATGAACCGTCCGTCTAAAGAATGAGCCAATCATCTTTTTCCCTTGACTTCTTCCCTTCTTTACTTTTGTCAGCAAATCTCGAAATGGAAACATCCAGCTTTCATAGCCTGTGACAATACAGTGTGTGTGTGTGTCATATACAGTATTCGAGTCACCTCAGTCATGCTTTTCAAGCATTGAACGGCACCAATTCAAATGACTGTGTTTTTTATTTTCTGTCAAATTATGAGGTATCCATCTAGTACAAAACTTTCTGATGCCTCAATGTTCACGTAAGACTTTTAGCACTTGACCCATACCAATGCCTAAAGCTGCCACCCTTCTATCAGCTTCTATCATTAGCCGCAC
>OY982577.1:0-298445 GCA_963859945.1 Euplagia quadripunctaria
GTTACACCTGAAAGAAATAAGACTTAGGTTAGTTATATACAACTTATACAAATTTACTTAGGATAGGACACATAAAAATCTTTTATTTTTATTTATCTTTGCTTCTTTACCGGTAACATAAACGACTGTGTTAAACAAAATACAACTTGTACAAATTTTAGACAGGACAAATAAAAATATTATTGAAATATTATTTTATTTCATTTTGCTTCATTTTATTGTTTTATTCAATTTTAGGGTGATTATCCTTAATCTTCTTTGTGTTTATAACGTCGTGTGTCATTTTACAACACACTAAACCTGACTTGATTTAAAACAAATCCTGTGACTTGTAAGCAATGTTTGGGTTCAGAACACCTGCCAAGAGAGCTATGGACACTTCTCCGAGAACCGAGAGCCAATTAGACGAAAGGGCAGGACCCTCGAGCTCACCAACACAGACATCAAAAGTGAGACGCAGCATAGATGAATGGGAGGTAGGAAAAGTGGCAGGTAAAACGTCGCCTGTAAAGTCGCCGAGCAAAATTGCTCCCGGCGCCCCTACTAAACCAAAGGGCAAAACCGCCCCAACTGGAACTAAAGCACCAACGCGCCGTTCATCAACAGAAGCGCTGACTCCATCGCCGACAGTACTCAAACCTAAGTACGCAACACGAACCGCGGAAGCTAGAGCCAACCTTGTCAAGGCCAAGACGCTCCTTGGTCAGTCAAAAAATCTAAAGGCAGACATCAAGACGGACGTAACAACGGCGATTGAGAGACTGTACCAGTTGGTCAAGGAAGGGGAGGGGAATAAGAAGCTGCAGGAAACAGTGAATACTATAACGGAATCACAAATGCGGTAGATAACAGAGGTAAGGAAAACGAAGGCCAACTGACGAGAATGATGGAAGAACATATTAAAGCAATACAAGAAAATACGGAAAAGTTGAGAAAGCTGGAAAAGACATTGGAAGACCAAAGACAGGAGACCAGCAGGAACACCTACGCCAGTGTGACAGCCAGAGAGCCCAGAAGGCAACCCCAGGAGCAAAGAACCCTACACTCCATGGTGATCGCGTCAAAAGACACTACAGAGACGGGGGAAGAGGTCCTAGGGCAGATAAGAGAGGCAGTTAATGCGAAGGAAGGCTGGGTCACAATCGACCGCGTCAGGAAGGCCAAGGATCGCAAAGTGATAGTGGGATGTAGGACAGAGGAGGAGAGAGCAAAAATTAAGGAACGGTTGACCAGTTCAGGGGGAAATCTGATCGTGGAGGAAATGAAAAACAAAGATCCGTTGATCGTATTGAAAGATGTACTAAGGTACAACACAGATGAGGATATAGAAAAGGCGATCAGAACACAGAATGTTGACATATTCTACAACCTCAACAAAGGAGAAGACAGATTACAAATAAAATACAAAAAGAAATGTAGAAACCCCCATACACATCATGTCATAGTGGGTGTCTCTCCACAGCTCTGGAACAGAATCTTACAGAAAACTACTTTACATATTGACATTCAACGCATAAGAGTAGAAGACCAATCTCCCCTCGTACAGTGCACATGTTGTTTGGGGTATGGTCATTCAAAACGATTCTGTAAGGAGACTGTGGATAGATGTAGTCACTGTGGCGGCCCTCACACAAGGGCGCAATGCGCTGACTCGCTCGCTGGAGTAGCCCCATCATGCGTAAATTGTACGCACGCAAAAACAAATAACGCAGAGCACAACGCGTTCAGTAATGAATGCCCTGTGCGCAGGAGATGGGAGGCACTTGCTAGAGCGAGAGTAGCGTATTGCTAAAGTTGATCTGGTCAACAACAGGGCAGGCAACCCCACCAGTAGTTATGCAGTAGTTCAAGCCAACCTCCAAAGAAAGGAGCTTGCAACCAACGAGCTGATGATAGAAGCTGCCGAGCGGAAGTTAGCTTTCGCCTTGGTCCAGGAGCCATATGTGGGTGGGATTCGGAGAATGAAGAGCTACCGAGGAGCGCGGATTTACCAATGCGAGGATGATGGAAGCGGGACTGTCAAGGCGGCCGTGGTAGTATTCGATCCCGATCTTGATGTTATACAGTGCCCAGAACTCACCACGAACAACATCGTAGTGGTGAGGATCCGGTCCAAAGCATGGGAGATCGCAGTAGTCTCTTTGTACTTTGAACCCGACCAGGACATAGAGCCATACCTGGATCAACTTAAAAGAGCGATAGCGAAGGCGGGCCCAAAAAGACTGCTCATTGGAGGCGATGCCAATGCCAAGAATACCTGGTGGGGAAGCACCATAAATGACCACAGGGGTACAGAACTGTCCGGGACCCTGGAAGAGTCAAACCTGCAGGTATTAAACCGGGGCGAAATACCAACCTTCGACACAATACGGGGAAACAGAAGGTATACCAGCCATGTGGACATTACAGCCTGCTCCACGAATATGATCCAACTGGTAACAGACTGGCAACTCGACGAAGGAGTGACAAGCTCAGACCACAACACCATCCTCTTCAAAATACACCTGCGTAGAGAAAAAGGGACATGCATTCAACGCACGACCCGCCTATATAATACTAAGAAGGCGAATTGGGAGAGGTTTGATGAAAAACTGAAACAATTCCTAAGCAATAACAACATCACTCCGGTAACTATAGGCGAAGTCGAAGAAACTACCCAGCTGGATGCATTTACTAACACCCTAACAAACTGTATAACAGCGGCGTGTAAGGAGAACATACCAAAAAAGGCTGCAACAACCAGGCTCTCAATACCGTGGTGGTCTGATGAGCTTGCACAGTTGAAAAAAGAAATGGTCACCAAGAAACGCCGTATTAAACGAGCAGCGCTTGATCGTAAAGAGAGAGTTGTCGGTCAATACCTGCAGGCCAAAGAAAACTATGAGTGCCAAGCCAAGAAAGCCCAGATACAAAGCTGGAAAACATTTTGCGAGAGACAAGACAGAGAGGGAGTGTGGGAGGGAATTTACAGAGTGATCGGTAAGACCGCAAAGCGACAGGAGGATCTGCCGCTGAGAAAGGACGGTGTGTACCTAAATCCGAAGGAATCAGCTGCCTTACTAGCCGCAACATTTTTCCCCGAAGATGCCGCAGAGACGGATAGTGAACACCATCGCCATATAAGAAGTATAGCACGAGAGATAAACGCCCCGGGTCATGATGATGCCAGAGATCCGCCGTTTACCACAGACGAGCTAAGGACCGCGATGATGACCTTTAATCCCAAGAAGGCACCAGGAGCGGACGGCTTCACCGCGGACATCTGTTGTCGAGCAATCTCTCAGGATCTGGACGTGTACCTTGCCCTGTACAACAAGTGCCTAGAGATAGGTTACTTCCCGGACATCTGGAAGGAGGCCACAGTGGTGGTACTGAGAAAACCGGGCAAGGACGATTATCAGAACCCCAAGGCCTATAGGCCCATCGGTCTGCTACCAGTCTTGGGGAAGATCCTAGAGAAGATGATAGTAGCAAGGATCAGGTGGCATCTAGTACCGAGGATTAGTACTCGTCAGTACGGCTTTATGCCCCAGAGAAGCACCGAGGACGCCCTCTATAATCTAGTGAACCATATTAAGGGCAACATTGAGCTGAAGAAGCTCGTAACCCTAGTCTCGCTGGACATAGAGGGAGCCTTCGATAGCGCATGGTGGCCGGCTATAAAAGTCAGACTGGCTGAGGAAAAGTGTCCGGTCAATATAAGGAGGCTACTGAATAGCTATCTCGACAATAGGAGAGTCGGCCTAAGGTACGCTGGGGAGGTACACACAAAGAACACCCAGAAAGGTTGCGTCCAGGGATCTATCAGCGGCCCGATACTCTGGAATCTGCTTCTCAACCCACTATTACTGGAACTTGAACAGCGGCAAGTTTATTGTCAAGCGTACGCAGACGACGTCGTCCTAGTTTTCACGGGGGACACGGCTCTTCAAATATCGAGGCAGGCCAACGCAACCCTCGCCTATGTTCGGGATTGGGGAGTCCAGAATAAATTAAAGTTCGCACCACACAAAACGTGCGCAATGTTACTGACGCGTAAGCTTAAGTACGACACCCCACTCCTGAGAATGGGAGAGGTTGTCATTGACATGTCCAATGAAATAAAAATCCTGGGTCTCACAATAGATAGTAAACTCACGTTTAACACACACGTAGCGAATATATGTAGGAAGGCCGCAGACATATATAAACAGCTTTCCCGTGCGGCTAAAGTCAGTTGGGGTTTACACTCAGAGATTATCAGGATCATTTATACAGCTGCCGTCGAACCCGTAATCACCTACGCGGCGAGTGTGTGGGCACCTGCAGCCCAAAAGATAGGAGTTCAAAAGGCACTTAACGCGGTGCAACGTGGTTTCGCTCAGAAGCTGTGTAAATCTTACCGCACCGTGTCTCTAAACGCGGCATTAGTGCTGGCCGGGATACTGCCTCTCGACCTCAGAATACAGGAAGCAGCTGCACTGTACGAGGCGAAGAGAGGGTCGTCCCGGTTTCTGCTCGGAGATAGGGAGGTAGAGCGCGTGGCGGAGTTTGCGGAGGTTCCTCACCCGGCGACACGTGTGACACTGAGTTTCGCGAGCTTGATGACTCAAGCGGAGGTTGATGGGTACAATGTGCAGGCGGTGCGTATTTACACCGACGGCAGTAAGCTTGACGGCAAGGTCGGAGCGGCGCTTTCCATATGGAATGGTGAGGCCGAGACCAAAGCTGTCAAGCTCAGCCTGTCCGCGTACTGCACAGTGTACCAAGCGGAACTCCTTGCCATATGTAGAGCCACAAGTGAGGTACTAAAGTGTAAGGAACGCACGTACGGCATATATAGTGACTCGAGATCCGCGTTAGAGACCGTCATAAGCCACGGAGCACTGCACCCACTTGCAATGAAGGCGCGCGATAACCTTAAAATGGCTTTCATGGAAAATAAACATGTAGCCTTGTTTTACATAAAAGCTCATGCGGGTCTCGCAGGTAACGAACGCGCGGACTTTCTAGCGAAGGAAGCAGCACTTTCGAGCCGGAGGAAGCCTGACTATGATCAATGCCCGATCTCATTCGTCAAAAGGTCTATCCGTGAGGATACCCTGGACGAATGGAACAGAAGGTTCCAGTCAGGCGAAACCGCCTCTGTCACGAAAGTGTTCTTTCCAAACGCGGTGGACGCCTATCGTACTGTTAGGAAAATTACTTTAACACCCAGACTAACGCAGGTGCTCACAGGACACGGTGGTTTTTCCCAGTACCTGCATAGGTTCAAATGCAAGGGACAGCCCCTCATGCGTCTGCGAGCCAAACAAGGATGAAAGCATACTCCACTTATTGTTGGAGTGTCCAGTACATGAACAAACTAGACACGATCTTGCACAACAAATAGATATGAAAATATGCAAAGAAAACCTTAGTAGAATCTTGAGAAATAAGAAGTAAATAGTTACCTAATAAAATACTGTGAAAAAATTGTAGAAATAGTAAATAATAGAAATAAAGTAGATTAAGCATTTGTTATGTTATATATAATGTCAATATATAATAAATAGCAAAGATAAGGCACTAAAGAAAATAAGAAATATTGTAACTAGGATAAGCAGCAAATTAGAGAGTAATATGTAATATAATAAGAAAGGAAAGGCTATAAATAGTAAGATTAATATACAACCGTAATGTAAAGCCGTTGGTAGGAAAATGATACCGTTGATACTGTTATTGTATTATTAAGCTGTAATAACATCATAAAAAATCTTGTATGAATATCGAATAAATAGTATAAGGAACAAACTGTGACGCTTACAGGAGTCACAGGACACTGTAACCAACGCCCTGTGATGACGGGTGCGTTTATAAAAAAAAAAAAAAAAAAAAAAAAAAAACCTAACCTAACCTTTTTTTTTTTTTTTTTTTTTTCTTGTGCGTGTGGAAACCCCTCGGGCCGTCACCCCACCGGGGTTTTCGGTGGGGCGGTGTGTCGGAATCGAACCGACTAAAAACCACACGGTGTGCCGTACTGCGCCTTAAGTAGGAGGGATCCGGGAACAGCTTTATTAAGACATCCGGAACCCTCCTAGCGCCTGCCCGCAAAAGCGCGGGCACCACCTTCGGGTAAAATCCTCTCAATTAGGTGACGTCCAGGCACACGCGGACGCCGCCTCCTCGCGGGGGGCCACTACAGCGGGTGGATGGGAAAACCCGTCCCGTCCACCCGCGGCCACACTCAGGCGGCATGAGGCGCTGGTAAGCGCGCCTTCGCCGCCCGGTTCGCCGGCGGCGAATTAGGTCCGAGTGGAGATCGTCCTCCCGTGACCCTTTCCGCCGCCTCCTTCTGCGAGATGACGTCCTCACAGAAGGTCGCGACCGCGGTAAAATTCCTGTCGCTACCGGCCATGGAGCGTATGACGGCCGGTAGCGAGAGATCTCCTCCGATGACTGCAGTGAGGGCCCGACGCTGCGTCGCCCAGGCGGAGCAAAACCGCCAGCGTGTGCTGAGCCGAGTCCTCACTGCAGTCGCAGTGGTGACAGGCGGGACTCAGTTCCCTCCTAGGCGACCGAGTGCAGGTACTTCCCGAAGCAGCCGTGCCCGGAAAGGACCTGCGTCAGTCGGAAGGAAAGGGTCCCGTGCTGCCGCACCTGCCCACTCGACGATGACCGGCTGGAGCGCCTCCACGGCGGCAAAGCCAGCACGTGGAGCCTCCAGCCGGGACGACCAACGAGCCATGGTGGCTCGGCGAGCGGCCTCACGCCATTCGCGTACCTCTTCGGGCGGGGGCCGACTGCCGCTTCCCGCCCGGAACTCAGCCGTTCGCCGATATACTTCGGCGAGCACTTCCGCCTCCAAATCCCACGGGGGAGTCCCGGCCAACGCGCACGCCGCCTCCGTCGACACGGTGCGGTATCCGCGTATGGCTCTGACCGCCATAACCCTCTGAGGGCGCCAGAGGCGCGCCCTATTTTGGGCGGTCAGAGCTCCCGCCCACACCGGTGCACCGTACAGTGCCATTGACCGGACAACCCCCGTGTACAGCCGTCTCGTAGCGACGCTGGGTCCGCCCAAATTGGGCAAGAGTCGCCCAAGGGCGACGCAGCGCCGACCAGCTTCGGAGCAAGCTGTCGGAAGTGCTCGTCGAAAAGCCACCTACCGTCGAGGATCAGGCCCAGATACCTTATGTGGGCCTGAACCGGTACGAGGACCGAGTTGACCACGATAGAGGCGCCAGGGGGTGGACCACGACGGGGCCCATGAATAAAAGGGCCCTCCGTCTTATCCAGGGCCACCCGCCAAGCCCAGCGCCTCGATGCGCCCGACCACCAGAGAGACTCCCCTGGTGGCCAAGCGCGCCGCCTCCTGAAAGTTCACCCCCCGGGCTGTGACTAATGTGTCATCGGCGTAACAAATTACGCCGAGCCCGGGGGGGAAGTCGCCTCGAAGGGCCCAGTCGTACCCCATGTTCCACAGGAGTGGTCCAAGGACAGACCCCTGCGGAACACCGCACGACGTGGGCCGACGACTCAAAACTCCATCTCGGTCCTCGTACATGACGGTACGCTCCTCAAGATAGTCTGCCACCAGCCGCCTCAGGTACTGTGGCACCCCATGATAGAGGAGTGCTTCCCTGATACAGCTGAATGGCAGACTATTGAATGCGTTGGCGATGTCCAACGACACCGCCAACAGCACGCCGCCACAGCTCACTACGTCTTCGGTCACGGCCCTCAGGCGCAACACAGCACCGACCGTCGAACGCCCCGCTCGAAAACCGAATTGGGCGTCCGACAAATCGGGGCCGACCTCGCCAAGGTGCCGAACGATGCGGGCAGAGAGGACCCTCTCAAACAATTTACCCGCCTCGTCCAGCAACACGATGGGCCTGTAGGCCGCGACCGAGTCGGTAGGCCGTCCCGGCTTCGTTAAAAGCACCAGCTTCCCGCTCTTCCAGCAGTCAGGGAAGCGTCCGGACGCCAGGCTAGCGTCGAACACTTCCCTGAGGCGGTCCGACATGTGGTCGAGGGCCAGGGCCAACACTCGGGCAGGGATCCCGTCTGGCCCGGGGGCGGTGTTCTTGGAACGGATCCGTAGAACAGCCGCCCCTACCTCCGCCTCCGTGACGGGTGGAACACCATCATCCTCGTCCTCCCCGTCGTCTCCGGCCAAGGGGGCCATAGACGGGGGTACGTGGTCCACCCGTTGCGGGAAAAGGCCCTCAACCACTTCCTGCAGGAAGCTGGGCTGGAGAGTCTCCGTAAGGGGGGGGCCCAACGCGCGGAGCTTTTGTTGCGCCGCACGATATGGGCGACCCCAGGGGTCACGATCGAGACCCTCCAGCATCTCCTTTCTCTTTCCTTCTTTGGCACGGCTAATGGCCAGCTTCAGAGTTTCCCGCGCCTCTCGGTACTCCTTATGAAGCTGGTCCTCTTCCCCCTCTTCGCGGTGACGCCGCCGGCTGCGAGTGTAGGACCTCCGGGCACGAGTACAGGCCGCACGGAGGTCCGCCAACTCCTGGGACCACCAGTACACCTCCTTCCTTGGAGGCCGACGACCTCGGACGCGGGGCATGGCCGCATCGCAAATCTGCGTAATCGCATAGCGAAAGCGGCCTGCCCCCGTCATGTCTACCTCCTCAGTCAGAGGCTGCGGAGACAGCCAAGAGTAAATGATGGCTGCCTCCTCTAGTAGGTCCCTGTCCAACTTTGAAACAGCCCACCGCGGGAAGCGGGAAGAACGCCGCGCCGTGTGACCCCTTCTGGGGTCCTGGGTCCGGGAGAGCTCAAATCGGATATACAGGTGATCCGAGAGCGTCTCAACCTCTTCCAGGACACGCCAGTTCCTTACTCGTGCGGCGAGAGCAGGGGTAGCGAACGAAAGGTCCACTATCGACCCCCCCTGCTGTCGCACGCACGTGTTGGTGGAGCCTCTGTTTAGGAGACAGAGGCCCACCGATGCCGCCCACTCCTCCACGGCATCGCCCCGTGCGTCCGTCCTGGGGGAACCCCACGCAACGGACTTGGCGTTGAAGTCCCCCAGCACTAGGACGTGCCCAGACGCTAGTCGCCGCATCGAGGTCTCTAGGTTGTTGAGAAAAACCTCGAAGTCGCTCAGACTCCGATTGGGAGAGAAGTAGACACCATATATGGTGATCCCCCCCCAATCGGCAGCAACATATCCAGTACCCTTGTCTCTTAGCGACAAGGGCGGGGAATGAGCCGCCGTGGAGCTGACGACTGCCACGGAGCCGTCCCGGTCACCCAGCCAATTTGGGCGGGGAGGAACATAATAGGGCTCCGCGGCTACGGCCACACCTATCGACCACTCCGCCATGGTTTGCAGGAAAAGATCCTGCGCACCGGCAGAGTGGTTGAGGTTCGTCTGGACAAGGAGGTTGGAGACTTGGTCCATTACTGGACTGTCTCTACAACCTCCTCCATGGGCGACGATGACGACGCAGGATTGACATCGGAGGCAGCCTGGGTCGATTGGCTAACCCCCGAAGTTTGTCGAGAAGTGCGGGGCGGCTTGCAGCCACCCTGCCCCATCTGATGATTGGCGGGAAGATTTCCCGCCGCACACGCTGGGCAGTGAGGGGCGGCAGAACATTCCGCCGCCTTGTGCCCCGGTTGACCGCAGCGAAAACATAGTCCGCTGCAGTCAAAGCAACTGCTGCACTTGACGCGGGTGTGCCCCGACGATAGGCATTTGAAACACCTCATCGGTCTCGCCGCCAGGAGTGTGACTCTGGCGTTCACGAAACCGATGAGGATTCTTCCGGCGTCGCTCAAGGTCTTGGCCGACGCCACGGGACAACTAGCCCACACCGCGCCAAGGCCCCCTGGACCGGGGCGGATGGTGCCGATCCTGATGTTGTCCGCGCTGCATAGTGTCTTCTCCCGAATTGCAACGCGAACATCCTCGACCGTGACGGAATCGTCCAGGCCCGAAATGCGCAGCTCCGCGCACTTGATGGGCCTGGCGATCTTCACACCATCCGTGGCTGCGAAAATCTCCCGCATCTTCTCGGCAAAGGTGTCCGCCGTTTTTGCGCCTTCAGCCCCAGGAAACTCGAGGACTCGAGCTCCCGTCTGGGCGAGGCGCATCCTGACACCTACTCCACCGAATTCACCCGCGAGACTATCCCGGGCCTTCTTAAATACGGCTGCATAGGATAGCCCGCTGTCGGTTGCCGCCGGTGATACGGAGACCACCACAGCCGCCGTTTTGGGTGCCACCAGTTTCCGGGGCTTTTTGGTGGCAGGCACTGCCACGGATGGTGCCTGCGGCGGAGAGGGTGCACTATTGGCAGCCTTCTTTTTTCCCTTTCGGGACCGCTTCTTTCCTCCCTCGACTTTTTTCCACCCAAGCAAGGCAAGCGAAGGTTTATGCCCAACCGAGGGGTCCGCAGGTCCCCCGGCTGGGAGTGCGCTTGCGACTGAACTACCCATCAGCCATGCATCCCCTGGTCACGCACCAGAACACGGGATTCGGGGTGATTTTTTAGAGAGGTTTTCTTCCTCGCGGTCCGGGCGGCTAAGCCAAGACCCTCGTCCCCGATTGGAGTCGCGAAACATGACCACGACTCCTTTCGGGATTACGATATGCCGACGGTGGCAAGGAAACTAAATCTTCCCATGCCTACTCGGTGGCAGTGTGAGTGCACACCGAGCCCGCCCTCTTTCTCCACTGTGAACAGCGGAGAAACTCCGACCCATGGGAGGGTCCCTCCTTTGTGATTTTTTACCGAGGTTTTCATCCTCATAGCTCCGAAGAGCGAAGAGCCAACAGGAAGATGTGCGCTGTTGGGCCAAGCCTCAACCGTGTGGCCGAAGAAAGATGGCCTCCTCTTCATACTAGAATATTAGCCGTTGGCGATGACGCCGTCCTCAAAAACTGAGGAAGAAAGGCAGCGTCATCGCCAACGTTTCCAGGGTGCACCACGTGGAGGTTTTCTAGACAGCACCCCAACCTAACCTAACCTAACCTAACCTTTTTTTTTTTTTTTTTTTTTTGTACGTGTGGAAACCCCCTCGGGCCGTCACCCCGCCGGGGTTTTCGGCGGGGCGGTGTGTCGGAATCGAACCGACTAAAACCACACGGTGTGCCGTACTGCGCCTTAAGTAGGAGGGATCCGGGAACAGCTTTATTAAGACATCCGGAACCCTCCTAGCGCCTGCCCGCAAAAGCGCGGGCACCACCTTCGGGTAAAATTCTCTAAATTAGGCGACGCCCAGGCACACGCGGACGCCGCCTCCTCGCGGGGGGCCACTATAGCGGGTGGAGGGGAAAACCCGTCCCATCCACCCGCGGCCACACTCAGGGCGGCATGAGGCGCTGGTAAGCGCGCCTCCGCCGCCCGGTT
Source organism: Euplagia quadripunctaria (assembly GCA_963859945.1). Classification (NCBI taxonomy): domain Eukaryota; kingdom Metazoa; phylum Arthropoda; class Insecta; order Lepidoptera; family Erebidae; genus Euplagia; species Euplagia quadripunctaria. Next base: position 11,337 of record OY982577.1, read on the forward strand.
CGCCGGCGGCGAATTAGGTCCGAGTGGAGATCGTCCTCCCGGACCCTTTCCGCCGCCTCCTTCTGCGAGATGACGTCCTCACAGAAGGTCGCGACCGCGGTAAAATTCCTGTCGCTACCGGCCATGGAGCGTATGACGGCCGGTAGCGAGAGATCCCCTCCGATGACTGCAGTGAGGGCCCGACGCTGCGTCGCCCAGGCGGAGCAAACCGCCAGCGTGTGCTGAGCCGAGTCCTCACTGCAGTCGCAGTGGTGACAGGCGGGACTCAGTTCCCTCCTAGCGACCGAGTGCAGGTACTTCCCGAAGCAGCCGTGCCCGGAAAGGACCTGCGTCAGTCGGAAGGAAAGGGTCCCGTGCTGCCGCCCTGCCCACTCGACGATGACCGGCTGGAGCGCCTCCACGGCAGCAAAGCCAGCACGTGGAGCCTCCAGCCGGGACGACCAACGAGCCATTCGCTGGAGGAGGCAGATGTGGAAGGACCAGGCGCGATCCCAGCATCAGAGACAACAGTAGGTGGGCTTGTCTTTTTAGGTAGTGGAGTGGCAAGCGGAGGGAATTTTGCCGCCACTTTGGTCGCAGTCTTAGGCAATTGCCCGGCCTTCGATGTCTCCGCCTTTGTCGCGGCCTTAGCTGGTCTGGGAGCCTTCGGTGCGGCAGCAGGCGCTGGTGCTGATGTCGCCGCGGCATACGACACAGTTACGCGGCCACCGGAAACAGGAAGCGGCGTCGGGACAGATGCGGCCTTCTTCGCATCCCCAGCAAGCGGCGGCCGAACGATAGGGGCCGGAGGCAGCCTTGCCTCCAGGCCCGCAAGACGCCCGTCCATCATCCTCCACACCGCGTCAATAATCTGACGCAGGTGGGAATCAGGAACTTCGGAGGGAGAGTGGGCGGAAGAAGCAGGCTGCGCCGCAACTGGGTTTGGTGCCTCAGGGCACTCTGAGCGCGCTCGAAACTGAGCAAACTGAGCGCTCAGATCGGCAACCTGCTTTGTCAGGCGGTCGTTTGACGCCGTAAGGCGGTCATTTGCCTCTTGAAGGCGCGCCACGTCCTCGATGAGGCTTTCAACGGCCCCAGACACGGCGGAGGAGGAGTCCTTCAGGGCCCTAACAAAAGAACCCTTCAGATTAGTGGATTTGGTGGCCACTTTGTTTATGATGGCCACCGCCGCGCACGTCCTCTCCTTCAACGTCACCGGTGTTTGAGGGACGGAACCCCCTTCCACCGGCGCACGGATCTTAATTAGGAGATCCGCGATCTCCTCCTCCGCGACGACTTCGCCCTCTGCACGAGCTCGCGCATACACTCCCGCTTTAGAGAAGGCGGAACCCGCTGACGCTGGGATCGGTGTACGCGACCTGGACCTCCCTCTGTGGCTACTAGCCACTTTGGGAGGGAGCATATCTGTGGACGTGTGAGCATCATCGTCCCCCGAGTGGCCTCGCTTTCTACTCTCCAGGTCACGGAGCGCAAGCTCCATCTCCACGACCTCGCGAGAGTCCGCTTTGGAACGTAAACGTTCCGACCTGCGACTGCTCGCAGAAGTCTGATCGACTTCTAGGAGCTCCACCGAACGAGTCGTCTGACAGGCAACTTCATCGTCGGTCGACGAAGCTTCAGATGCTGTCCTCCGACTCCTCTGACTTTTGTTTTTTTGTTGATTTTTCTCCTTCTTTTGTTCGTCATTTTGTTTAATATTTTGTGTTTCAGATTCCATTTTTAAACCCACGAGTAGGGGAGAACTAAAGGTCGACCCGGGCAGAGATCCCCAATACCCGGGCAAGCGAAGGTTTATACCCAACCGAGGGGTCCGCAGGTCCCCCGGCTGGGAGTGCGCTAGCGACTGAACTACCCATCAGCCATGCATCCCCTGGTCACGCACCAGAACACGGGATTCGGGGTGATTTTTTAGAGAGGTTTTCTTCCTCGCGGTCCGGGCGGCTAAGCCAAGACCCTCGTCCCTGATCGAAGTCGCGAGACATGACCACGACTCCTTTCAGGATTACGATATGCCGACGGTGGCAAGGAAACTAAATCTTCCCATGCCTGCTCGGTGGCAGTGTGAGTGCACGCCGAGCCCGTCCTCCATCTCCACTGAGCACAGTGGAGAAACTCCGACCCACGGAAGGGTCCCTCCTTCGTGATTTTTTACCGAGGTTTTCATCCTCATGGCTCCGAAGAGCGAAGAGCCAACAGAGGAATCGACAGACACGCCCGCTCTGTTGGACCAGCCTCAACCAAGTGGCCAAGGAAATATGGCCTCCTCTCCTTACTAGAATATTAGCCGTTGGCGATGACGCCGTCCTCAAAAACTGAGGAAGAAAGGCAGCGTCATCGCCAACGTTTCCAGGGTGCACCACGTGGAGGTTTTCTAGACAGCACCCCAACCTAACCTTTTTTTTTTTTTTGTGCGTGTGGAAACCCCCTCGGGCCGTCACCCCACCGGGGTTTTCGGTGGGGCGGTGTGTCGGAATCGAACCGACTAAAACCACACGGTGTGCCGTACTGCGCCTTAAGTAGGAGGGATCCGGGAACTGCTTTATTAAGACATCCGGAACCCTCCTAGCGCCTGCCCGCAAAAGCGCGGGCACCACCTTCGGGTAAGATCCTCTCAATTAGGCGACGTCCAGGCACACGCGGACGCCGCCTCCTCGCGGGGGGCCCCTACAGCTGGTGGAGGGGAAAACCCGTCCCGTCCACCCGCGGCCACACTCAGGGCGGCATGAGGCGCTGGTAAGCGCGCCTCCGCCGCCCGGTTCGCCGGCGGCGAATTAGGTCCGAGTGGAGGTCGTCCTCCCGGACCCTTTCCGCCGCCTCCTTCTGCGAGATGACGTCCTCACAGAAGGTCGCGACCAACGAGCCATGGTGGCTCGGCGAGCGGCCTCACGCCATTCGCGTACCTCTTCGGGCGGGGGCCGACTGCCGCTTCCCGCCCGGAACTCAGCCGTTCGCCGATATACTTTGGCGAGCACTTCCGCCTCCAAATCCCACGGGGGAGTCCCGGCCAACGCGCACGCCGCCTCCGTCGACACGGTGCGGTATCCGCGTATGGCTCTAACCGCCATAACCCTCTGAGGGCGCCAGAGGCGCGCCCTATTCTGGGCGGTCAGAGTTCCCGCCCACACCGGTGCACCGTACAGTGCCATTGACCGGACAACCCCCGTGTACAGCCGTCTTGTAGCGACGCTGGGTCCGCCCAAATTGGGTAAGAGTCGCCCAAGGGCGGACGCAGCGCCGACCAGCTTCGGAGCAAGCTGTCGGAAGTGCTCGTCGAAGAGCCACCTACCGTCGAGGATCAAGCCCAGATACCTTATGTGGGCCTGAACCGGTACGAGGACCGAGTTAACCACGATAGAGGCGCCAGGGGGTGGACCACGACGGGGCCCATGGAATAAAAGGGCCTCCGTCTTATCCAGGGCCACCCGCAAGCCCAGCGCCTCGATGCGCCCGACCACCAGAGAGACTCCCCTGGTGGCCAAGCGCGCCGCCTCCTGAAAGTTCACCCCCCGGGCTGTGACCAACGTGTCATCGGCGTAACAAATTACGCCGAGCCCGGGGGGGAAGTCGCCTCGAAGGGCCCAGTCGTATCCCATGTTCCACAGGAGTGAAAACTCCCTCTCGGTCCTCGTACATGACGGTACGCTCCTCTAAATAGTCTGCCACTAGCCGCCTCAGGTACCCTGGCACTCCGTGATAGTGGAGTGCTTCCCTGATGCAGCTGAATGGCAGACTATTGAACGCGTTGGCGATGTCCAACGACACCGCCAACAGCACGCCGCCACAGCTCACTACCTCTTCGGTCACGGCCCTCAGGCGCAACACAGCACCGACCGTCGAACGCCCCGCTCGAAAACCGAATTGGGCGTCCGACAAATCGGGGCCGACCTCGCCAAGGTGCCGGACGATGCGGGCAGAGAGGACCCTCTCAAACAATTTACCCGCTTCGTCCAGCAACACGATGGGCCTGTAGGCCGTGACCGAGTCGGTAGGCCGTCCCGGCTTCCTTAAAAGTACCAGCTTCCCGCTCTTCCAGCAGTCAGGGAAGCGTCCGGACGCCAAACTAGTGTCGAACACCTCCCTGAGGCGGTCGGATATGTGGTCGAGGGCCAGGGCCAACACTCGGGCAGGGATCCCGTCTGGCCCGGGGGCGGTGTTCTTGGAACGGATCCGTAGAACAGCCGCCCCTACCTCCGCCTCCGTGACGGGTGGAACACCATCATCCTCGTCCTCCCCCGTCGTCTCCGGCCAAGGGGGCCATCGACGGGGGTACGTGTTCCACCCGTTGCGGGAAAAGGCCCTCAACCACTTCCTGCAGGAAGCTGGGCTGGAGAGTCTCCGTAAGGGGGGGGCCCAACGCGCGGAGCTTTTGTTGCGCCGCACGATATGGGCGACCCCAGGGGTCACGATCGAGACCCTCCAGCATCTCCTTTCTCTTTCCTTCTTTGGCACGGCTAATGGCCAGCTTCAGAGTTTCCCGCGCCTCTCGGTACTCCTCATGAAGCTGGTCCTCTTCCCCCTCTTCGCGGCGACGCCGCCGGCTGCGAGTGTAGGACCTCCGGGCACGAGTACAGGCCGCACGAAGGTCCGCCAACTCCTGGGACCACCAGTAGACCTCCTTCCTTGGAGGCCGACGACCTCGGACGCGGGGCATGGCCGCATCGCAAATCTGCGTAATCGCATCGCGAAAGCGGCCTGCCCCCGTCATGTCTACCTCCTCAGTCAGAGGCTGCGGAGACAGCCAAGAGTAAATGATGGCTGCCTCCTCTAGTAGGTCCCTGTCCAACTTCGAAACAGCCCACCGCGGGAAGCGGGAAGAACGCCGCGCCGTGTGACCCCTTCTGGGGTCCTGGGTCGTGGAAGTAGATACCATATATGGTGATCCCCCCCCCATTCGGCAGCAACATATCCAGTACCCTTGTCTCTTAGCGACAAGGGTGGGGAATGAGCCGCCGTGGAGCTGACGACTGCCACGGAGCCGTCCCGGTCACCCAGCCAATTTGGACGTGGAGGAACGTAATAGGGCTCCGCGGCTACGGCCACACCTATTGACCACTCCGCCATGGTTTGCAGGAAAAGGTCCTGCGCACCGGCAGAGTGGTTCAGGTTCGTCTGGACAAGAAGGTTGGAGACTTGGTCCATTACTTGACTGTCTCTACAACCTCCATGGGCGACGACGACGACGCAGGATTGACATCAGAGGCAGCCTGGGTCGATTGGCTAGCCCCCGAAGTTTGCCGAGAAGTGCGGGGTGGCTTGCAGCCACCCTGCCCCATCTGATGGTTGGCGGGAAGTTTTCCCGCCGCACACGCTGGGCAGTGAGGGGCGGCAGAGCATTCCGCCGCCTTGTGCCCCGGTTGACCACAGCGGAAGCATAGTCCGCTGCAGTCAAAACAACTCGCGCACCTGACGCGGGTGTGTCCCGTGGAGAGGCATTTAAAACACCTCATCGGTCTCGCCGCCAGGAGTGTGACTTTGGCGTTCACGAAACCGATGAGGACTCTTCCGGCGTCGCTCAAAATCTTGGCCGACGCCATGGGACAACTGGCCCACACTGCGCCAAGGCCCCCTGGACCGGGGCGGATGGTGCCGACCCTGATGTTGTCCGCGTTGCATCCCGTCTTCTCCCGAATTACAACGCGGACATCCTCGGCCGTCACTGAATCGTCCAGGCCCGAAATTCGCAACTCTGCGCACTTGGTAGGCCTGGCGATCTTTACACCATCTGTGGCTGCGAATATCTCCCGCATCTTCTCGGCAAAGGTGTCCGCCGTCTTTGCGCCTTCAGCTCCAGGGAACTCGAGGACTCGAGCTCCCGTCTGGGCGAGGCGCATCCTCACACCCACGGCCCCAAATTCACCGGCCAGACTATCCCGGGCTTTCTTAAACACAGCCGCGTAGGACAGCCCGCCGTCTCCCGCCTCCGGCGACAGGGTTACAACCACAGCCGCCGTTTTGGGTGGCACCAGTTTCCGGGGCTTTTTGGTGGCAGTCACTGCCACGGATGGCGCCTGTGGCGGAGACGGTGCACTCTTGGCAGCCTTCTTATTTCGGTTGCGGGACCGCTTTTTCCCTCCCCCGACTTTCTGCCACCCATCACTGGAAGCGGCGGACGTGGAGGGGGCAGATACGGACGGACCAGGCACGGGCTCAGCACTAGTGACAGCAGCAGTCGCATTCATCCCCTTCGGCACTGGAGTGGGAAGCGGAGGGAACGCTGCTGCCACTTTTTCCACGGTCTTCGGTGGTTGCCCGGCCTTTGCAACCGCTTTTGACGCGGCCTTAGCCGGTCGACCAGCCTTCGGTGCGGCTGCAGGCGCCGGTGCCGACGTCGCCGCGGCATACGTCACCGTCACGCGGCCTCCCGAGACGGGAAGGGGTGTCGGGACTGTTGCGGCGTTAGCCTTGGCCGCGGCGAGTGGCGGCCGAACAATAGGCGCCGGAGGAAGCCTTGCCTCCAGGCCCGCGAGGCGCCCGTCCATCATGCGCCACACAGCGTCAATGACTTGACGCAAGTGGGCATCCGGAACGGGGGTTGGGGAGGGGCCAGGTTGCCGGGCAACCGGGTCTGGCTGCTCAGAGCAATTCGCCTGTGCCCGAAATTGGGCGAACTGAGCGCTGAGCTCTGTGACCTGCCCCGTCAACAAATCGTTTGCGGCCTGGAGGCGCGCCACGTCCCCAATGAGGGTCTCGACGACCCCAGATATGGCGGAAGAGGAGTCCTTAAGGGCCCTAACAAAGGAACCCTTAAGGTTCGTTGATTTGGTGGCCACTTTGTGGATGACGGCCACCGCCGCGTTCGCTCTCTCCTGCATGGTCGATGGTGTTCCGGGGACAGAACCCCCTACCACCGGCTCTTGAATTTTAAGCAGGAGATCCGCAATCTCCTCTTCCGCTACGTCTTCGCCCTCCGCCCTGACCCGGACGTAGGCTTCCCTTCTAGAGAAGGCGGAGCCCGACGAAGCCGAGACCGGTGTACGCGACCTCCCTCTATGGCTACTAGCCACTTTGGGAGGCAGCATCTCCTGGGACGTGTCGCCATCTTGGTCCGTGGAGCGTCCGCGTTTTCGACTTTCAGTGTCGCGAACCTCCACTTCCATCACCTCTTGTGTGTCCACCATCGAACCAGAACTTTCGGCCGATGACAGGACAGACCTGGAACGCAGACGTTCCGAATGTCTTCTGCTCCCAGAAGTCAGATTGACTTCTGGGAGCTCCTTCGAGATAGGCGTCTTACGTTGCGCGTCGTTGGACAAAGTGTCGTCCGCCTTCTTGCTCCTTTCCTTCTTCTTAACATCTCTTCGCGGTGACGCCGCCGGCTGCGAGTGTAGGACCTCCGGGCACGAGTACAGGCCGCACGGAGGTCCGTCAACTCCTGGGACCACCAGTAGACCTCCTTCCTTGGAGGCCGACGACCTCGGACGCGGGGCATGGCCGCATCGCAAATCTGCGTAATCGCATCGAGAAAGTGGCCTGCCCCCGTCATGTCTACCTCCTCAGTCAGAGGCTGCGGAGACAGCCAAGAGTAAATGATGGCTGCCTCCTCTAGTAGGTCCCTGTCCAACTTTGAAACAGCCCACCGCGGGAAGCGGGAAGAACGCCGCGCCGTGTGACCCCTTCTGGGGTCCTGGGTCCGGGAGAGCTCAAATCGGATATACAGGTGATCCGAGAGCGTCTCAACCTCTACTGCCAGTCTTGGGGAAGATCCTGGAGAAGATGATAGTAGCACGGATGAAGTGGCAGTTAGTACCGCGGATTAGTACTCGCCAGTACGGATTCATGCCCCAGAAGAGCACCGAGGACGCCCTCTATAGCCTACTCTACACCGTATCAAGGGTAAAGTTGAGCTGAAGAAGCTGGTCACTCTAGTGTCATTGGATATAGAGGGGGCCTTCGATAGCGCCTGGTGGCCGAAAATCAGAGTTCGACTGGCAGAGGAAAAGTGTCCGGTTAACGTTAGGAGGCTACTCGATAGCTATCTCAGCTGCAGAAAGGTCAAAGTAAGATTTGCCGGGGAAGAAAGCACGCGAGACACCACGAAAGGTTGCGTGCAAGGGTCTATTGGCGGCCCAATTCTCTGGAACCTGCTTCTCGACCCACTATTGCGAGGACTTAGTGACAGAGGTCATTACTGTCAGGCTTTTGCAGACGACGTCGTATTGGTCTTCGACGGTGACACAGCACTGGACATTCAGGGACAGGCAAATGCCGCTCTCGACTATGTGCAGCAATGGGGTGTAAGAAATAAGTTAAAGTTTGCGCCACATAAGACCTGCGCTATGGTCCTTACCAGGAAACTGAAGTACGACACCCCTTTGCTGTCCATGGGGGGGATCGGCATTGGCATGTCCAAAGAAATTAAGATATTAGGGCTAATTATCGATGACCATCTCACATTTAATAGCCACGTAGCGGCTCAGTGTAGGAAGGCGATAGCCGTGTACAAGCAGCTAGCCAAAACTGCTAGGGTGAGCTGGGGCCTCAACCCCGACATTATTAGAACCATTTATGTTGCGGTTATTGAACCGATCATAATGTACTCAGCGGCAGTATGGGCTTCGGCAGTGCACAAATTAGGTGTGCAAAAGCAGCTCAATACGGTGCAACGAGGATTCGCACAGAAACTCTGCAAATCGTATCGCACAGTCTCTCTGCACTCGGCACTGGTGCTGTCTGGGATACTGCCTCTCGACATCCGAGTGCAAGAAGCAGCCGCGTTGTACGAGGCCAAGAGAGGGTTGTCTCAGACGGTGCTAGGAGATAGAGAGACCGATAGTGTGGTTAAGTTTGCAGAGGTCCCTCATCCAGCTGTGTGGATGGCTTTGGACTTCGTATGTCTGGTAGACCAAAACCTTGTTGACAGGAACAATGTGCAGCAGGTGCGTATATTCACCGACGGCAGCAAGCTGGAAAGGAAGGTTGGAGTCGCACTTTCCGTATGGAATAGTGAGGCCGAGATTCGGACCCGAAAGTTCTGTCTGTCCGCGTACTGCACAGTTTACCAGGCAGAACTCCTGGCCATACACGAGGCCCCTAAGATAATCCTCAAAGGGGGGGAAAAGAGTTATGGGTTATACAGTGACTCGAGGGCAGCGCTCGAGACAATAGTGAACCACGGCTCTTTACACCCTCTCGCCGTAGGTACGCGGGAGAAACTGCGGCAAGCTTTCTCCCAGGGCAAAGATGTTTCTTTGTTTTGGGTGAAGGCACACGCAGGACTACAGGGGAACGAGAGAGCTGACGAATTAGCCAAAGACGCAGCTCTATATTCAAAACGAAAATACGACTACGACCGGTGTCCATTATCCTTCATTCGGAGATAGATACGTGGCATATCGGTGTCTAAATGGGACGATAGATACAGAGCTGGGAACACCGCGTCCACCACCAAGTTGTTTTTCCCAAGCGCGTCCAATGCTTACCGCTACGTAAGGAAGATTCAGCCGACGGGTCAGCTCACGCAGATCCTCACGGGGCATGGCGGATTTTCCCAATACCTGAATCGCTTCGGGTGTAGGGATAATCCGTCATGTATCTGTGATCCCACCAAGGAAGAGACGGTCCCTCACTTGTTAGTGGAGTGCCCGGTATTTGACAGAGCTCGGTATGAATTGCAACAAAAAACTGATATAGAAATATCAATTAACAATTTAAACAAATTGATAACTTGTAAAGAAAATTGTAAATTATTTATAAATTATTGTACAGAAATATGCAGAGTAGCAAATCATAGAAACAAAGACTCATAACTTTTGCTTGAAATATAATTAGTGTTATATTATTTAAGCAAAAACGACAAGTAGATTTAAAAATTTAGAAAGTAAGCAATAGTTTGTAAGAACATTTAGAAATAGCTATAGTATAAATGTAGATAATAACAGCTATACATACCGTAGTACTGTGCTGTGTGATGTGCAAGAACAGTATAATTTGTAAACTTTTCCATTAATCCTGTTAATTAAATATTTAGAGTACAAATAAGTTGTAAAATATAAAATTAAGATAGTTAATAAAGTTAAAATATAAAAGATCCCTGAAAAATAATATCAGGGGAGAGCTAGAACAGCCTGTGATGACGGGTGCCTTTAAAAAAAAAAAAAAAAAAACCTAACCTAACCTAACCTAACCTTTTTTTTTTTTTTTTTGTACGTGTGGAAACCCCCTCGGGCCGTCACCCCACCGGGGTTTTCGGTGGGGCGGTGTGTCGGAATCGAACCGACTAAAACCACACGGTGTGCCGTACTGCGCCTTAAGCAGGAGGGATCCGGGAACAGCTTTATTACGACATCCGGAACCCTCCTAGCGCCCCTGCCCGCTAAAGCGCGGGCACCACCTTCGGGTACAATCCTCTCAATTAGGCGACGTCCAGGCACACGCGGACGCCGCCTCCTCGCGGGGGGCCACTACAGCGGGTGGAGGGGAAAACCCGTCCCGTACACCCGCGGCCACACTCAGGGCGGCATGAGGCGCTGGTATGCGCGCCTCCGCCGCCCGGTTCACCGGCGGCGGATTAGGTCCGAGTGGAGATCGTCCTCCCGAACCCTTTCTGCCGCCTCCTTCTGCGAGATGACGTCCTCACAGAAGGTCGCGACCGCGGTAAAATTCCTGTCGCTACCGGCCATGGAGCGTATGACGGCCGGTAGCGAGAGATCTCCTCCGATGACTGCAGTGAGGGCCCGACGCTGCGTCGCCCAGGCGGAGCAAACCGCCAGCGTGTGCTGAGCCGAGTCCTCACTGCAGTCGCAGTGGTGACAGGCGGGACTCAGTTCCCTCCTAGCGACCGAATGCAGGTACTTCCCGAAGCAGCCGTGCCCGGAAAGGACCTGCGTCAGTCGGAAGGAAAGGGTCGAAGGAAGTGCTCGTCGAAGAGCCACCTACCGTCGAGGATCAGGCCCAGATACCTTATGTGGGCCTGAACCGGTACGAGGACCAAGTTGACCTCTATAGAGGCACCAGGGGGTGGACCACGACGGGGCCCATGAAATAAAAGGGCCTCCGTCTTATCAAGGGCCACCCGCAAACCCAGCGCCTCGATGCGCCTGACCACCAGAGAGACTCCCCTGGTAGCCAGGCGCGCCGCCTCCTGAAAGTTCACCCCCCGGGCTGTGACCAACGTGTCATCGGCGTAACAGATTACGCCGAGCCCGGGGGGGAAGTCGCCTCGAAGGGCCCAGTCGTACCCCATGTTCCACAGGAGTGGTCCAAGGACAGACCCCTGCGGAACACCGCACGACATGGGCCGACGACTCAATACTCTATCTCGGTCCTCGTACATGACGGTACGCTCCTCCAAATAGTCTGCCACTAGCCGCCTCAGGTACCCTGGCACTCCGTGATAGTGGAGTGCTTCCCTGATGCAGCTGAATGGCAGACTATTGAACGCGTTGGCGATGTCTAACGACACCACCAACAGCACGCCGCCACAGCTCACTACCTCTTCGGTCACGGCCCTCAGGCGCAACACAGCACCGACCGTCGAACGCCCCGCTCGAAAACCGAATTGGGCGTCCGACAAATCGGGGCCGACCTCGCCAAGGTGCCGGACGATGCGGGCAGAGAGGACCCTCTCAAACAATTTACCCGCCTCGTCCAGCAACACGATGGGCCTGTAGGCCGCAACCGAGTCGGTAGGCCGTCCCGGCTTCCTTAAAAGGACCAGCTTCCCGCTCTTCCAGCAATCAGGGAAGCGCCCGGACGCCAAGCTAGCGTCGAACACCTCCCTGAGGCGGTCGGACATGTGGTCAAGGGCAAGGGCCAACACTCGGGCAGGGATCCCGTCTGGCCCGGGGGCGGTGTTCTTGGAACGGATTCGTAGAACAGCCGCCCCTACCTCCGCCTCCGTGACGGGCGGAACACCATCCTCCTCGTCCTCCCCGTCATCTCCGGCCAAAGGGGCCATCGACGGGGGTACGTGCTCCACCCGTTGTGGGAAAAGGCCCTCAACCACTTCCTGCAGGAAGCTGGGCTGGAAAGTCTCCGTAAGGGGGGGGCCCGACGCGCGGAGCTTTTGTTGCGCCGCGCGATATGGGCGACCCCAGGGGTCACGATCGAGACCCTCCAGCATCTCCTTTCTTTTTTCCTCTTTGGCGCGGCTAATGGCCAGCTTCAGAGTGTTCCGCGCCTCTCGGTACTCCTCATGAAGCTGGTCCTCTTCCCCCTCTCCGCGGCGACGCCGCCGGCTGTGAGTGTAGGACCTCCGGGCACGGGTACAGGCCGCACGGAGGTCCGCCAACTCCTGGGACCACCAATAGACCTCCTTCCTTGGAGGCCGACGACCTCGAACGCGGGGCATGGCCGCATCGCAAATCTGCGTAATCGCATTGCGAAAGCGGCCTGCCCCCATGTCTACCTCCTCAGTCAGAGGCCGCGGAGACAGCCAAGAGTAAATAATGGCTGCCTCCTCCAGTAGGTCCCTATCCATCTTGGTAACAGCCCACCGCGGGAAGCGGGAAGAACGCCGCGCCGTGTGACCCCTTCTGGGGTCCTGGGTCCGGGAGAGCTCGAATCGGATATAGAGGTGATCCGAGAGCGTCTCAACCTCTTCCAGGACACGCCAGTTCCTTACTCGTGCGGCGAGAGCAGGGGTAGCGAACGAAAGGTCCACTATCGACCCCCCCTGCTGTCGCACGCACGTGTTGGTGGAGCCTCTGTTTAGAAGACAGAGGCCCACCGAAGCCGCCCACTCCTCTACGGCTTCGCCCCGTGCGTCCGTCCTGGGGGAACCCCACGCAACGGACTTTGCGTTGAAGTCCCCCAGCACTAAGACGTGCCCAGACGCTAGTCGCCGCATCGAGGTCTCCATGTTATTGAGGAAAACCTCGATGTCGCTCAGACTCCGATTGGGGGAGAAGTAGACACCATATATGGTGATCCCCCCCCATTCGGCAGCAACATATCCAGTACCCTTGTCTCTTAGCGACAAGGGCGGGGAATGAGCTGCCGTGGAGCTGACGACTGCCACGGAGCCGTCCCGGTCACCCAGCCAATTTGGACGGGGAGGAACGTAATAGGGCTCCGCGGCTACGGCCACACCTATTGACCACTCCGCCATGGTTTGCAGGAAAAGGTCCTGCGCACCGGCAGAGTGGTTCAGGTTCGTCTGGACAAGAAGGTTGGAGACTTGGTCCATTACTTGACTGTCTCTACAACCTCCATGGGCGACGACGACGACGCAGAATTGACATCGGAGGCAGCCTGGGTCGATTGGCTAGCCCCCGAAGTTTGCCGAGAAGTGCGGGGTGGCTTGCAGCCACCCTGCCCCATCTGATGGTTGGCGGGAAGATTTCCCGCCGCACACGCTGGGCAGTGAGGGGCGGCGGAGCATTCTGCCGCCTTGTGCCCCGATCGACCGCAGCGGAAGCATAGTCCGCTGCAGTCAAAGCAACTCGCGCACCTGACGCGGGTGTGTCCCGTGGAGAGGCACTTAAAACACCTCATCGGTCTCGCCGCCAGGAGTGTGACTCTGGCGTTCACGAAACCGATGAGGACTCTTCCGGCGTCGCTTAAAATCTTGGCCGACGCCACGGGACAACTGGCCCACACTGCGCCAAGGCCCCCTGGACCGGGGCGGATGGTGCCGACCCTGATGTTGTCCGCGCTGCATCCCGTCTTCTCCTGAATTACAACGCGGACATCCTCAACCGTCACTGAATCGTCCAGGCCCGAAATGCGCAGCTCCGCGCACTTGGTGGGCCTGGCGATCTTTACACCATCCGTGGCTGCGAATATCTCCCGCATCTTCTCGGCAAAGGTGTCCGCCGTCTTTGCGCCTTCAGCCCCAGGGAACTCGAGGACTCGAGCTCCCGTCTGGGCGAGGCGCATCCTCACACCCACGGCCCCAAATTCACCGGCCAGACTATCCCGGGCCTTTTTAAATACAGCCGCGTAGGATAGCCCGCCATCTCCCGCCGCCGGCGACAGGGTTACAACCACAGCCGCCGTTTTGGGTGCCACCAGTTTCCGTGGCTTTTTGGTGGCAGTCACGGCCACGGATGGTGCCTGCGGCGGAGACGGTGCACTCTTGGCAGCCTTATTACGGTTGCCGGACCGCTTCTTGCCCCCCTCGACTTTTTTCCACCCGTCGTTAGAGGGGGTGGACGTGGAGGGGGCTGATGTGGACGACGGACCCGGCACGGGCTCCTTAGAATGAGCAATGGACTTAGTCGTTCCCTTCGGTGCCGGAATGGGAAGCGGAGGGAAATCCGCTGCCACCTTTTCCGTTGCCTTCAATGGTTGCCCAGCCTTTCGGACTTCAACCGGATTCGGCTGTTCAGGGCAATTCGCCTGTGCCCGAAATTGGGCGAACTGCGTGCTGAGCTCTGTGACCTGCCCCGTGAGTAAATCGTTTGCGGCCTGGAGGCGCGCCACGTCCCCAATGAGGGTCTCGACGACCCCAGAGATGGCGGAAGAGGAGTCCTTAAGGGCCCTAACAAAGGAACCCTTAAGGTTCGTGGACTTGGTGGCCACTTTGTGGATAACGGCCACCGCCGCGTTCGCTCTCTCCTGCATGGTCGATGGTGTTACGGGGACAGAACCCCCTACCACCGGCTCTTGAATTTTAAGCAGGAGATCTGCAATCTCCTCCTCCGCTACGCTTTCGCCCTCCGCTCTAGCTCGGACATAGGCTTCCCTCCCAGAGAAGGCGGAGCCCGACGGAGCCGAGACCGGCGTACGCGACCTCCCTCTATGGCTACTAGCCACTTTGGGAGGAAGCATCTCCTGGGACGTGTCGCTGTCCTGATCTGAAGAGCGTCCGCGTTTGCGACTGTCATCGCCGCGGACCTCAACCTCCATCGCCTCTTGGTTGTCCGTCGTCGCACCGGAATTGACGTCCGACGACACGACAGATCTGGAACGCAGGCGTTCCGAATACCTTCTGCTCCCAGAAGCCAAATTGACGTCTGGGAGCTCCTCCGAGATAGGCGTCGCAAGTAAAACCTCTTCTTCATAAGATGAGGTGTCCACCTTCTTCTCGTTCTTCTTCTTCTGTGTCTTATTATCTACCTTCTCCTTCTTTCTTTCTTCGGTTGTTTTATCTATAATTTTATTAATTGACTCCATAACTAAACCCACGAGTAGGGGAGAACTAAAGGTCGACCCGGGCAGAGATCCCCAATACCCGGGCAAGCGAAGGTTTATACGCAACCGAGGGGTCCGCAGGTCCCCCGGCTGCGAGTGCGCTTGCGACTGAACTACCCATCAGCCATGCATCCCCTGGTCACGCACCAGAACACGGGATTCGGGGTGATTTTTTAGAGAGGTTTTCTTCCTCGCGGTCCGGGCGGCTAAGCCAAGACCCTCGTCCCCGATCGAAGTCGCGAAACATGACCACGACTCCTTTCAGGATTACGATATGCCGACGGTGGCAAGGAAACCAAATCTTCCCATGCCTGCTCGGTGGCAGTGTGAGTGCACGCCGAGCCCGTCCTCCTTCTCCACTGAGGGCAGTGGAGAAACTCCGACCCATGGAAGGGTCCCTCCTTCGTGATTTTTTACCGAGGTTTTCATCCTCATAGCTCCGAAGAGCGAAGAGCTAACAGAGGAATCGGCAGAACGCCCGCTCTGTTGGACCAGCCTCGACCAAGTTGCCAAAGAAATATGGCCTCCTCTCCTTACTAGAATATTAGCCGTTAGCGATGACGCCGTCCTCAAAAACTGAGGAAGAAAGGCAGCGTCATCGCCAACGTTTCCAGGGTGCACCACGTGGAGGTTTTCTAGACAGCACCCCACCCCAACCTAACCTAACCTAACCTAACTATATCACTACGGTATCAAAGACACGGCGCTGGATCTTCTTACATCTTATCTAAGTAATAGGATTCAGAAAGTCGATATAAATGGCAAGCTATTTCCAGGGTCTGTGGTAAAAATGGGAGTTCCGCAGGGATCCATACTTGGGCCATTTTTGTTCTTAATCTATATTAATGACTTACCTTATATTGTTAAGAATAACCACGAGATGGTGTTGTTTGCGGATGATACTTAACTCATATTTAGGCTAAAATGTATGTGTACAAATTTTGACAACGTAAACGATGCTATTTCGAAAGTGGTTCGCTGGTTTAACGTTAACAACTTACTTCTTAATGGAGAAAAAACTAAATGTATCCGGTTCACTACTCCAAACGTTAAACAGGTGAAAACAACTATACTACTTAATGAAGACGCGTTGGAACTAGTGAATACCACAAAATTCTTAGGCATTACTCTTGATTCTAAGCTTCAATGGGGCCCTCATATTGATAAATTATCGAATAGACTCAGCTCAGCAGCATACGCAGTTAGAAAAATTCGTGAACTGACTGATGTTGAAACAGCCAGATTAGTTTATTTTAGTTATTTTCATAGTACAATGTCGTATGGTATTCTACTGTGGGGGAATGCCGCCGATATTCAATCTATCTTCGTGCTGCAGAAGAGGGCTATTCGAGCAATTTATAACTTAGGCAATCGTGATTCACTGAGGCAGAAATTTAAAGAAGTTAACATAATGACGGTAGCGTGCCAATATATTTATGAAAACCTAATTTCCCTTCACAAAAATAAAGATCACTTCTGTAAAAAAAAAAAAAAAGTGATATACACTCTTTTAACACGCGTAATAAACATAAACTTGCTGTACCTGCCTCTAGGCTCCAAAAAAAAAAAAAAAAAATTAACAAGTCGTTTCAAGGTCAACGTGTGCGATATTATAATAAAATCCCAGATCATATTCAAATGTTGAGTCTTAACAAGTTTAAGTCCACAGTAAAACGACAGCTATGCCTTAAGGGCTATTACTCAGTAGTAGATTATATACAGGATAAAAACGCTTGGGATGGAATTGTATTGGATTTACAGGCTATTTCATGTACTTAATAGAAATGTAATGTGAGCTAATATGTTTCTTATTTTACTTTTTTCTTTTAATTTTTTCCTTAATTTTCAGTTTCCCTATTGTCATATTCTTTTTTTTAGTTTATTTACTTTTAATTTCAAAACATAATAGCACACCACAAAATGATGTGATATGTACTAACTATTGTTAAAACTGTCTGGTTTTTTTTTTAAAAAGTGGCCGTGAGTTTGTTTGCCCGATTTCTTCTCACAAGGCTCAACCATTTGGAAACGGGCGGTTATAGATCGAAACAGGCAGATGTGATATTATGTTATCTATATATTTTTTCTTTAATAATTTTACATTTGACGAAGCAAACTATTGTTGCGGCGACTCTGTATGTGTTGATCTATAACTTTTAATTATAATAATTATTTATTAAATCGACGATTTCGAATAATTGATGGTCAATTTTATGAAATAAAGATATTGAATTTGAATTTATTATGTCTAAATTTTATTTTTGAAGTGAAAACTTCTTTAACAGCGTTGTACAATTTTTGGGATGGATAAAAAGTGTTAATCTCGCGTCAGGACACGTGACCCTGATCGAAAATATGTCCGAGTGTCATATATTTAGAAAAATATTTTATGACAAGATCGAAAATTCGTTAGATGGAGGCGAGTTTCTTATATTTACATGTACAGCGTCAGAGAGATATGAAGAGGGAGGAAGGGAGACAGAGCGAGACTCCAGTGAATTGTAAACTCCAGTCGTGCGTCAGAGCTGATACACAAATTGTTTTCAAATGTAAACTTCTTTAGCCACGTTTGTGCACTTTTGCTGATTGCTGAACTCGTGACCGTCACGCTAATAATACACATATATACATCCACTAGAGGGCGCTAATCTAAACATTGAGTTCTGTCAGCTCTTTATTAATTAATGTCACCAACCTGTTAATGTGACGTTTTAAGTTCGTCGTTTCGTTTAAGTTTTCAATTCTGTCGGTAGTCCCATGACTGCCTATTTTTTTTTATTATCTTTTATTATGTCTGTGTTAAGCTAGTCCTATACTAGCTTATATAAAAATATTAGCGATTCCTATATCTATGATTTCAATCCTAATATTTCATTCATGCCATTGGGCCAAAAGCTCTTTACCAAATGGGCATATCCCTTTTAGGCTTTTGCCGATTGCTTTTGTTTTGTTACAGTTTATTTGATTTTATAAACTACCAAAAACTAACCTAACAAAGCGTTTTATTTGTTAAAACACGTTTCGTTATTGTTGTGAACATCTACTGCATTCTATTTCTTCGGGAGAGAAGCCGCTAGTGCTAAGAAATATCAGTAAAAAAACAACAGGTAAAATACTTAAGATTTAATTTATTGCATGTACACCACATAAAGGAAACCACTTCAAACACAAAAATCATACTGTAATGCACTTTAAAGTGGCACAATCACACATCAAAACAACACTAATCGAATAGTTTCACCCGGCTGTCCTAAACAGCTTAGCAGTAACGTGACGTCACAGTTTTACTAGCAACAATTTAGTCCAGTTGTATACCTACATATCGCCCAGGGAACAAAGATACGGTTTACGCTAGTCTTGCGCAACTTCCATACAAAAAATTAAATGTATGAAACGAACTCTAACAAAATATGGCGCCTATTTCTATCCTGCCTACTCATATAGTCTCATCTATCACCTGTCTCTTTTCGTCTGTATAATTGCCAATTTCAATTGACAGTTCAATTGACATTGACAGTCAAAACAGTTTTTGACAGACCATTGTCATCATATGACAATTTCATTAATTTGAACTGTTATGATTTTCTTTTTCCTAATATTTGTAGTTTTGGGCATAATTTAATATATATTCTAATAAGAATATATATTCAATTATGCCCAAAACTTTTTTGTTACAACAAAACTTTGTCCAAAACTAGTTTTGAGACACATAAAACAATAGTTTTATGTGTCTCAAAACATTAAAATGTATTACAAAACTTATGTAGTGTGTTATATTGCATCTGTGTGAAGTAAAAGCGGAAAACGTCTCTTTTTATGGCAAAACTTCCTTTAGACAAAGAAAGGTTAGTAAAATTTGCGAACAGTCCCTAAATAATACTTTCTAAGGATTGTTTATTATATGTAAATAATAATTTCTTTGAAAAATAAAGGATTTTTATGTGGATTTATAAGCTAATAGTGTTGTCACTATATGTGTATGGCTATCGATATTTAGAGGTTGTTAATATTTTCTTTTACAACATTTTTTTAGGCGCAAGTAATGGGTGAAACAGATCGGAAAAGACGATTTAGTTGATGTACCTATAGAGAAACTCTACATGTAAAAATATGTTTGTTGTAGTCATTTCGCTTAAAATGATTATGTAGGTAATATCAGTACAGATATAGATAGAAAATATGGTTAGAAATGAAAGAGAAAGTTAAGCAAAATAATAAATATCTACTTAACTTACTCTAGAATGATATGGTTAAAATGGTTATGAGCACACCCGAACCGATTAGTGACCGAGAAAATACTAATTTCATTTAATTATGAAACAGCGCGGATCGGCGTAAACTGTTGAGCCCGCACAACTTGATTGTACGAGGTTCGTGTCGATTATTGCACCAACACTAGCAATTTTATGAAATAAAGATATCTCATTTACAATTTCATTTTTTTGTAGTTTTATTTACCTATTACTGCTAAACAAAACCGGTCAGACCTTGCTTCTTACCAAATTTCATAGTTCTAGGTAAATGGGAAGTACCCAATAGGTTTTCGACCCAAAACCTATAGGGTACTTCCGGTTGACCTAGAATTGTCAATTTTGGTTAAAAGCAAGGTTTTACAGCACAAGTAAAGGGAATATTCCAAAAATAAAAAAGTTGAAAATTAAGGTAAATTTTGGCACTTACAAGTTTTCCCGAAAATCTAAATTTGCCCATATCTGTTTATTGTGTAGACTCAGGACCTTGATTTTTATACACCTAATAGGGACTATAGACCTCAGTATCTGGTATAAATTTCAACTTGCTAGGTCCACCCGCTCCTGAGAAAATCGGTGGTGACACACGGACAGACAGACAGACGGACAAGAGTGATCTTATAAGGGTTCCTTTTTTTGCCTTTTGAGGTACGGAACCCTAAAAAGTCATCGTTGATTATTTTATCGAAACGGCTGATGGTTATTTTTAATCTGTGTATTTGTCGATCATTCTATTATTAGAATGGACAACACTATTTTCATTTCCTGAAGGTTGGTATAATTTTTGGCTCCCATCAAATTTTAGTGTTTTGTGTTGGTAAATTAAAATGGAACCCGTTTCATACATCGTTTTTTAGTATGAGAGTCTCGGCTCTTCTAACGTAGTGTTTGTATACTCTTTGGTTTACATGAAGGGATTTATTACCCACTGCAAAATTATATAGTGAACACTATTAGGATAGTTTTCAGCTGTCAATTACTTAGGATTAGTCTTGTGCGGTTTAAGTAGATAACAAATTATTTGTGTTGGACTGAGGCTGTATCGCCGGCAGGAGTGTCGGCGGGCGGGTGTTCGGTCGGGCCGTCCCTCGTGTCGGGCCTGTCGGATGCGTCGGGCCGGTCGCCGCTGGAGGCGTCCATGGCAGCGGCGAGCTCGTCGTCTTCCTCTCGTCCATACAGTTCGGGGTAGTCCGACATACAGTCCTGCATTACGCTGAACTTCTCGTAGCAGTCGCTGCCCTTCGGCTCTGCATCGCTGTAATAAAACAAGCACACTGTTGTCAACCTAGCTTAAACAATTTTATACTTGCCGCGTACTGATAATGACCTTTGGCCAAACAATTATTACGCAAGCATCTGTAAATAATTGGTTAGTGAAGTGTAATTTTTCAATTCTTCTTGTTAATGGTTTAATATTAATCTATTTCAACTATTATGCGGAATAACTAGGTAGCAAACACAAAACAAACTACGAGCGCTAGCAGATGTGCATTACATGCGCTAGCGCTAGTAATTTGCCAACCAAATCGAAGAAAAAAGAAACAGTAAAAGAGTAATTTATATTTTTTCTTTTAAAGAAGTGCTGACCATCCATTTCCAAACAGGGTTTTGGTTTGTAGCATAAAATTAATTTCTAATACAACTATTATTGTTGATGCTAAAATATATGTAGGATCAGTGCACAATACAGAAATATAGAACACTAGCTGCACCCGGCATGTGTTGCAATGCCATTTTTTTATATATCGATTTTTTCCCCCAGAACACCCTACCAAAGTTTCATCACAATCTAATCACTGTTTTCAGAATGCATAGAGGACTAACATACAAAATTGATTTTTATTTATATAGATGAATAGATAAACTTCAGAACTAACCTGTAATGGAAACATGAGAAAGCATCACGGAACTGTGTCCCACAAGGTCCAGTGGCCATGCCCCCAAGGCATGGGCAGCCCCAGTTGATGGATCCATCAGGCAGGATCAAGCCCGGCGCAGGCTCTGGCTCAGGAAGGACCACCTTGCTCGGCAGGGCTAGTTCCTCTCGTGAAGCAATTATCACAATGTCCTTACCACCTAATCCAGATGACAGCACTGATCGAGTCTCCATTGCTGGAAAATTGTACATTCATTTGTCTTTTGTTGGCGATATCTTATTGGTTTATAACTTGGCGAAATCTTATGTTATATGGTAATGATATCCCCAGTAAGATAGAAATGAAATAGTGTCATACAACTATCTATCAGCCAGGCTATGATTATGTGTTTAGGGATATAACTGCATTATCTTAATAAATAACTTGTTTACAACCTGTATTGTATTTGCAAGAGGGATATATTTTGTATGACATGATTTCATACAGTCGGCAAGTAACTTTTTCATTTTTGTTTTATAATATAGGAGCAAGTATTTTAATGAAAAAATAAATGTAACAAATATAAACTTTGCAATAAAAAAATATTGTCATTATGAATTGAGATAAAAATCTATCTCTCAAGTTGGACCCAACTGCACACGGTGTGCCAAATTTAATTAAAATTGGTAGATTAGTTTACGAGTTCATTGTGGACTAAATGACACATTTTTTTATACATAAAGTAATTTCAAGTTACTATTCATTTAAAGTATAAAACAAAGCCTAGCTATCCATACAAATAAATAAAATTGAAGTGTCTGTTTGTAATGTCAAAATAATAGGTTTTTTTAAGTTCATACAGTTATTTGCACGATACCTATGAGTAAAAATTTGTTGTTTCAACTTTTGTCTGTCTGTCTGTTTGTTTGGGCTGATCTCTGGAACAGGTTAACCGATTTCCACAGGTCTTTCACAGGCAGATAGCTGGTGTTATAAGGAGTAACTTAGGCTACTTTTATTTTGGAAAAAGAATTAGGGATCCATGCAAAATATACAAGTACACACGAGCGAAGCCGTGCGGGAACTGCTAGTCTTACATAAAAATAATTATTACTATTGAAATTTGGCAATAAATTGAATAATTAAATAGGGAGGATATATAACTATTCAATTGATTGAAGAAATTTAAATAAACAACTGTTGCTGTAATATGAAATTCCTATAAAGCATTATTATATTTATAAAATTATAATTTACCAGTGTAGATAAGTAGGAAAATCAAACAGTAGCCACCAGTGGAATTAAGGAAACAAAATGTTGTTGAGCTGTTATCAACTCCTCAACTAAACTTCACAAGCCTCACTAAAAGACTAGCAGTGGAATTGGTTACACCACAATTATATTTCCAATGTAGATAACGAGCAATACACAGATGTACACTCATGACTGTCCAGCAATGATGCAGTTATCATACTGTGCTAATACACCAATCAGTTTACGTTAAGTTCCTCCATTTAATAAAAGGAACATTTTACTGGAATTAGAAATAAATTTGAACACTTTTTGAACATAGACATACCAATGAATTAGATTAATGCTTGCAGTGACGGTGAGTGTTTGAGGACGCGAAGCTCTGAGGCTGCTAAGGTGAGGGCAGCCCAAAGTTTCCTCAGCTTCCCCTCGTGAACCCGGAGCAGGGCGCGGCGGCCTTCACTACGTAGGACGTCTACGTTCAGCTCGGCCGCACCGCACTCGCCAAAAATGCTTTTAGCTGCCGCCTCGATGCTCCTACGAACCGTGAGCTCGCTCAACTCAGTGCTGGTTCTGGATACCAATAAACTAATGTAAGTATTACAAGTACAGATCATTATTATCCCTCCAAGCAACAACAAGTGAATATTACGCAATGTCTTAAAAACTGTCTCGCGAATCATACTTACTCGATGTCCAGGTAAAAGTATTGAAAGCTCATTAAAAATGTTTGTAGGATGGGACTCGCAAGGAGAAAATTAACAGAAATTGCAAGTTTGAAACGAGTATTATTTCAAAAAATTAAACAAAGTCGCTCTGACTACTGGAGCCGAATTGAGGTTAAAATGTTATGACATATGACAGAACCAGGGCTGCCAACCTTAGAACTTTTTTTCTCGTACATAAACACCTAAAAATCTCATACTCTGAGTTTCAAACCTTGTACAATCAACAAGCATTTAAAATTTCATAAAACTAAAAATAAGACATATTAGATGAGTGTAAATTTAGTAGATATTTGTTAACTTAAAAAATTTTGATTTAAACAAATGAAATGCTGATATTTTTAAAACAAAAAAAGCAGATTTTTAAATAAAAAAGAAATTATATGTTCATTTTGTTTTTCCATTTTTTTAATGAGTTCTTAACTTTTTAATTTTAACATATCTGCTAAATTCACGCTCATCAAATATAACTATTGATTGAGGTTAAATGAAAATGTACGATGGCGGGCACATCAGACTACTACAATCCAAATTTCCTCATTACATTTGAGTCTTTGAATTGCTGAATAATAACTTTAAGTATATAGTATATAATACGCCTGCGCTAATATTAAAATAAAAAAAAAACAAGAAAATACCCAATATGTATACTTTTACTTTTCATTTAGCAGACCCAATGTAGCCAAAATGTAAAAACCCATTGACGCTGTAAACTAATGTCCACAATAAAAAACAATGCTATAAAATTTCCTATTTCAAAATCTCGTACATAATTGTACGAACCTGATCGTATCCTCGTTCCTTGTACAAATACGGGATTTGCGGTCTGCTGTACGAACAGCAGACCGCAAATCCCGTATTTGTACAAGGAACCTGGTACGGTTGGCAATCCTGGACAGGACTAATTGTGTGTGTGTTCCGATATACATTGAGAGCACTGTAAGGTGTGACGTCAATTTAGTATATTGCGAAGCCGTTCCTTTATAGTTGGCTAAACTGTCACTAAACTATCCTGTCACATACTTCACAATTAGGCGAATCAACCTTCTTCATAAGAAAAGCAAATTTTCGTGATGGATAATGACCAGAACGTAATCTCAGCACTGCAACTATATATCCTCTACTTAATTCATAGTTGTAAAACCAAGGTATTCGTGGAGGCTGACATTGAATTGTTTTAAACCATATTCCTTTTTCTTTGCTTCTTTCATCAAAATTTTCTTTAAATTTACTGAAACAATTATTTTTAAATTTTATTATTACGTCTGTAAAATGTGGCAAAATGAAAAT
Organism: Euplagia quadripunctaria; assembly: GCA_963859945.1. Taxonomy (NCBI): domain Eukaryota; kingdom Metazoa; phylum Arthropoda; class Insecta; order Lepidoptera; family Erebidae; genus Euplagia; species Euplagia quadripunctaria. The sequence continues at coordinate 35,784 of OY982577.1, forward strand.
ATCCGAACCGTTCGTTGCTTCTAATTTAGCCATCCTGTCAGCCTCCTCGTTCCTTTTTAATCCTATGTGGGATGGAACCCATTGCAACCTCAGATTTATATTATATGTAGTATCTAACTTGTGTATTAATTTTAAAATATTGTAGACTATCGGTACCCCTCTGCAAGAACCAGAGGAGAGCAATTTTGCGCTGTCAAGAAAGCATTGAGGAAAGCAAGTGCGAAGGACCTTCCTAAATCTACAAATCACACTCTGTTGCTATTCATGTTTAAATTGATTTTTACCAGGTGTTTATTCATGTAAGTCTGGTTAATTCCGGGCCCAACGTATAGCTAGTAAAGTTGTGAGGCAGAGGCGGCTGCGGGCCGTGACGGATGATGTCACTAAGTCGCGCTCGAGACCTGAGAGCCATTACGAGATGAAAGGGCTCGCCACTACTCGCCAACTGTTCTGCTTTGTAGAGCGTGACCTATTTATAGTGCGTGCACAATACTCACAGCCCGCCTCGCTGCACCGCACCACAGACATTGTGCATTTTATATCTGCATTAAGTGCACTCTCTTGTCCCCCCACTTTCTTATAAGTAAGTCGGTGGAGGCGTGTCGATATTTAATGATCGCCTGTGCTTTAAAATCGATGTTGCTTGTGGCTGTTACAAACTGGCTAACATTTACTTATTAATAACTATAGATAAACAAACTTTATCGTGGATTGTAATGAGGTCAGTAATATCTAAAGAATCGATTTGTTCATGAAATACTATGCAGTCTTCCCCGAACTTGTTTCGTGATTGCTCCTGAGTCATTCAGTGGATTCTGACCGAACCGCGTGCATTATGACGAAGTTCATGGAGCAAGTCAACAATACATGTTAAAGAATACAGCTTATTGCAGGGCCATTAGTAAATTATTTCTATCTCTTAATTTCATAATTAATTAATAATTAAGATCCCGCCTCATATAAAATGTTACTCGCACTGCAAAAAAGTTATCAGATCTCATGTAGAGTCAAGCTTCTACTCTACACGCCCTAATTTCACATACTCTACACCTTAGTCAAAATATGTGGTCGATATGGTCTCATCTTGGCAACATTTTACATGAAAGTATGTTTGTGTAATTTCATTTTTTTTTGTAAGTTGCATAAGACAATTTTTTTTTTTTGTTTTTTTTTTGGGGTGTATTTCTTGCACTTTTCCACCCTTTGCCTTGCAAGAAATACATTGCCGTTGGCAACTGCAAATGCCAACAGCGAACACAACTAACAATGGCAATAGGCAGGTGCCTTTTTTCATGGCCTTTCGCTTAATTACATTCCTTAATTTAAAAGGTGGGGGATGATTTACTAAAAATCCTGAAATATGTATTTTATATCAGCAATTTTCAGACCTCTAGCATCAAAATTTGCGGAAGTGTCATATAAACTTCTATCCCCTAGTTTAAGAGGTTGAGGGTAAAAGTTCCATGTTTTAGATTTTTTTATTATTGTGTACTAATAATAGCTTACATACCAAATTTGAGCTTTCTAGGACCCTAAGAACCCTAAGAATTTTGATCATCATCAGTGAGTCAGTGACGAAATCGGAGTTTTTTGGATATCAATAAATCAATAAAATCTAAAGTATAAGAGTAATGCAATTGAAACTTTATACGTTTAATAAATTTACTACTGACATCATATGCTGAGAATTTTGTGTATCTGGTATAATTATTTGCGTTAGCGCTCTGCTTCGGACGTGTGTGCTGTGTCATTTAATAATTCATATTAAAAAGCGAAATAAAGCGCGGTGTTAGCCGACGCTCGGTGAGTCATGAGTGATACGCTTGTGGCAAATGAGTTGCTGGCGTTCCTGCAGCAGAAGCTGGACGTGATGGACGAGGTGTCCGCCATCCAGATCTGTGTGAGTAACTTCAGCGAGGATGACATTACTGCTGCCAAGCAGCTGGTGTTCCGGGACAAAGAAAAGTATTCAAGACATCATCACGCTGCTGAAGGAGACTGATCCTGACGATGTACCCACGTTTGTGGCGAAGGACTTACATAAGTTACCTCCCGTCACTTTCGACCACGTTGATGTTACTGCTCTGCTGAAGGACATTGTCTTGTTAAAGGCAGGTTTAGCAGATGTACAGAAGAAGCTGGAGGCATTCCAGATTACTGTTGGGGACTTGCGCACTCAATTAGAAGAGGTGCGCAAGTCTGTGCCAATAACTAGGTCACCGGCGCGTGTAAGTAACATAAACATGCGCCGCGGTGCAGGCCTCGATACATCGGCTACGAGCAGCAGTTTTGTCGCCGACACCGATTGCAGAGTTTGCATTGTGCGCCGCAAGCGCGTCACGCAGCTCCCCGCTCGCCCCCGCAGCTCCTCCGCGCAGCGCTGTGAGAACTACGCAATCTGCTGACCCAATGGTCACTGCGAGCACCCCTGCTGCTCAACCTGCTAAGCCCTTGCCTATAAAAGCAAAGATTCGGGCTGATGAAGAAGGTTTCGTGACTGTGCAAAGGAGGAAGCACCAATCGCGAAAGACTAAGAACTGCCGTGGAAAGGCCCCTGTGTACCCTAAAGTAAAGGTGCGTGCCGCTGCACCGAACACCCCGGTATACATCTCTCGCCTACACTACACCACTGAGGCTGAAGAGATCGCCAAGTACGTGCGCCAGAAGCTTAATTACACGCCGAGAGTGCAGCTGCTTGAGTCGCGCCGCAACGTCAACTTCAAGGCGTTCGTGGTGCGAGTACCCAATTGTTATCTGCACCAGGTGTTGGATGAAAGCTTTTGGCCGCAAGGTGTGGTATTCCGTCGCTTAAACGGACAAGTACCAACAGACCGCACAAAGACTTAGTGCAAGTGAAGTGTTACTAACTTAGTTTTAAGTTTTATTTACTAACACATAATGTTTTGGTATATACATTTAGATTAAGGTATTTATCTATGGGCCTATGCAGCCTGAAATAAATGGTTATTATTATTATTATTGTAATCCAAACCCAAGTTATGAGGGTTAAAAAAAACAACAAAGCGCTTCGAGAAAAGGTAGGTAGTGCCCTTGCGCTTCTCTTGGCTCGTCTTAGCAGGGCACTACCGTGCCCCCAGATTTACATTTCAGATTCCAATATAATAATAAAACAAGTATCATAGAATGAAACTTAACGGTGTGCAAGGTGAGGCAAGAGTGAACATAGAAAGGTGGAGTTGTGTGTGAGTGTGGCATATTGCCGGGTGGCCGGCGCCGCTACTCGCTAATGAAGTATTGACAGCATTCAATAGATGCTCCGCTCCGCCGAACAAGCCCTCCCCCAACTTAGCACCCCGGGTCGCCGCCCGCCTGGGTAATGCAGGATTCCATTGAAATATGTACATAGAGGTCGATCAACATATTTATGAATCCGCCTGTTGTTTGTTTGCCCTCTATTCCCGTCCTCATCTACCTATTCATGTATGTATAGACGCGGCTCGGCTCCACACCTCTGCTCTGCACTTGAAAGTAAATTACTTATTCAATAATTCCTTCCATGTAAATTCTGTTAAAGCACCGTCCTACGCTCCCATCCCCTTCCCGTGCCCGTCGCCAGTAACACTGACATCATAACGTGTTACGATCCAGTTATAACCCACACTGTTGTAAGGTTTTGGGTTTAGATTCAGGCGTAAGTAAGTATTATCATGGAAAAACACTTACATAAGATTGGTGATGTTCGTTCTTCAAATCAAGCCATCATCATGGTTAATTTGTCTTTTCGTCTGTCTGTGAAACTTATTTAATACATAGTATAAAACAAAGTCGCTTTCTGCTGTCCGTCTGTCCCATGTGCATAGATAATGCTTAGATTTTTAAAACTACGCAACGGAATTTGATGCGGTTTTTTTTAGTAGATAGAGTGATTCAAGAGGAAGGTTTATATGTATAATACATGCATAATATAGTAGAGAAACACTGATAACTTTAGAGGTTTCTAATGTGATGTCGTAAATAAACACATTTTTTTTGCGTTTACATTGCAAACGCTGGCTGAACCCTACGATATAGATCAAAATAATGTACCACAGTATTGTACACCTGAAAAAGGTCTATAAAAAAAATCCGCGACGGTATATGTCTATCTCTTAGGGATAACCCACAATAACCATTTTTTATCCTTTACTTTTTACGAGAAATAATGGCTTATTTACGAAGCGATTTTAAGCAATACAGCATTAATCCTTATCTAATTAAGTACCTTAAATACATTGTGCATTTAATATAGATCAAAATGGCTCTATACAGCATGTAATTTCAATGAATATTTTCGAAGATATTACAGGGGCAGGTTGCGGCCAGAGGGCCGGACAATTTCCGGTAAAAATATCTTTTGCAATGAACATTAATAAATCGTAGGTTCAAACTTTCAATGTTGCAGGCTTAGATTATATGTCGCTCTTTCAAGAGTAACCTCTAAAGAAAACATGTTTGTATTGTCTAATGACAAAAAAGCTGTGAACGTTGTATATAAAGACATTCTGTAGTATATTTACTATCATCATTGCACCCATGGGAAGCCGGGGCGGGTCGCTAGTTTAATATAATTCGTAAATGTTGTAAAATTTTTAACCGACGAATAAAAAAAGGAGGTTCTCAATTCGACCGTATATATATTGTTAGAAGGAACAATGTGAATTTCCGCGAAGGTATAAAATGAGAGCGCGCGCGGTTATAACTCTCTTTTGACCGTGGTCGTTCGAGGTAGCAACATCGCTCAAGAACAAGGATTCGTATTTCTTTTTGATTATTTAACTTATTATTGTTGTGCAATTATTGTTCGTGAGTCGTAAGCAATCTCTTGGTATTGGTTTTGTTCCTTGTACTCATTAATTTATCGTTACAAGTTAAGTGTTTTGTTAAAACAAATAAGCCTATGAGTCACCTCGCGTGAAGTTTATATTTTATATCATTTCCGCTCCCGATTCCTAATATCAGAAGTGGTATAAAGGACTTCAAAGCCCACTAAAACGAAAAGATACAAGGAACAAAATAAAAATATTTTTCTACCTTCATTTTTACATTGTGTCGGTATTTATTTCTAAAAGTGTTTCTATCTATCTTACGTACGTGCTAAATATAACCCGAAAGCATGACTCCCGCTACTCCCGATATCATTCACGTAGTACAGCTCCTAGTGACGACCCCGTGCGTTATGAATCACCGCAAGTCGGTCGTCGTAGACGTAGTAATTCGGAAGATAGCTCGTATTACTACCGGCGTAATGTTCGTGATCGATATCGTTCTCGATCTCGATCTAAAACCACGAGCCCGCACAGAACTCTTATACATTCTAATCGACAAACTATTTCACCTGACGCTGATCACGCGGTTCAAAGAACCAATCCAATTCAAAGAGGTCCAATCGCTCGCGTTACCAATACCCCGTCAACCACAACCATGCGTGTAGAGGCTCAGATCCCTGCAACCTAGAAGGTCGCGTAATTATTACGTTTCTAGTTTTGATCCGAACATACAAGAAATTTGCGAAATGAATTTCGCGAGTAGCCTTTTGCTTCAAAGGCAATGCTAGTGTGGTTAAACAAATGGGGTCACCAATCACCACACTTGGTTAAACTTTAAACTAGAGTTCAAGCCTCTTTGCCCTTGGGAGTCGGATTATACTAACAGTCCCGGCGGACATTTTTACGTTTACCTTTCGTTGCGTGTTTCAGCGATGAGTTACGGATTCTCATAGTAATATGTGGTACGATAACCCACGAGTTAGAGTGAAGACATCGTTTCATTCTTATCTTTTTATGTAAAACGAAACCGCACTAAGCCAGAGTCGCGTGGTAATTTGACTAGAAAGTACCCGTTTTCGAACCCTTCTTACGATCGCAGGCTCAAGTCGGCGCGGACACTTAAGTTGTCGTTGTCCTCAAAAACTCACCTGCCACTGCTCCTTCTGACCACTAAAGTCGAATATTTAGAGAGGGTGATAAGTTTTTGTCAGGTGCGGCCGAGCTCACGTGAAGCGGCAGCTTTGAAAAACTCTGTGTGAATGTCAGACATATTCTACACAATGAAATAACCGGGTCTCGCTGGATGCTTAGAACACGTTAAGGGGTATGCAGCCTGCGAGGACCCCCCCTCCCCCAATGATGGCGCTGTTAAAAAGAACATTACCCCAGGGGGGTACCAGCTGCGCTAGAGTTGGAGAACTCCCTCTGGGCATCCACGCTCAGAACACAGTGCACCTGGACGTGGACGCCCAGCCTGCCCCTCGTACTCTGGGGAGGGCACAACCGCGCTTAAAACATCTGCTAGGGGCAAGAGCAGGCATAACAAGGCACCCCTTGCCACGCTCACCGCGGACTTCGGCAACATCAGGGGCATACATTGCAACCTCAACGCTGTTCACCACCACCTCGAAACAGCAAAGCCGGCCTTGCTCTTTTTAACCGAGACGCAGATATCGTCTCCAGCGGACACATCCTATCTCTCCTACCCTGGGTACGGTCTGGAGCACTCCTTTCTTCCTAGGGCTGGTGTGTGCATGTACGTTAGAGACGATATCAGTTATCGCCGCCTCGGCAATCTTGAAGGCCATCTTGTGGCTGGGTACACTACATAAATACGAAAAACTTTATTCCGAAAGTCACAAACACGAATTTCAAAATACCGATATTCATAATTCCGAATGGTTCAAAATTCCGAATATAGGAACTCCGACTTATCATTACTCCTATTTTTATAAATCCTACATTTTAATATTCCTAACGTTTATAATTACTATTTTAAAAATACCGAATTTCAATAGATCGAATAATAAAAAGTCCGACTTTATAATAATTCGAAACATCAAAAATACGAATACCGATTATTTAAAATAAATTTAAGTGAAATCGAAAAAATATTAAATGGTGGGCCAACAAAACCGAAACGAAGAAAGTATATAGCGAAAGAAGAAAGGATAAATAAAATAATTTTAAAGAAAAAAACTATATGATGAAGTACATTTTTTAAAGTGTATTGGTTCTCATTTAAAACTATGATTGTTTACTTTTGAATAAAAATCTTTTGTTTTCCTATTTTCCTGGTATAATTTTAACATAACCCAAATGATTCACAGACAAATGATGCAGGCATGCAGCATGCAAGTAGGCATGCAGCATGCAAGCAGGCATGCAGCATGCAAGCAGGCATGCAACATGCAAGCAGGCATGCAGCATTCAAGCAGGCATGCATGCAGCAAGCATTGTTTCTGTCACGGCTCCGGCGCTGCGGGGTTTGGGCGGCCCCACGCGAGCTTATCGTCGCAGATGGTTTCAAAGCTCACCACCGCACCTTCGGCTTACTGGCCGGCTTCGCCGGCCAGCCTCAGCCGCGGCGGCGGGCCTTGAAACCACCTGCTCCTCAGCTCGCGGGCCGCCCCACCCCTCCGCGCCTACGCGGGCTTAAATTACACTCTAGGGTAGGGCAGACAAGACTGCGTGAAGTCGGTTTTGCAGCGATTCGTTTCTGTTACTAAATTTTTTGGCACAACATGTTGACGGTTTAGTTTATTCGAAGTATTGAAAATCGGAATGTAGTTTTTTCGGACCGAGAAACCTTCCGAGAATTTGATTCTTCGAACGTATGAAAATCGGAAAACTAACAAGATCGCAATATCGACTTTCGGTAAAATAAAAATTCGTGATTTTTAATAATAGACATTATGATTCTTAGGTGTTATGAAATTCGGACATTTGAAAATCGGAACATCGAAATTCGGAATTAAATATTTCGGAGTATTTGGGTGTTCCCCTTGTGGCTCCGTGTAGACAGCGACGACCATCCCCGCGTCTATGCATGCCTCTATAGGTCCCATAGCGGTGATGCCGAAACTGACCGACTCTACGACCACGTCCAAAATGGCTACAGACTCTGTGCTGCAGCAGATCCCATCCGCAGAGATCGTGATACTTGGCGACTTTAACGCCCACCACGCTGAATGGCTTTGCTCACGCAAAACCGATCATGCGAGGAGATCTGTTCATGACTTCGCCCTGACATATGGCTTGACACAACTGGTAGCAACGCCTACGCGAAATCCCAGATGTAGAAAGCCACGAGTCTTCACTGTTGGACCTTCTGTTGACCTCTCATCCGGGCGGCTACCAAGTCTCCGTTGAGGCCCCAATTGGCTCCTCGGACCATTTGCCTGATCCGGAGTACGCGCGATACTCACGTGCCGCGAATTGCAGACTGCTGCTGTGTGTGGCACTATAGGCCAGCAGACTGGGATGGGATGCGAACCTTCTTTGCGTCCTACCCTTGGAGGTAGGTCTGCTTCAAGCCGGATAATCCCAACGTCGTTGCCGATTCTGTCGCTCCTTCGGTACTTAGAAGACCACCAGCTACTCAATGATCGACAATACGGTTTCCGTCAGGGTCGTTCTGCTGGAGATCTTCTCGTATATCTAACTCACCGGTGGGCACAGGCGATCGAGACCAAGGGAGAGGCGTTGTCAGTCAGTTTGGACGTAGCGAAGGCCTTCGATCGGGTCTGGCACAAAGCGCTTCTCTCGAAGCTTCCTTTCTATGGGCTTCCCGAGAAATTATGCAACTGGATCACCAGTTTTCTCGCAGACAAAAACATCAAGGTCGTTGTCGACGGTGCATGCTCCGACTTCAAGTCTGTGAGTGCTGGTGTCCCTCCTACAAGGCTGTGTGCTATCACCCACGCTGTTTCTTGTGCATATCAATGATATGCTGCAAATCAGCAGCATTCATTGCTATGCCGATGATAGCACGAGTGATGCCCTGTATACCGGCCGCGCTAACATTTCTCGGGAAAACGTCACTGAGAGTCGATCCAAACTTGTGTCTGAAATCGAAGCCTCCTTAGAAGGAGTTTCTGATTGGGGTCGACCTAATCTAGTCCAATTTACCCAATGAAGACACAGGTTTGCGCGTTCACCGCCAAAAAGATAACGTTTGTCGTGTCACCTCGCTTTGAAAGCACTTCCCTGACTGCCACAGCCAGCATCGGAATTCTTGGTGTCGATATATCGAGTGAAGTCCAGTTCCGCGGTCACTTGGAGGGTAAGGCCAAATTAGCCTCGAAGAAGCTTGGTGTGCTGAATAGATCGAGACAGTATTTCACACCGGCCCACCGCCTACAACTTTATAAGGCGCAGGTTCGGCCGCATATGGAATACTGTTCTCATATATATGCAAGAGCGCCCCAGTACCAGCTTCTCCCTCTTGACCGCATTCAACGGAGAGCGACTCGAATCATCGATTGCCAGGATATTTCAGATCGGCTTGATCCTTTGGCGTTGCGTAGAGATGTAGCTTCACTCTGCATTCTCTATCGCATGTATCATGGGGAGTGCTCCGAGGAATTGTTCGGACTTATACCGGCCGCAACGTTTCGCCATCGTTCAACGCAACAAAACTTTCATCCCCATCACCTGGATAATTGGCAGTCCACCACTGTGTGGTTCTCCAGAAATGTTTTGCCTCGCACAACCAATCTCTGGAACAAATTGTCGCCTGCGGTATTTCCGGACCGATACGATCTCCAAACCTTCAAGAAAAGAACTTACTCCTATCTCAAAGGCCGGCAACGCACTTGTGACTCTTGAGTTGCAGGTGTCCATGGGCGACGGTAGTCACTTACCATCAGGTGACCTATCTGCTCATTTGCCCCCTATAATATATAAAAACAAAACTCTTGGGACAACTTTACTCTAATCGCTATGTTCTAAGGAACAATCTCTTGTTACAAATAAACTCCTCTCGATGAGGAAACACATTTCTTCTGTTTGACACCCAAAGTCCATCGGCTTAGCTTACTGCAAATCTTTCACGAGCATATAGGGCCCGACAAAATACCGCACCTTTTCCTAAAACATTTTTAGTTTACCAGCATCAGCTCGTTTCTAAATACATCTTGCATTGATTAGTTTGCATTTCCAAAAAGCGAGTGCCCCGAGCACCAATACAAAATGTTTTATTGTAGATACCAGACACCCTATTCTACACCATACACTTGACGCCCTGAGACCATTACCCGAATCGAAAGTTAAATTTCATTCTAATACTTGTGGACGCGTTTCCAAAACTGTGTTTACTTTATCCAATTTATTGCCAGGACGCCGAGTTAAAAAGGGTGAATTTTCAAGTAGTTTATCTATTTGATGTTCCTAAGATGCTAGTAATGGACAGGGGTAGAATGTTCGAATCCCCAGACTTTTCAATGAATAACCAAGCTGTGTTCGATACTTCGCATTGAGATGAAAACAGAAGTCCGCCGCGCGTCTTCAGGGTCAACGACCTTGTTTTTGTGATAAAGTACTCTCAATCAAGTGGTAAATCAGACCCAGGGATACGTGGACCGTACAAGGTTATAATGTTCTAGACGGTTACGTTTACTATTGCTACTAACATGTGTGATTTCAGATGGCCACCAAGTGGAGGCAACCCTGAAGGCGCGCCTTACCTGTGTGGGCGCGACTTCAATGGCGTGTGTCGCCCAACATGTGGGTTTGTCCCAATGGCGTGTGTCGCCCGACGTATGGGTTTGTCCCAATGGCGTGTGTCGCCCGACGTATGGGTTTGTCCCAATCGCGTGTGTCGCCCAACGTTTGGGTTTGTCCCAATGGCGTGTGTCGCCCGACGTACGGGTTAGTCCCAATGGCGTGTGTCGCCCGACGTGTGGGTTAGTCCCAATGGCGTGTGTCGCCCGACGTGTGGGTTTGTCCCAATGGCGTGTGTCGCCCAACGTGTACATAAGTGCGCCTCAAAGGTGTGTGCCGGCCGACGAAGATGCCCAGCACCTAAATCGCGTTAGTCGCTGTGGTAAAGTATGGGCAATAATATAGGACGGTTGAGACGCCTTCCGTTTTATGCCTTTGCTATTTTTACATAATCATTACGAAGTATTTAAGACCAATACACCTTTATGACATGTACCTTTTTTACCCATGTATGAACATCAATCTTAACGTTTCAGACTACGAAACTGACGATACTGATGCTAGCTTAGAGCAGCCTGCTAGTAACGAGCCTGTATCAGCCGGACCGTTCATGCCCGACCTCGTCGCGCCGCTACGGTAGCCATAATGCACCAGAATCAAGTTTTGGTGGTTTGGTTGTCCAAGTCCTGTCAGGTGGTAGGTCGGTCTTCGGTCAGTTAAGTAACACAACAGTGTGGTTGATAATTAAAATATATGTAATTTCCAGAACTATACATCACTCAATTTATAACACACACTTTATACAATACTTGAGTTCTTATTTACACAAATAGGTAAGAGCAGAGCAAGAAAACGTTATGTGTCAAGCTCCGGGGTCCAGGGCATGGGTTAGGGGCCTTTCAGCTTGGTTACAGCTAGTGCGTCGATGAGTGGTGCTTGCAGCTTTGCTGCTTCTGGGAGGAAGCGGTTTACCATACCTAAGAACCTGCGAAGGCCTTCAACCGTTTTAGGCTGAGGGAAATTCTTCAGGGCTTCAATCCTCTCCGGCGTTGCGCAGACCGAAGGTCATGAAGGAAAACTCAAATAACCCGAATGGTGTAGTGATCTCTGTCTTGCAGATGTCGGCTTCGTTGACCGGGATCTGCTGGTAGGCCTTCACCAGGTCTATGGTTCTGAAGACCGTAGCACCCCAGGTTGTGTGCGAAGTCGACGATGTGGCGCACGGGGTAGCGGTCAGGGACGGTTCTGGCGTTCAATGCGTGGTAATCCCTTCAAGGACGCCATCCGTGCTCCCCCTTGCGAGCCAGGTGTAGCGGCGATGCCTAGGGACTGCTTGAGGGTCGAGCTGTTCCACAGCTGGTCATCTCCTCGAACTGTCGAGTCTGCGTGGGCGGCACGAAATCGGTGGACCATCAGTATTAATGATGTGGTGCACGGTCGCATGTTTCACTGTGCGTGGTAGCCCAGGTGATCGCATGATATCCAGAAACTCCAGCAGGTTGGCGAGGGGAGACTCGGCTACAACTGTCTTCACACTTGCTTGGTCGGTCTCAGCGAATGTAGCGCCTACCGAGAGCTTGGTGTGGCCATCGAGCAGTCGCTGGTTAAGGCAGTCTGGCATAAGATAATATTCCGCTGGGTGTGCCAACATCTGCAATAATAAAATTCCACCTAAATACCCGGCGTAAACCTAAGTTTAAACGTAAAAGAATGGGGCCATAGGTTTTGATTGCGCTCCCATTTGCGGCGCGGACGTCGAAACTTGTTGCTTAGTATCGCCCTTTTACCAAGTGACGAGGAAAACAGCTGATGTCCGAGCCAGTGTCAATGAGATATTTATGACCAGACTCGGAATCTGTCACAAATAAGCGGCGGCCGGGGTTGGAGCAATCAGATACCGCCTCCACTAATTGCTGCTCCCATTTCCCTGTTTGGGTTTCCATGAGCAGGGGGTGACGCACTTGGAGGCATTCTCCCTAAAACGCCTGTGGTACCAACACCATCGGTCACCAGATTTACTTGATGACCGAGATGAGGGCTGGGCTCGAGTGGTGGGACGGGAGCGTGAGCGGTCAGCGCTTAGAGCTTTAACCTTCCTTGAGAATTCCTCAAAGCGGTCCATAATGCAGTTCAAGTCAGTTGAAGAGCTAGCTGCGTGGACTGCTGCTGGTGCCGGAGAGGTTGTCTCCGCAACCACATCAGCTATTTCAGCTACCTTATCCAATTTCAAATCCTTCTGAGCAATCAGAATACGCTCTACCTCAGGTGGTAGACGACGCATCCACAACTCCCGGAGTATACTGTCATCTCCGATCGTTTTCTGTCCCCCAGCTCTTCCTCGCCTAGTAAATGTCTTATTTGCTGAGTCCTGGAAACCGATAGCTTGCAGATTAACTCATTTTTTTAAATATATATATATATATATATAACAATGGTAGTTCTTTCTGGCACCACCGAGTTCTATCAAGTACAATAATATAATTTGTTAATAACTATCAACTAACACAATATACAAGTACACATACTAAACAAGATAAAACAATGCGCCCACAAATAAAATAAAAAGACAAAACAATACAAATGTGCAATCAAAACAACAAAACTTTCTTACTTAGTTATTATTCCTTGTAACACAGATAACATAATACTATACTAGTACAGATACCTCATCCCATACAACGAAATGCGACCCTCCTAACTCGAGCAATTCCGCGGGCTACTATTTTTTGGCCTACAAAGGCGCTAGATGCCGCTAGCAGCGCGATAGATAGCTAGAGCCACCTAGCGATGAAATGGATTTATTTACCTACTAATAAACGCGCAACCAATAGATGCCGATAATTAGTATGTAATCAGCAGGTAGGAGTGTTCGTTATATTAGATAACTGATAAAATAACTTATTACTTATAAATAATCAAACGGCCTATTATTTATTACAGCCGGTAAGCATTATTTATATAGCGCGAATATATTTATTATTACATACGACCAGAGCTAAGTACGTGCAACATCTCGCCATTCAAGGTCAATTTCACTTCGACAATTGTTCTGTAATATTTGTATCCCATTGCAAATTATGCTCTAGTACAACCTCATAACAACTATATTCCCATCAATGTACAAAATATTATTAAAAATAATAGTCAAACCACAGATATGATAATAGTTTCGTCAAACTAATATATTTGTTCGTCTTAAACCTTAGATTCGAATATTGTGTAAAGAAATAACTCGTTTGACATCGTTGCGAACACTCTTAGCAGTAAGTAGATAATCTACTTACCTACCATTGCAGCATTGACGCTGCGACGCGACGATCACGAGCAAGCCGGGCTGCCAGTAAGGACAACTTATTTTGTACCGCCGAGTCTCAAAAGTTATACAAAATCTTGTACTATTATACACAAAATCAGTGTTGTACAATGTACGATCACGTATCGTGCACTTAAACTTATTGAAAACACCGACACCACCACACCAACAGTTATTAGCTTAGATCATAGCGGCCTCACTTTTCTTAATTTTGTCTTAACTTTATAGACAAAGTCAAAATGCCGAAGCAAGTTTCACATAATTTGCACGACGACACTTTTTTGAGCGACTAAGCAAAGTAAATGAAAAAAGTATAGTAATGTATCTGATCTGAAATAGTAATATAGTTCATAGCGGCCTCAAAATTTGATACGTGTAGTATGGATTACGTAGAAAAAAAAAACACAATCAAAAGCATAAACCGAAGTACTTAAAACCGTAATAGCATCCGTAATAGCTGTAAATTTCTCTTTACTACTTTATTATTTTTACAAACAATTTATACCAGAATAAATATTAGTTCATAAGCAATTAGGTATCTGTATTTTTTTTAAAATAACTAATTAAAAACCTTTAAATAAACGTAATTACAACTGCCCAGAAGTCAGCGCTTGTAGAGGTAAGACCTGTGCCGATTTTTTGAACGCCAAACAACAGAACGTGAACCGTATACTACGTCTGCCTATTTTTGATCATGGAAGTATGTTTTGGTTATTTTCTATATATTGAACAATTATTTTGTAGGATGTAGAGCTTATCTTGACTCAATTCAGATTATGTATTTTGAGTGTATGAATAGTATAGACTATTATTATAATGACAGTTCGAATAACAACATCTTACTACAGTTAAATAGTAGCAGCATATTTTTTTAAATTTATTTATTTATTTTAAAAAACTTAGTACTATTTTACAGATAATAGCCAAGCTGCTAAACTATTATCTGTAACATAGTTAAGTTTTTGAAATAAATAAATATATGAAAAAAAAATATTAAGCATCATATCAATCTCGTCATACGTTTGAAAACAAATGCAAATTTAAGTTATGTATAAATAATTATGTCTGTATGTTTGTAACTATGTATGTATCTAATAGGTAAGTACGTAAGAGTTTCAATTGTATGCATTAAGAATGTATAGTATGCAAATATATTTGTTTGGCACGCTGTGCGTCCAAGTGTGTTTAGTTAACTTGAGGTGTGATATATAGATTTCTTTATTTTTTAATAATTATGACTCTGATTTGTATCTGGCATGAGTCGAAAACGCTCCGTGTACAAATGTTTTAGAAAGAGATTATATACATCTACATTAACAAAAGCAAATGAAGCAAGGTACACCTGCCTTAAATAAAATTATAATATCATTATCTTATGTTATTTTGTAGCAATCGATATACGAGTATAATAAAGGAAACGAAATGTGATTATAAAAAAAAACAGTCAGTAGTAGGACTGCATGTCAGAAGTGAAAACAACTTCACAATGTATTTGCATATACATACGCACACACATCTGTATATATATAATTACGTTAAAAATAAAAAGTAGGTAATAACATATCTAAATGTATACATAGGGTACACTGGAAGTTCTACGCCCCTGGCCGCTCATAAATGTTTAATTTCGAATGTAATATTTTTTTAAATATAAGAAACTCGGCTCCGTCTTACTAATTTTCGATCAGGTCACGTGTCCTGACGTGAATTTAACATTATTTAACCATCTCAAAAAGGGCACAACGCCGCTAAAGAAGTTTTCACTTCAAAAAACAACATATTAATTTTCGTATTTAGAAGTTAATAGTATTGTTTCACGATACGACGACATAGGGAATCCGAAAACAGTCTCGTAAGAAAGAATCTCTCATTTTTATTCATTACTACTAGTATGATTTTTCTTCTTTTTTATTAATAAAACAAAGAAAAATAACTGCTTAAGGAAGCAGATTACGAAGTTGAGGGACAGAGAATTTTTGATTTCTTTTTAAATTAATTGTTTGAAATTGACAAGCAATAACTGCCGAAGAGTTACAAGGCGCGGCTAAGAAATGAAGATTCATAGTCTATGTGAATGAGATTTGATAGTTCAATACCTGTTAAAATACTGTGGGGTGCTGACCAAGAATGTTACCCTCCGCCCCCCCCCCCCCCTCCGCTCTTTCATTTAGTCGGTTCGGTAAGATTTGGCTAGGGACAAAAACCCATAAGGTGTGCAGCGTCTACCGCGAAACCACAAAACCCCAAACCCAAATCTGATCAAACGTCCGGCTAACAACCCTTTAGACGACAACTGGCCCTGGTAACACACGACATTCGCACAGTGAGGATTGGCGAAAAGATTGACGATGATGAACCAGAAAATTGTAAAAAAACATTTTGAAAGAGAGTGTCTTTAGAGTTTCTTGCCTGTTCTCCTCCATAGGATCTACGTACTGGAACAGACTATCTTCACGACTGACTTATTCTGACTGACTCAAAACGTTGACAATTCAAAAATACTTATTGGATTCATTACCAATAGGTATTTTTAAATTAAAATATTTATATAGTTTTTTATTAATTTAAATCACATTTGTATTATGGAAATAATTTTATTTAAAATACCTACCTACTTATTGTTTTTAAAAATAGGAAACTTCATACTATCATAATCTATACAAGTAAAGCCGCAGGCGCATAGCTAGCGGCTGGAACATTTCGTATTATTAACAATATTTTAAGAAAGAAACGTATAATTACTTAACAGGTTATCACAAAAATGATTTGTTTTAGGTATCTCTATGTGTATGTTCGTACTTATTAAACAGTATAACATCAGTAATAACATTGTATCCGATTATACAATGCATCTACTATACAAACAGCATACTTATGATTACCGAATTATACGAATTTTGTATCCAATCATACAATCTGGCAGGCCTGCGATCGGGTGAGGTCTGAGGTGAAAAATTCCTATTTTCAATGTGTAAATAGATAGTACATGTATGTACTTAGTTAAGTAAGTAGTTACTTTGCCAAATCATAATGTCTGTTACTTAGAAACCTAACCTGCCTACTTATCAAAGTTGACACATACCATGCGTTTCGCTGTTCACTATTAATTGTCCTGACAATATGAAAAAAATATATACAACACAATTGAAAAATTAATTCTAAGTTTTTTATAGTATCTTTGAAATTCGAATTAATAATTTACCTACAATAGAAAATGCAAAAACATAACGCAACAATACAGTTTCCATGTATATAATCAAAAACAGTTTCATTCAAATTTAACCAACTATCAATAGTCAGTACCTACAAACTCAATAACAGTGTTACTTCAACGTAGTAAGAAAACTGGATGTAAGAAGCTTTTATTCAATTTTCCCGTGTTTAGGGTATTTTATGAAATTAGAAAATACTTTTATCAGGACCTAATATTGATTTTCCATAAACTTCAATAATAAATCGATACCCGTAACGCCATCTATTGATATTTGTTTGAACCATTTTTCCTTTGTTAGAGATGGGACCCCATGCCTATACACATATTTATAATTGCTTTTCACATGTGTACACCCCGGGGCGCGGTCGCTTAACCACGAGGTGCGGGAGCGAGGGGATTCGCGTGCATCCCTTGTTATGCTAACCGGTCAGGGAACTTCGCTAGTTTGGTCATAAGTTTGTAAATTTTTGTCGTAGAACAAAAAAAATTGCACTGTATGTTATTGACATCTTAGCTCTATAAATCTGCATTCTCAACTAAAACCGTTACGGATCCTCATTGTGGAAGGTACAATGTAGGCAAACATTGTAACAACTTTTAATATGCCACAACTTCTTACAAATTGAACTTTGAATAGGGAAATCGACAATTAAAGCAATACTATTAGTATGAAGTAGGTACTTGTATAAGTACGGTCAGCAATAAAACTCGCCTTTCTAAAGCTCTGCCTATGGCAACGGGAGGGAACGGGGCAAGGTGTGGGAGGTCGGTGTGTACACGTCTAGAAATGCGATGTCAGGACTTAGGAGGACAACAAAATCAAAAAGTCAAAACAAAAGCAAAATCAGTTCAAAAATTCGTCGCTGTTATACACATTATTGTTTATACATTGTTAAAACATTCCTGCTGCATTTGTGTAAACTTTGTTGCACACAGTAGGAATACGCATATTATTATAATTCTTTACAAATATATTAGAAGTCCCAAATTATTAAACACTTGCACATGCAATTAAAATGATGAACCGGGCAATAATTCAACTAGGTTAGTACTAGCCCAGAAGGAGGTAGTGCACAGGTACTATTTAATGTGCCTCCAAACTGCTTGGTCACGGTAGGGCACCTTAGGCAGAAGATGAAGTCCCCACTATTTATTTCGGCATAAATACCTCGATACCAGCTCTCAATGAGCCAGGGGTTCAACGCACACCGTCTGAGTCTGCGGACTCACGGTTGGTGTGTGAGTTTACACACCAACTGCAACCCCCCTTGCAGACAGCCGCCAATCGGCATGTCGGCCACGTTCCGCTTTGCGCCACCGCGATGTTACGGGATCAGGGTACCTTTTTTTTGTTGGTGCGTGTGCAAACCCCCACGGGCCGTCACCCCGCCGGGATTCCCTCGAATCTCGATGTCATAGACAATGAAGAATACACATAGGCAATGTCAAATTTTTACAACATTACAATCTGCAATACAATCCTACGAAATTTCCGTAGAATGTGTTCTGCCATGTTCCCTCCAGCACAGATTACTAAGGAAGTAGTTACTACGTAATCAAGTAAGAAAGCATACACGTTTCGGAATAAACAATATAAGTTACTGTGCTGACCGGTGCTTCACGGCCTATTCTGCCCTTCCCTGTCTAATTCGCACACCGTTTGTTACGTCATGCTTTAGGATCTGATGCTATAATACATCAGATGAACGGTGCGGCTATCTAACATACACGCCAGCGCCGCTACAGTCGTGCAGCGTGCAGCCCTTGCGCACCATTGTAAGACACACTCACAATGGTGGAGTGCGCTTCGTGGAGAACAAAGCGTGGGTCGCATCACAAGGGACGGCGCGGCGCGGGGTGAGCCACGTGACGACATCGATAACATCTGAGTGAAACCATATCTATAGAATTATTTGAACATTATGTCACCCAGCATCACAGCGCCGTTACACAATAATTACCATATTTTTTACTGGATTCACTTAACCTTCCAAACTTTACTTTCAAGGTTTCGCAGCATCAAAGAGTCGTTAAGACGTGTCATTGTACATTATCCTAAAATCTGAAATAATACATATAGATTGACATACGTCATACAATACATATTTATGTACATAGGTATGGAGTCTATACAGTGGGATGCTAGAGACGACGGCGACAGTGGAACTCCCGGCGCGCAGCGGACCACCTTCGGGCGGTTTATGAGGTAATTTTGCTACGTTTTTATTACAGTTACTTTCATTTTAATTTCACGTTTACGACAATTTTTACAACCTCCGCATTTGGGCCAGATCATATACGGCCATATTGTTTTTACACACCTACCCGCTTAAAAGCTCTCTCGCCCGCTCCTTTGGCTCATAATGCGATTCAAGGCCATTCAGAGATCCATTTTATGTTTGTCGTAAACGCGTTAGACGAGAATCGAAGCGGCCAAAATGCGGCGGCGCGGTGACAGCCGCTCGATGCGGGTCCACTTTACATTGTCAAGGTGTGCCCAAATCACCTCTGTTCGTTTCATACTAGTGTGAAATTAAAGTAGAGTAATAAAACGAACCAAACCTTCTGAATAACCCATAAAATTATGTGTAAGTAATTGTTGGTGAACCTTAAATAAATAAAAAAAATTAAATAAATAAAATAAAACTGAAAATGGGGCATATCTGTAAGTGATGAACGGCGATAATCTAGCAGATCCATCGGTGAACATCGGTTGTCGCGACAGGTGACAAACTTCAGCCAAAAAAAATTATTAGAGTCAAATACATAGACAGGAAATGACAGAATATGTCACAATGTTAGAGAGAGTCCAAAATAATTTTACAAAGCACCTGTACATGAAATTATGCGGCGTATACCCACTTTATCCTTTAATGTACCCCACATTGTTTGTGATTGGTATGGTTGGGTACAATGAGCTAAGAGTTCTCACTTGCTTTGTATGTAGCTAAAATCTTGAGAAGTCAGGTGTGTAACAAGACAGTGCTGGGGCACCTGAACCTCTGTGTGGCGGACCGCTACGTGTGGAGGAGGCGACATCCACCGCTGCTAGTCGTCCCTGCAGCCAGAACTAACTTACTGGCGCAATCCGTGTAATCAACGAGGTCGCCACTAGGACTGATATATTCTCGTGTAACTCGAGTGAACTCGTAAAAATATAATAAATGTAGTAGCATATAAGTAAATAGTAATAATACCCTTTAATGTTTTAATTTCTCTAACACTAATTTTCTTTTCATTTTTACTTCTATTTTAGTTATACATTTTATGTTGTTTATTAGTTAAGATTATAAAATAATGTGTTAAATTTTAAATTATTTCAATGTTAGTTTTTAGCCCCACAATCGCATTGGGTTTCCTGTAAGGATTGTGTGGGATGTATTTGTAAAAAATAAATAAATAATTTTAGGATGTCCGGAAAAAAATGGCGATTTCACACATGTGTCCGGGGTTTTTGAAATTTTTGACCGGCGTCGTAGTTTAAGTGATGGCAGGCCTAGGAAGGAGCTAGGCTGGCTCAACTAGTCAGCCTTACCTGAACGCATAATGGACCGCCTATGAGTGTATACCAACAGGATGCACTTTTGAAAGCTTTCTATCCATAGTCGCCGGCTGAGCCGGCCGCGGCGCATGACGGCGTGTAAGTAGAAGCTACTTGTGTTTATTGTCGACGTCGCCATCGCTGTCGCTGCGTCCTTGTTTACTGACACTGTTAACAGGCTGTCTAACATGGTACGGCTCAATGAAAACAATATGAAAGCTCTTTGTGTACACAGGGGAACGGAAACACATCTTCATGCGGCGCTCTACACTCTAGACGTACAGATTGACGCGTTGCGATGGTGCGAATGTCTGTTAGCAGTTACAGTGTTCACTCTAACTCCGGCGGACACACTTGGCGCAGTTAACACTCCCCGACACCGACGTCTATCGCACGTGATCACGTTTGCACTTTCGGTGTTACTTGTTGTGAAACAACATATACAGCGTGTAAGTTTGAGCTGCGCGAAAAATCTTTCTGTTTATACTTATCACAATACAAAAGTCAGTTCATCATAAAAATGCGAGATTAAGGATTTATAGTCATTAGTTCCACTTTGCGTTACGCGATGTACGCGCAACATGTGTAGGTATTCTTTTTGTGGGGTATGGTGAATGACCTTTACGTTAGGCGCCGTCGAGACCAGCTGATTGCAAAAAATGTTTAAATGTTGTTTGATTGATTACATTGTAGTTTTTAGCTGTATACGGTATTTATTACATTTCTTTGGTAAAATGTTCTCTTTGCTGATTGTAATATCACTTTTAAGCAAAAAAAACCGGACAAGTGCGAGTCTGACTCGCGTACCGAGGGTTCCGTAAGCAAACAAACTTGAATACGTCCATCTCGGGAATCAATTCTTTTTCGAATGACAAACTTAACTTTGCGGTTGCGATGTACGACAAAGTAAACAATCCAACCGCAAAATATAAGTTTGTAATCGTAAACGACTTTCGGATTTTTCCTTTACTTGTGCTGTTCTTACCAAATTTCATGATTCTAGGTAATTGGGAATCACCCTATGGGTTTTGATTTATTTGTTGTGATATGTTCAAATTTGTTAAAATCTAAAGCTTAATGGCCATCCATATCTTTTGATTGCGTTGACTTAGAAGCTTGATTTTTTACAGCTTCAAGGGACCACTGACATAAATATTTGATATTAATTTCAACTTGATGCCTTTTTGGGTTTCTGAGGAAAAGGTTCTTGACAGACACACAGACAGACAGACAGATAAAACAAAAAATTAACGACTTTCGGATTTTTCCCTTGTCCCTTGATTGCGTTGACTTAGAAGCTTGATTTTTTTACAGCTTCAAGAGACCGCACCGTATTTGGTATTAATTTCAATTTCCTAAGGTTTCTAAGAAAAAAGTCTTGACAGACAGACAGACAGACGGACAACAAAGTGATCCTATAAGGGTTCCTTTTTTTCCTTTTGAGGAACAGAACCCTAAAAATATAAAATTAAAAAAAAAAGAAAGAAAGAATGATGGTCTGTATACACTATTTCAGGATTCGGTACGGTGTTTCTTACACCCTGTATACACCTGCTCACCATTAAATTTTAATCGTCTTACAATGGCGGCCCCTTTTATATGTATTCCCCATAGCAAAAGTGCACAACGTGCCTAAAGAAGTTTTCACTTCAAAAATGTTAATCGTAGCTTGATGTGGTGCAGAATTCCTCGCTGGCTTGGTGTTCTTGGTGCGAGTGCGGAGTTGTGATCGTGATTTACGATACACATTTAAAGTAAGCTCTGATCGGAAACAATTCATATATCAAAGTCGTGCCGTGTACTCTACTGACTCACGTCTTGTCCAATTCTGTGTGACTCCTTCCTACTGAAGGACGAAGTAACTATTATCTTATCTATGCTGAAGGAGAGTAAAGTACCAACGCGTCGTTACAATGCGTCGAGTGCGTGAAAATTGACGATAATATACGGTAGCCGGAGTTGTCACTATTTAGCACCGCCGCCGGTGTATTTTACACCTTTAGTTGACACTTCCTCTATTGTGTACACATCTATAGATTTCAATACATTTTTAAATGACTAAAGCCACAGATAAATATCAGACATGCTCACCTTAGCAATGGCATACCAACTATTATATTAGTTATTCTGTGAATTAACACTTACAGAGGCATATCACAGGACCGATCCTTGGGCGACGCACTATGGGACCAACCGGTACTTTTCGTCTCAAAAATCGATAACTTTGTTGTTTTGTGATGCTTCTCCTTGAAATTTTTTTCACGTATTAATGAATATCTAGGCAATAAAAGAAATTAAACATCATAATTTTAAAAATTATATATTTTTCGTAAAAAAATGACAAAGATAAAGTTATACGAAATTACATACAAAAAATTATCCAGTTATAATAAAATAGCAATAAAAGTTACACTTTTACTTAAAATAAGTTTAAAACTAAATTATTATTATTATTAAACAAACATACAAAAAAATTAAATGATAAAAAAAATTAAAAAAAATTAGCGCTTATCCTGTTCATCACTTTCTATTTCCAACAATTCTTTAGCTACGTCAAACAATTCTTTTGATATTAGAAAACTGGGTTTATTTAAACTAGATATATAAGGATCAGATGTATATAACAAAATATGCAGAACGTCTTCGTTTGTTGCTGATCTGGAACACTTCCTAGCGTGATGTAACCTATATTTCTTGTAATCTTTATTTCGGGCTTCCTGGGCATCTTCGGATAATCGTCCTATAGGCAAAACTGCATAATGCTCTATTATTTTATCACCATGTATAAGTACTTTATGGACCGAAGATGGCATGTAGTACCAGTTATATTTGCTTACGTATAATTGCGTGGTTATCAGTGTATACTGGCCGAATTTTTCTGCGTTTATAGGGAATCCCGATGACATGGTTTGAAGAATCACATATAATCTCTTGATTAATTCTTCATCAATTCCGGTAATCCCTGCAGAACATTGGTAATTTTGGAAATATCTCCTTGTCGTATTTCCGTCATTGCTATTACCGGAACCTTGACGTGGTTTATCAATGTGCAAACCAAGCATTAGTTATATTTTTTCTTGTCTTCTTTAAGTTGCTTGTTTTCTGAAGTTCACTTTATAAACGTAAAACTAAGTTATTTAATATTTTTTTGTAATTAATTCGCAAGTTCCATCCTTTTAGAGTATAAAACTATAAAAGGATCTATGAATTTACGACTTTCGTCAACACCATTTTTGAGATGCGAAGTACTGTTTGGTCCCATAGTGCTAAGAGGTGATCGAGTGTGACTGGTCGCAGCACAACAGTTAGACTCAGATGCAAACTGCACGGGCAGTTTAAGTGGTCACCTTAGGGTGCCACCATATCGAGTGTTGCCTGCGAACCCTATGTAGAACATTCTGAGTCTATTCGTAATTTGTGTAAATCAATTGTGTGTGTTGTAGACTTGTAGTCCTCCTGGGGATAACTAAGGGATAACTTAGTAATTTAGTACAGGAGTTCTCTTCACTACATATTATAAAACAAAGTCCCCCGCCGCGTCTATCTGTCTGTCTATTCGCGATAAACTAAAAAACGAACCGATTTTCATGCGGTTTTCACTAATGGTCAGAGTGATTAATGAGGAAGGTTTAGGTGTATAATTTGTACCCGTGCGAATCCGGGGCGGGTTGCTAGTATTAAATAAAAAAAATGTTTACTCGAATTAGGCCAGTTTACTTACCACTGGGTATTGATACTTAATGTTTGTTGCCTGTTGTGTGGAAATTGCTGGCCACATAGTAGTGGCATACACAGTGGCTCAACCGGTCTTAAATCCAAGTAGTAACTTCCTGAAAATGAAATTATCTTCGCACCCATAATTGCTCATCGTAGAGGAAGTGTAATGTTGTAACATTGGCGCTGTGGAGACGTTACGTTAGCGCTCACCTTGTCGCGTACAAGCCCTAGAGATACCGAATATCTTAATATTCAACGAACTGGAATAACCTTCAGTGACAATGGTGTCGTCGTGGGATTAAACCCGGTAGCGGGTACTGCGGTGCGGCCTGTAATTGATACTCAGATTAAAAACATGAATGTAAACATGTAGGCAAGTTCTTCGTCACAAAAAAGGAAACAAACTAGAATTTAGCACCAAGTTCAACTATGTTACAATGTAAATCTTGTGAATTGTTTAATATGAACTTAGCTTTATTTTTATTGAATAACTATTTTTATCCCTACTTATACAGAAACCTGAAGTTCACATCGATCATACTTTCATTTATTGTCTTTCTATTTAAAATGTTCTATTTTTATGAAACGAAAGTTATTTTAGCGGCTCTTTCCGCAGTCAGGCAATTGTACGAGTATTAGCTTGAACACTAAATTACGCTCTGTTGTTGCAAAGAAATGAAACGCAACAAGGAACAGCATACTCCTTGTTTAAAACAGCCGTTTGACTGCCACGCCATGCCATAGCGCTGTTGGTAACGTTTTGATTAAACAGATGTCAAAGTGATCAAACTGTATAATAAAACCAACAAAGATTTTATAAGCAATGTGAAAAAATCAATCACTGTCGCGATTCTTAGCAAAATATAAATAAATTCGACCAAATATCGGGTTTGAATTGAGTTGTTTGTTCATCTCTAGTCATAACTAATCTGCATTTTTCTCTAATATAGACTAGGTATATTAGAAAAAATAAGAACTGTCATAAAAAGAGGCGAGAGTCCTTAAACCTCCTGAATCCAGCCCTGTCGTACAATCCATTCTTAGCTGACATGTCTTACATATATACTACCTTCTTGTAGAATTTCAGGTATCTGGTAGAAAAACTAAGGACTTTGATATAAACTCGCGAGAGCCCTTAGACCATCTTAATCCGGCCCTATCGTAAAAACCGTTCTTAGACGTCTGACGTCTCTTACCCATAAGCATTTCAGGTCTCTAGTACAAAACATCAAAGACTCACATAATGTGGCCAGAGACCTTAAATCTCCTTAATCCGGTCTTGTCGCAAAATCCGTTCTTAACTGACGTGTCCTACCTATAAACTACTACTACTACTAGTACATAAGTGAAAATTTAAAAAGAGAAGCAGAATCTAAAGACCATTACGAACATTTTATTTTCTTCTAGTAACTTTTCTAAGCACTTTTATCAGTTACATAAATATCTAGTTTATATTTATGACAAGCTCATAGTTTATACTAATAACTAGAGATTACTAACTAGATTACAGATTACTAGCTCGTTTACAGCCATTGAATAATTTAATCTTCACAGTTTAAGAATTTAAGAAGTATCATGATTTTACTTTGTTCAATGAGATAATGGAAAACTGCGTGATCTATACACAAATTAAATGGGAGCGGAAAGTTTAATAATAGATCGGCAAGTTTCGATAGAAAATAATCGGTTAAAATTATAATGTTAATGGTATCCCATTATATTGGGTGTTCTTTGTGTCCGTTGTTTGTATGTTTGTAAAGTTCCCTGCGACACAGGAGTAATACTTAATGCGGGAGTTCAATCTCTTTCTAGAAAAATGTGTACTGCAAACCATAGAATTTTTTTGAGGGTCGCTGTCCTTTTTATTTTTTGTTAAACAAGTACAGTCACAGAAAACATAAATTGATGTTATTCAATCCATAAATACATACATAATTATGAAACTATTATATAAATGTTTGCAGAAAAATACAACAATTACATAATTATCTAAAAAAAAAGGTTCCGACATCAATGCGCCTCTATCATGATAAACTGTAATAAACGGTATTCTTCAATTGAATTTCCTTCCCTAGAGGGGGAATATTTTCTACAAATTTGAATGAGACCAATCTTGAGTATTTACCAATCCAATGAAAAAATAAGATTTGAAATCGGTTCACAATGGACGGACAAAATCTTTCATTTTTCGATTTTGAGTGGTTCGGTTTTAATTTATCTGTTGCAATAGCTTAATATCAATTGCTCTTCACCTCTTACAAAATATAGCTTTTCCCGATGCAGGAAAATCAATTGTTGAGAAGATCTCCTGGTACTTCACTTTCAGCTCAACTTCATAAAATGCATTCTCATGAGTATAAATTGTTTAGCAACCACATTAAAGTAATTGTATCGCCACTTGTGAAATACTTACTATTGATTGATTCCGGTACCCGGTACACCGGTTTCATATTGCAGCAGCCATCTTCGAGTAATGAGGAAGAGGAATGCGTAGGCTATAAAATTTTCTATTTATTGCCACAAAAATAGCGCTTGCACAATCACTTCTTTTCCCCATTCTTGATTATGCCGGTGCCAGTTATCCAGATCTCACCAAAGACCAACTGAATAAACTTGAGAGACTCCAGAACTTTTGAATAAGATTCATATTTGGACTTCGCAAATATCACCACATCTCTGAGTATCGCACAAAGCTCAAGTGGTTACCCATACGCCGTCGCCAGAATGCCCACCTTATTTTCCTTTTGTACAACATTATGTTTAACCCGTATACTCCATCGTATCTAAAAGAACGATTTGCTTACGTCTGTGAAACACACTCAAAATCCTTGAGATCATCGAACAATTTGAAGTTGAACATTTTCGACTAACTTTATGGACAAATCATTTTCCATTCAATCTGTCCGGTTGTGTAATTCCTTGCCGGTTAGTATCAGACGTGCATAGTAGTTGCCAGTTTTCAAAAAATTGGTCAAAGTTCACTACCTGCAAGGAAACTAGCCGTAGTATTGCCCCTTTCCAATCCTACCTATTTCCGTTACACGAGGATACTCTGTCCACTCCACTACTATTTTGTATATAAGGAAAGCGTTTACTATATATTTAACATATTCCTATGCTGTATTTATGTATTATGTATGTTTCTATGACATATTATTTTTATCATTTATTTTACCTTTATGCACCAGACGCTGCCACACAACTCCTTGTGACTTATTCTCTCCATCCCATGGTTGCCTGGAAGAGATTGCCTTGTGCTATAAGGCCGCCAATTGTACAAACCTGTCTATAGTTGTAAGTTTTTTGTGTTTTTTTTATATTATAGGGGGCAAACGAGCAGACGGGTCACCTAATGGTAAGTGACTACCGTCGCCCATGGACACCTGCAACTCAAAAGTCACAAGTGCGTTGCCGGCCTTTGAGATAGGAGTAAGCTCTTTTCTTGAAGGTTTGAAGGTCGTATCTGTCCGGAAATGCCGCAGGCGACAATTTGTTCCAGAGCTTGGTTGTGCGAGCCAAAAAATTTCTGGAGAACCGCACAGTGGTGGATTGCCAATTATCCAGGTGATGGGGATGAAAGTTTTGTCGCGTTGAACGATGGCGAAACGTTAGGGCCGGTATAAGTCCGAACAATTCCTCGGAGCACTCCCCATGATACATGCGATAGAGAATGCAGAGTGAAGCTACATCTCTAGCAACGCCAAAGGGTCAAGCCGATCTGAAATATCCTGGCAATCGATGATTCGAGTCGCTCTCTGTTGAATGCGGTCAAGAGGGAGAAGCTGGTACTGGGGTGCTCCTGCAGAGATATGAGAACAGTATTCCATATGCGGCCGAACCTGCGCCTTATAAAGTTGTAAGTGGTGGGCCGGGGTGAAATACTGCCTCGATCCATTCAGCACACCGATCGATAATTTGGCCTTACCCTCCAAGTGACCGCGGAACTGGACTTCGCTCGATATATCGACACCAAGGATTCCGATGCTGGCTGTGGCAGTCAGGGAAGTGCTTTCAAAGCGAGGTGACACGACAAACGGTATCTTTTTGGTGGTGAACGCGCAAACCTGTGTCTTCGTCGGGCTAAATTGGACTAGATTAAGTCGACCCCACTCAGAAACTCCTTCTAAGGAGGCTTCGATTTCAGACATAAGTTTGGATCGACTCTCAGTGACGTTTTCCCAAGAAATGTTAGCGCGGCCGGTATACAGGGCATCACTCGTGCTATCATCGGCATAGCAATGAATGCTGCTGATTTGCAGGATATCATTGATTTGCAGAAGAAACAGCGTGGGTGATAGCACATAGCCTTGTGGGACACCAGCATTCACAGACTTGAAGTCGGAGCATGCACCGTCGACAACGACCTTGATGCTTCTGTCTGCGAAAAAACTGGTGATCCAGTTGCATAATTTCTCGGGAAGCCCATAGGAAGGAAGCTTCGAGAGAAGTGCTTTGTGCCAGACCCGATAGAAGGCCTTCGCTATGTCCAAACTGACTGACAACGCCTCCCCCTTGGTCTCGATCGTCTGTGCCCACCGGTAAGTTAGGTATACGAGAAAATCACCAGCTGAACGACTCTGACGGAAACCGTATTGTCGATCATTGAGTAGCTGGTGGTCTTCTAAGTACCGAAGGAGCTGGCGGTTGACAATGGATTCCATTATCTTGGAGAACAAAGTGATTATGGCTATAGGTCTGTAGTTGGACAGATCCGAGCGGTCACCTTTTTTAGGGATCGGGTGCACTAAAGCTGTCTTCCATGAGTTCGGGACGACGCCGCGGGAGTAGGAGAGCCGATAAAGGCGCGTTAAGACCGGTGCCAAGTCTGGAGCATACGTCTTCAGCACGATGGGAGAGATTCCGTCGGGCCCACTCGACCTGTGAATATCGAGGGAAAGAAGTGCTTTACGCACTGAGCTTTAGAAGAAGTGTTTTTTTTTAAATACCTGGTGTACAATAAAGAGTATTATTATTATTATAATATATATATAAGAAGATGAAGACGAACTGAAAACCTGCCCCTTTTTTTGATATCTTGATAGTTATACTAACTTTTAAACTTTCGCGTTCCATGATATAATTATGTACTTATACGGGAATTAACGCGATCACGAAAAGGTATTACATACCTCTGAATTGCCTGACGTTTCGACCAGGTTGCACTGGCCGTGGTCACAGGCAGTCAGCCTGTGACCACGGCGTTAATTCCCGTATAAGTACATAATTATATCTTGATAGTTCTTTTATGCGACATAAAATGTATCGACATATCGATAGATTGTGTTTTGCTTTTAGTCAATCACTGTGACAAAAGCGGTTATATTCACGTATACAATATTTTTTTATCTAACACATAATTTTTAAAAATATTACAATATCTCAAAATTAGCCTATTCACTGCATATGTTAAGTGTAATACAAAATAATTTTGTGTATATATTCTACGAAAAGAAACATTTTGAAAGAAGTATTGAACTTTTGGTATTTAGCTTTAAAACGTTTCTTTCTTTGGATTTTTCCTGTATGTTACACCACAATCTAACAGATAATACGGCACAATTACTATTTTTTATATTTACCCGTTAAAATATAGAAAGATTACGACGAAAACACCAAAATTAAAACGGGAATTTCACGGCGTGTCAAGACAAGTTCAATGTTAAATTTTTTATCGGCTGCTTTTCTTACTGTCCTATTCTAAAAGCTTTCAGTGTGACTCACGTCTATCGAATAAATAATAGTTTAAAAAACTAAAAATTATTTTCTACTTTTGTGTTCAGCTAGTTACAAAAGCGTGTTTTAAGTTTTTCAAGCTATTATTTATTTTCTACCTTTTAGTACAGCTAGCTACAAAAGCGTGTTTTTTTAGTTTTTTAAACTATTATCTATTTTTGCTTTTTTGGTCTTTAATATTGTATTCTCATCGGGCCTTGATTGGATTGCATTTATTTACACTTGGTACACTTAGTACGAAATGTAAATTCAATTCCACAAAGACTTATAAAATAAGACCAGTGTACACGACGAGCTTAGATTATATATAGGTCCAGATACCGTGACTAGTACAAAAGTCACCGTTTACTTTGAAGCCACTTTTTGGTGCTGTGTGAGTGAACCCCGCCCAACGCGAGTGTCTACGTACAATGTTTGTGTTTGTGTGCATTGACGGTTTTACTACCAGTGCATAGAGGTTACCCCAAAATTCAGGGACTTTTTTATTAAACATATATTTTTTTTTTTGATGTAAGTAATATTAAATAGATATATTTTGAATGTTTTTAAATCAGTTACAAATATTCGTTTATTTCATTTTTTCGTTTTTTTCAATTAATTCGTTTAGTTAAAAAGACAAATGTAAAATAAAACTACTTAGTAGGAACTATTTATTTATAACAATATTTTTTTGGTTTGTTTTCAAGACGTTTTTTTTTAGAGTTACCTCCTTAAGAATCGATTTTCATATAAGGCCGTATGAAAAAAATATGAGAATAAAAGCACTTTTGAGTAATAAAATGAAATGCAACTTTATTTACAGGAACAGAGTAACAAAAGGTATTTTGATAAAATAAAGTAAATGTTTTGCCTTGGTTTGTAGGACGAGACGATAAATAAAAAAATATTAATTTTTAAATCGTCGTATTAGTTTGTTTTGGGATTAACTAAAAAACCAGTTGGTTTGTAGGTACTTGCAACGCCGGCAGGCAAATATAAAAAATAACATATATTATTTTTGCTAACATTTTGTAGATACTTACTAGATAACATAACACTCCTTAAATAATATTATTTTTGAACACGATACAATTAAGATGCAATAGAAAAATCAAGATAAATACCATGAAAAATTATGTCAATAATGTAATTTTTTTTTTTAATATAGCAAAATGTCAATGTACTTACTAAAATTAAAATCTTGAATAGATTCATAGAACCATGAGAGTTTAGGTGAGAATAAATTTTTTTATTTACAATCTCTGAAATTGTAAAATTTTTCTAAATACTTGTCTTTTAGATGGTAAACTTTGTAACATATTTTCAATTTTCGCTACATGAAAAAGTCTAATTTTAATGTATCCCTCCACTATTAGTTTCACGATATTATCAGCAGTCTGGTTACCATAGCACAGGCTCTGCCTAGTTTGGGATCAGACGGTCGTGTGTGCGATGTGTGGAGTTATTATAATTATTATAAAAAAAATCAAAAAATTATGTAATCTAAAAATAAATAAAGTTTGGAAACACATTGCTGCTTTACAACATTACAACCCCTAAAAGAAAAAAAAAGTTTTTTAAAACAAATAAATACGTTTTATGTATAAGTGATATAGTGATGCACAAATTTTTTTTAATAGTGTATTTGTGGGCAGTGACTTTTCGTACCGTACCTCCTACGTAGCAAGCGAAAAAAAAAAATATGAGCACACAACTTCTCACACAAAAATATACTAAAGAATGTATAATACAAACTTTTAATAACAATTCTTTTTAACAGATTATTAAGGTATAAGGTTGCAATTTACTGATATTTACTCATACATTTATGTATTTGTTTATAATAACTATTATTTCATACCCAATACCTTTGTAGGCACAGCCCCTGATCGAATTCTCTGACGACGACCACTTTCTTTTATGTAAATGTCCTTAACATCGAAGTGCGCCGAACATATATATGTTTTTGATTTAGGTTTCCACGAAAAATCATTTCTAGTTCGTCTTATTATTTTCGTCCAACGGTTAGCAACTACAGGATTAGTTGGAAATCTATAAAAGTAAAGATATTGCATTCATTCTTATTTTAAAATTTATATCATTGAAAACCACATACCTTTATCATATAAATAGGTATTGTTTTAAGGTAACAATGTTTCGTTTGTCTCGTAACCACAACTGAGTACGAACTAAATTTTTAACTCGATCGTATCGTATCATATCAGGAAACCGGTGCATTTTATCCCAATATTATTGAATTTTAAACAATTAAATCAAATCAGCCACTCAAACCATGTAAATTTAAAGACATATTTACAACAATACTTGGATATATATATATATATATAAATATATATTTATAAAGTATCAAGAAACTAGCAAAATTTTACAAGTCCTAAGTGCTCTATAGCTGTGTTCGTTAGGAGTAGTAATAATAAGTTATAATACGAGTACAATCCCACAGCTAAAGTATCGTTTGACGGACACATTGAACTCCGGGTGCTAGAGTTTAGAAATTAAGAATATTTGAAGGATTCCAGTTTCGCGAACATTAACATTAAGCATATTTCTCGTCTTTCTATAAATAACAAGTTTGGCAAAGAAAAATATATATACTGCTAGAATGCGTTATGGGTAAATGAAATTCACGTCCTGGCAACATCTCTAGTAATGGCGTCGTAATTTTATTAATTTGAAATTTTGTTCTATTGTTTATAAATACATTAGGAAATAGAATACTTCATATGAAATGTGATGTTCGGACACTTAAGATTTTTTTTTGTATAATTTTTACAGAATTAGACAGCACAAGCAGGCATTTTTAAATATTATAAGTAGCGACTCGAGACGTACTTCAGTGGCGAACGTTCGCTCGCGTGTGACGAGTGAGACGCTTGTATTTATATTAGACGCTTGTATTTTTTGGCTTCAGTTTTGAGGCACGGATTAGGCATCTGGACCTATATATAATCTAAGACGACGAGGTTAGAGAAGTGACTGATCATTGACTGATTCAAATG
Source organism: Euplagia quadripunctaria (assembly GCA_963859945.1). Lineage (NCBI taxonomy): Eukaryota > Metazoa > Arthropoda > Insecta > Lepidoptera > Erebidae > Euplagia > Euplagia quadripunctaria. The sequence continues at coordinate 68,731 of OY982577.1, forward strand.
CTCGCGATAGCGATTAGCTTAATAGTATTGGGCTTTGAGTAATGCCGAATACTGTTACGAGCCGCAGTTTGGGATTAGAATATCCACCAATTTAAAAAGAAATAGGCACAATTTATTTGAATAATTCGCAATTAACACAATCACAGTTACAGTTATATTGTCGAATTGTACCTACTTTTTCTGAATGGGGTCAATTAGCACGCAAATAAATTGTATTTCTACAAATGGACACTTTAAAAAATATATTTTTAAGAAAGGTTGATTACGATTATACGATTCGTGCGAACAGATTTGTTAGAAACGACCACAAACCCTTGAAATAACTAGTAAAGGACACTCAAACCCCTCGCGAGTATTATTGCAGCGGCATAATTCTTGACTTTTGGGGTAAACCGGTGGCTTATCTTTCTGATCAACATCTGGTGTACCATATAGGTAGATTATTTTAAATTCACAACGCCCTAATTTTAATCTGTCTTGAATTTGTTGATTAGGTATTGTATAAATAAACACAGGTGCAAAAGATACTAAAACTGAACGTTTTTTCTTCGTGCGTGCTATTGATATATGATTGATGATATTCTAGTCTATTTTGCATCTATAGGTACAGCGTAATTACCAAGACAGAACTCTTATTTGAAATTTATTTGCAGCCCTGGTTTTCGGACATCCACAGAAACAGCGAAATTAAAGAAATTTCTATGGGTCGATACGAATGGCAAACCTAAAAACGATTGCAAATTGTAGTACAGAGCACTTAACTTCATCTTACTAGCAGACCAAAATGCAAGATTTGTTTCTCAAAGCCGATTATGGAATTGCAAGTGATTAGCAAGATATTGAATTTGAACTAGCTAGTATTGAAAACATAATTTGATAGGTAAGATACCATTTCACTCACAACTCACAACTGTCTTTTAACATTATTATTATATATTACCTTGTGCTTTAAGATAAAAGGCAATAATGTTAGCAACGCGACGCGGCGACGATTAGTGAAACGTGCACTGGCCATAAATGCACTCTGCATGCAAAATTTCCGAGCAGTGCGCTGCATCCAATTTCAAAATTATGATCATAAGCAAATAAAATCAATTACGTGGAGTGGCACAGAGCGAATCGAACTGGCGGAACACGACGCCGCCGTCGACCGCGGAAATGGGACCGTCGAGTCATCAGGGTAATGTGCTCAATACACTATATCTATAAGTTTAATAAGTCTGTGGTTGCTGTACCTTCGGAAGTACAAAATAGCAGCCCTTGCCATTGCACCGTCGCGCCACCCTTAGTGACGTAATCGCGGCCGTTGTTGCCAAACTGTAAAACTAATCAGATCAAAAACATAAATGTGAATGTATGGGCAAGTTCTTTATCACTAAAAAAGAAAACAAACGTATAGTTTACCATGACGAAATGTATACGCATTGAATGATGATAGTCTAGTATCGTGTCTGTACTTTTGCCCGTTAAAGAGTTCCCTTCTATGAGGCCAATCCTAGGCGCAGCAGCCAAGTCATGGTGGACTTTAGAACAGACTGTGATAATTCAATGCGTATATAAAGTTTCGTGTCTCTACTGTTGGCCGTTGAAGTTACGAAGTAACTATTATCTTATTTGTGGTTGAGGTGTTCAATCGTCTGGAGCCAATCCTGGGCGCAGCAGCCAGGTCATGGTGAACTTTATAACAGACTATCATAATTCAATGCGTTTAGAAAGTTTCGTGTATGCACTGTTGACCGTTAAGTAGTTCCCTCATCTGAAGAATCGGGTTGGAACAGTAAATGTGCAAAGACATTTTGCCAAATCTTAGTCCTGTACCAAATTTCTTGTTTCTAGGTGCTCTAGAAGTTGAGAAATAGATTTATGATCATCTGTCAGTCAGCCAGTCAGTCACCCCCAAATTTTATGATTTTCAGACGTTCATTTCGTAAACTATTTGAGTTCTCATAAATGTTTGAATTTTGAATGTTATATTTTTTTAAATATAAGAAACTCGGCTCCGTCTTATGAATTTAGGTCACGAGTCCTGACGCGAGTTTAACATTTTTTACCCACCCCAAAAAGTGCACAACCCCGCCAAAGAAGTTTTCACTTCAAAATATTTCATTATTCCTTATAAGTAACAGGGAAATGAAGACCCCAACCGATTTTTCCACTTGAAAAAACAAAAAGTGAGGAGTCACTGTGTAACATGTTGATATACGTGCTTACTTGTGAAAACTCAGAAAAAACATTGCAATATTGTCATCAGTTTACATCACATCATGTTGCCTTGTTTTCCTCAAGGGCGTCTTCTTATAAAATTTCGAGCTTAACATTAACGTAATTTTCATTTAGATTCATTTGAACTTTAAAGGCCGTACGCACCATCGTGCCTGACGTACGTCCCGCCAAGGACGCCGTGCCCGACGTAGCATACACACGCATCGTGCGCCGACGTACGTCCGCTCAAGGCCACGGTGCTGTAGCTAGCGTTGCCATTGCCATATTCTTAAGTAACCCCAAAATAATAGTCAAATTCCACAGTTTGGGGAGATAAAACCTGAAGTCGTAATGTAATTAATAAGGCTAAAAATTCCCGATTCCCCGCATTTTCCTCGCATTTATGGTCTCCCTATAAATTCCCCAATCGGTTTGAAATTCCCCGCATTTTTGGGCTATGTCTATGTCGTGGAACTTGTCAGGGCGTGTTCGTTTGATGGGATTTCTGTTTGCGTGAGTGAGTGCGAGTGGCACTTACGCCCGCACCGCTGCAAGAACCAGTGTTTGTCTCATGCTTAATCTGTATCATAAACAAATTAATATACTTCAAACTCTTATCGAAGAGGGGAGCCGATCACGTTGACACAATGTTTCTCTGTTTACTTTTCTTAAAACAAATCAAATACGTTTTTGATCGCAGTTAAACACCTAAAAGCATTTTATTTATTTATTTATTTATTTAATACTTCCTGCATTTCAAATTACATGAGGCGGACTTAATGCCAAGTGGCATTGTCTACCAGTGAACCTTTGGGTGGTGCAGAGAGGACGTGGCAGGTGCATATATATATATATATATATGGAGAAGTGACTAATTATTATTAAAGGCTCAATCTTATACCTCATATACCTTACACATTAATAAGTACAATAATAAGTACATATAAACAAACACATAATATACATAAATAAATAAATATCATGTGCCATAATACATAACTATACTACTATTTTGTATTGACGCCACGTATTGTAACATGAGCGTTAATGATAACATTGTGATAACAGTTTAAAAAAAACAAGTTTAAATAGCAAATCAAAAATAACGAACTAAGATAAAAAGTAGCTGTGAAGATTTGTTTCACAGCGATGAAAAATCCTAGCAGACTATGCTTGACAAAATATAATCTTACAAAAAACAGGGAAATTAGAAGTATGCGCGAACTGGAAAAAAGTGTCAAGGACGGAGAAAGTTACTACAGATTAAATATCGAGATGAGTTAACCAAGAAAATAATCTTTCAAGTATTTGTTCAGGAGTCGTGCGTCCACCCTACAGAAGCCTTACTCGTACTCTTTGTTATCTGTGGTGGTAAGTAGACTCTCCAGAACTCCAAGGTTAGCAACAAAGTTAGGTATAGTGATTGTTTAGGGGGTATAGTCAAGGGTATTTATTATCGACTTAGTTGTATAAAAAGTCAATTAAGAGACGAATAGACAAATAAACCACAAAAGAAACAGAAAAAATGTTGAATAACTATTAACAACAGAGGCAGAAACGTACATAGATGAAGGCATGAGTACTGGACTCAAGACATTTTATATAAGGTTCTTACCCACTTATGGCACCGATAAGTGCACTAACTAAAATCTTATCAAGCTATCATTGAGCACCGATACGTAGATCGTGTAGTAATGGGCATCTTGCATGCACGATTTATTCATGCTGGTGCCGAAAAAGCGAGCACGGTGTAAATCATTCAGGGTATTACCTTGCTCAATGACCTTGAAGATTTGATCTCTGTAATAGTATTTTTTTACTTTGGCGCCGCCTACCGACAAACGACCATACTATAAAAATAAGAACTGCAGATTAAGCAAGAACACAGATGTGTCGCAGAGTTGTTATCGTTTTTGCCTATTTCATTCGCTCTCTGAGAGAATTAATTAACATTTTGTTCCTCTAGTTTTTGTAGTCTTGTACTCTCTCTAATTAAGCACGGGTGCTACTACATGACACCTTCTGAAGGTCTGGTGATTACCAGGTAAGTGCTTATCGGTTCGCAGTAACGGAAATAGTTAGGATGACCTAGCTTTTAAAAATTTATCTAATTGAGCACGGGTGCTACTACATCATACATTCTGAAGGTCTTATGATGACCAGGTAAGTGCTTATCGGTTCTCAGTAACGGAAATTGTTAGGATAACCTAGCTTTCAACATTTACTTAATAGTGCACGGGTGCTACTACATAACACATTCTGAAGGTCTGATGATAACCAGGTGAGTGCTTATCAAAAAAACATATTTTCTGCCGTAAGGAACTTGTGAAAAATGCTTGCGGTAAAATCTCAACATTTTGTAGACTGTTACAGAAATGGCTTTGACATTCTGTATGGTTACCAACGACATGTAAGTGTACAGCTTGATGTCTGAGCTACCTAGACTGTCGCGGGTTCAAGTCCCGTCCTGGTCGTTAACTTTTTCCGATTTAAATTTATAAGAAAAAGTTATCGTAGTAATTGCTTAAAAAAAATTCAATTATGAATTTTTTTTAATTTTTTAAACTTTATTTTTTTGATTGGAGTACTAAACAAAAAACAACAATTAATATTAAATAATAATTGATAAAAAATCGTAATAATTTATGGTATTTCTGAAAAATAATAAATTTAAAAATACCGCAGTGGAAGCAAACAGAATAAATTACATACTGGCATAATTTGCTCTGCCCCCTCATCAACTATCATACTAGACAGATCATATGTTTCTGTTGACGCCTGAAGTTCCTGATTTCGTAATTCGGGTTTCTTAATTACTGTAAAATACTAACTTCAGTATGCTAAAGTACTATTTTTACTATTACATGGTAATAAGCAACACACCACAGAAAAACAAAAGTGAGATACTTTAGTTTTTCTGTAACTATGTATTTTTTCTCAAAATGAAGACATCATTTTCACAGTCAAGTTAATCTCCATGAGCCCTTTTAAATGAGTCCAAATACGAAGGTTCTACGTAGTGCCATCACTGAGATCCTATACCCACCTTCGGAGTCCACCATCAGGTAAGCGACATCATTAGTCACCAAGGTCTCCATGAGACCTTTCAAATGAGTCCAAACACGATGGTTCTACGTAGTGCCATCACTGAGATCCTATACCCACCTTCGGAGTCCATCATCAAGTAGGCGACATCATCAGTCACCAAGGTCTCCATGAGACTTTTCAAATGAGACCAAACACGATGGTTCTACGTAGTGCCGTCACTGAGATCCTAAGCCCATTTTCGGAGTCAACCATCAGGTAGGTGACATCATCAGTCACAAAGGTCTCCATTAGACTTTTTCAAATGAGTCCAAACACGATGGTTCTACGTAGTGTTGACACTAAGATAATATACCCACCTTCGGAGTCCACCATCAGGTAGGTGACATCAAGAGGCACCAAGGTCTCCATGATCCTTTTCAAATGAGTCCAAACACTATGGTTCTACGTAATGCCATCACTGAGATCCTATACCCACCTTCGGAGTCCATCATCAAGTAGGCGGCATCATCAGTCACCAAGGTCTCCATGAGACTTTTCAAATGAGACCAAACACGATGGTTCTACGTAGTGCCGTCACTGAGATCCTATGCCCACTTTCAGAGTCAACCATCAGGTAGGTGACATCATCAGTCACAAAGGTCTCCATGAGACTTTTCAAATGAGTCCAAACACGATGGTTCTACGTAGTGTTGACACTGAGATAATATACCCACCTTCGGAGTCCACCATCAGGTAGGTGACATCAAGAGGCACCAAGGTCTCCATGATCCTTTTCAAATGAGTCCAAACACGATGGTTCTACGTAGTACCATCACTGAGATCCTATACCCACCTTCGGAGTCCACCATCAGGTAGGTGACATCATCAGTCACCAAGGTCTCCATGAGACCTTTCAAATGAGACCAAACACGGTAGTTCTACGTAGTGCCGACACTGAGATCCTATACCCACCTTCGAAGTCAACCATCAGGTAGGTGACATCATCAGTCACCAAGGTCTCCATGAGACTTTTCAAATGAGTCCAAACACGATGGTTCTACGTAGTGTTGACACTGAGAGAATATACCCACCTTCGGAGTCCACCATCAGGTAGGTGACATCAAGAGACACGAAGGTCTCCATGAGCCTTTTCAAATGAGTCCAAACACGATGGTTCTACGTAGTACCATCACTGAGATCCTATACCCACCTTCGGAGTCCACCATCAGGTAGGTGACATCATCAGTCAGCAAGGTCTCCATGAGACCTTTCAAATGAGACCAAACACGATGGTTCTACGTAGTACCATCACTAAGATCCTATACCCACCTTCGGAGTCAACCTTCAAGTAGGTGACATCATCAGTCACCAAGGTCTCCTTTTCAAATGAGTCCAAACAGGATGGTTTTAAGTAGTGTTGACACTGAGATAATATACCCACCTTCGGAGTCCACCATCAGGTAGGTGACATCATCAGTCATTTAGGTCCCAATACTCCCTCAAACGAAATTCTCAAGATAGCTAAGGCTGGATTTGACCAATGGTGGGAACCGAGATCAAGTTGAACTAAACTGCCTTTTCACATTTTACTCAATGAATATCATTGAATAAAACGTGAGTACCTACCTAGTTTAGTTGAACAGATTGTCCCGGCCTCGCTTCACCTTACATTTATCCTTATATTTAGGCATAATCTAAATCAAGCTTATTCTATGACAGGTTCCTAAAACAAAATGAAATTAGAAACTACTTTACATATATTTACAATCTTAATATCTGTTCTTATTTTGCGCTATATTTATATTTGTACTATTTGCAATATGATTTCATTCAAAAATCATACAACACGAGAACTTTTAGACTTAATTTGGAAAAAATAACGCGCGTATAGCCCACCCGCCACAAGAGTCATTGAGACACTGATGTATCGCGTTTGGACTATGCGTCACAGGCCTTTGCGGGGGTGCTCCAGCGGGGTACTGATGGTTTTTAGTTATTATTTAAAATATTAAAGGTTATTGGAATAAAAAAAAACAATAAAAATTGTGAATTACGCCATCACATATTCTTTGGTACAAAATTTATGTAGAACTATTTAGCCATTGCAGAGGAAAATTACAGTTTACGTTGAAAAAGGACCTGTTTACTGATATTTTTTAACAAAATTTGGGAAAGATTATTAAAATTTCAAACAATACAATATATTTGTGATGACCTTAAGTACACTATATATTTTTTATATGGAAAACGCACAAAGGGATTCATCTACAATCTTTTTTAAACATATTTAATGGTGTTTTTAGGATTTGAGCGAGGTAATCCCCTTAACGTTAATTTTCGCCGGAAGCAGATAGCGACGCGGCCTTCCTCGACCTCGCACCTCACGCGCCTCCGCCACACGCCGCCGCCACGCGCCGCTGTCTTAGGCCCCGTTTACGCAGACGCGGGGCGTTGCGCGGCGCGTCGTGCGGCGACTCGCGCGAACAAATCAAACACTGCTTAATATATGAGAGCTAAGAGCAATAATGAGAGCGTTCACGGAGAAGCGTTTTCTTGCGCGGTTTGTTTGATTTGTACCACTGCACGCGACGGCGAACGCGGCGGCGCACGGCGCGGTGGCCGCCTCGGTCCCCGCCTCCTCTCGCCCGACATCCCCCGCTGCCGAAGGTATATTACGTACGTAAGTTTATTGATAATAGTGGATAATTGGCCATTGGAGGTGTGTGAATGTATTGTATGTTTCAAAATGGACGACGAACAAACCGAGTTTTTGATTACCACAATTCAAGACCGACCTGAGTTATGGAAGATGTCCTATCCACTATATAATAACTATAAATTTACAATTTAAAATACCCCCAACTCGAAAATCCCTTCAACGATTAGAAAAGAGCTGATGGTCTTCGAACGGCTGAACAGATTTTCTTGAATTATATCCAAGAACACTCCCGACTAAATCACCTTGTTGTGGGTTCTAATCCCTCACGGGACAAAATTTGTGTGATCCACAAATATTTGTCCCGAGTCTGGGTGTTCTCTGTGTCCTATGTTTGAATGTTTGTGAAGCCTCCCCGTGACACAGGAATATCCCTAATGCGGCAGTTGCCTTTTAAAAAAAAGAACTTTATATATATATATATATTTCTTCTGTGCGTGTGTATGTCACTAAACTCCTCCTAAACGGCTGGACCGATTTGAGAACGGTTTAGATTTACAATTGGACCCGGTAGATGGCGATAGGGTTCCAGGAATACCTAATATTTTTAAGTTACGGCAGGACAACGTCTGTCGGGTCCGCTATCTTAATATATACATACATATATTTCTTCTGTGAGTGTGTGTGTATGTGACTGAACTCCTCCTAAACGGCTGGACCGATTTTAATGAAATGTTTTAATATTTTTTAGTTCCGGCAGGACGTCTGTCGGGTTCGCTAGTATATATATATATATATATACCTACCAGCTAAATGCTATAAAGCTGAAGAGTTTGTTTGTTTGTTTGGTTAAACGCGCTAATCTCAGGAACTAATGGTTCAAATTGAAAAAAAAAATTTAGTCTTGGATAGTCCATTTATCGAGGATGGCCATAGATGGCTATATAACATCACGCTACGACCAATAGGAGCGGAGGATCAATGAAAATGTTGCAGGAACGGGGAGCATTTACAAATGCAGACGAAGTTGTCGACGTTGTTGAAGACGGGTCAGCTAGTTATCTAATACTAGCTATGCATCGTGGTTATGTTTAATATTAGAACTTTAATGCAATAATTACAAAGATACACGTCAAAACTCTTCGCTTGTACTTCCCTTTAAAACTGCACCTAGAGGGTCAATATACTTCATTAAAACATATCGCTAATATCGCATGTCTAGATTTATAGGGAGCTAACTCAAAAAAGCACATTTTTCAGAAAAGGCGAAAAACTGACTGTGCACTGCGGGAGTTTTGGAGTTTTCTATGCATATAGAAGAAAGAAATTGTAGGTATCTTGTGTTTTAATCATGATTTGGGGCTGAAAATTTAATTTTTATAGTTATTTCCCTATTACTTAACAATGTATTGTTAACGTATACTTATTTAGTTTTTGAGTTGAGCCCGTGTTGGTAAATTTAGCGTCTAGCGTCGAGTAGTGGAGATATTTTTAAATTTGGTTTATCGGTCGGTAGGTATTGAGATAAGGAATTCGATGGTGTGCATAACTCAAAAATTGAAATTTTTGAGTTAGCCGTTCGTTTAAGTCCTTTCATTGTATTATTGATACCTTTAAGAAATACCGCATAGGTACTTCAAAGAAAGCCGCCTAGTAGTTAAAGGCGCCGAAAAAGTAGTTTATTACTTTTTGTCTAATATTGCAAATCCATAGAAATCACCTTTATTTCTACATAAATAAGATTGATATTTCTGGCTGGTGAATTTCAGGCGGCTTTTTCTCAAAAGAAGCTCTTTAAAATAAAATTACCCGATAATTTAATTAGTAATGTTTAAACTAACTTCGCAATTTCACGGTTATTTATGCTTAGATAAGAATGATATTTCTATGTCAGTGGAAATACATTATTCTACGATCGATCGCTTTGAACAATGCCGCCCAAGCTCGCACACGTTTTGTCAAAATAACGTCCTTGAAATCAAAGTTGCTGATGATTTAATTAGTAATGTACTAATGTATCATATTATTTCGCAAATTCACAGAAACACTTTTTATTTAATACGTTATTTTTGGTTTAAAATGTAGGTTTTGGTTTGAGTGAATTGTGAAATAATTTTTAAAGATGTGTACAACTAAGAAATGATTTAATTGACCTTTTAAGCTGTCAAATAATGTCAAGGGCTTAGATTATATATAGGTCCAGATACCGTGACGAGTACAAAAGTCACCGTTTACTTTGAAGCCACTTTTTGGTGCTGTGTGAGTGAACCCCGCCCAACGCGAGTGTCCACGTACAATGTTTATGCTGTGTGCATTGACGGTTTTACTACCAGTGCATAGAGGTTACCCCAAAATTCAGGGACTTTTTTATTATACATAATTTTTTTTTGATGTAAGTAATATTAAATAAATACGTTTTGAATGTATTTAAATCAGTTACAAATATTCGTTTATTTCATTTTTTCGTTTTTTTATTTAATTCGTTTAGTTAAAAAGACAAATGTAAAATAAAACTACTTAGTAGGAACTATTTATTTATAACATTATTTTTTTGTTTGTTTTCAAGACGTTTTTTTTTTAGAGTTTCCTCCTTAAGAATCGATTTTCATATAAGGCCGTATGAAAAAAATATGTAATATATAAGAATAATTTTTTTTTATGGTAAATATAACATAAAAGCACTTTTGAGTAATAAAATTAAATGCAACTTTATTCACAGGAACAGAGTAACAAAAGGTATTTTGATAAAATAAAGTAAATGTTTTGCCTTGGTTTGTAGGACTTGGATATATATATATATATATATATTTATAAAGTATCAAGAAACTAGCAAAATTTTACAAGTCCTAAGTGCTCTATAGCTGTGTTCGTTAGGAGTAGTAATAATAAGTTATAATACGAGTACAATCCCACAGCTAAAGTATCGTTTGACGGACACATTGAACTCCGGGTGCTGGAGTTTAAAAATTAAGAATATTTGAAGGATTCCTGTTTCGCGAACATTAACATTAAGCATATTTCTCGTCTTTCTATAAATAACAAGTTTGGCAAAGAAAAATATATATACTGCTAGAATGCGTTATGGGTAAATGAAATTCACGTCCTGGCAACATCTCTAGTAATGGCGTCGTAATTTTATTAATTTGAAATTTTATTCTATTGTTTATAAATACATTAGGAAATAGAATACTTACATATGAAATGTGGTGTTCGGACAGTCAAGATTTTTTTTTGGATAATTTTTACAGAATGTGACAGCACAAGCAGGCATTTTTAAATATTATAAGTAGCGACTCGAGACGTACTTCAGCGGCGAACATTCGCTCGCGTGTGACGAGTGAGACGCTTGTATTTATATTAGACGCTTATATTTTTTGGCTTCAGTTTTGAGGCACGGATTAGGCATCTGGACCTATATATAATCTAAGGTCAAGGGTAATTTTGTTCAAAATTAAATACTTGTGATGAATAAGTTATTTATTTGGATAAGGATCAAGATCATGTTTATACCATTCCTCTTTTTTTTTTATGCTATAGGTGGCAAACGAGCAGACGGGTCACCTGATGGTAAATGACTACCGCCGCCCATGGGCACCTGCAACTCGAGAGTCACAAGTGCGTTGCCGCCCTTTAAGGTGGGAGTAGGAGAAGATGGGGCAGGGAAGAGTGGGAAAAGGGGGGAGAGGGGAAGGACGGGAATGAGAGAGAGGGAAGGGTTAGGGCCTCCGGTGACCTCACTCACGCGGGGAAATGCAATGCAAGCATTGCTTCAGTGCCGGTTTTCTGTGAGGCCGTGGTAACGAGCGGAGTCGAGCCGGCCCATACGTGCCGAAGCATGGCTCTCCCACAAAACATATCCTCGATAAATGGGCTATCCATCACAATTACACAAAACACAAAGATTTTTTCAATTTGAACCAGTAGTTCCTGGGATAAGCGCGTTCGACCAAACAAACAAATGAACTCTTCAGTTTTATAATATTAGTACCTATAGATACATATAAATATCTCGTGTCACTGTGTCTGTGGAGTTTCGGAGGAGTACGAACTCCTCCGAAACGGCTCGACCGATTTTAATGTTTTTTTTTTGTATATTTGGAAGGTATGAGAGAGATGTTGTATTTTATTCAATATTTAATCAAAGGCTTTTATTGACATTCAGGTATATATATGAAATACTTCATAACCTTTTGTTTTTATCGATGGGTAAAGAGTTGCATATTCACCAAAGTGTTGGTGTTCAGCTGCTGTAAGTACTTATAGGTTTTTTTCTAGAACAAAAAAAGGCTTTTTGTGCAACAAATTATCTTCTAATAACATGTCAATACAATCGTACTCCATTGCAAAACACGACAGGGTGATAGAATGTCCGAAGAAGTCTGCCAAAAGCTATCATTGATCTCCACGCAACGCACGACGCACCGCGCAACGCCCCGCGTGACGCGTCTCCGTAAACGAGCCCTTAGCGTCTAAAATTCATGACAAAAACTATTTATCATACAGTAAGTTTCTCGGGGTAAATTGTATATCATAAAAATCGACAATAATGCTTTTAGGCTAAACTATCGGCAGGCACCAATGTAAGTAAATAAAACTTTGAAATCCATTTCTAACTCACTTCCTTGTGTTCGCCTGACGCGACGGTTTATTTCTGTATCATAGTGAAAAAATCCAAGATAACCCGACGTAACGATATCGTAAGCGGACCGAATCTCCTGTTTCAAATTTCACTGTCATGTCACGGTACTATTGCAAACATTGCCGGATACCACACCAATATTTATTTCTAAATAAAAAATATTATCGACTATCGCACTTCAGGTGTAATGGTTGTAGACTATAGACTTGCTGATAAATGCATTTCAACTTTATTACTAAAAGACTAACGTGGGTCTCACAATACATGTATAAATATTTGTGGAATTTGTTCAATTCGACAGTGTAACGGTGGAGTTTATATGTTACGCTATTGACGCTCACATATCCATAAAAAACACAGTTCTGTAATTCATGTGTTTATTACTTTGCTATGCGCCGGCGCGCTGCGTTGATCGCGCAACTCTTTAGCGCCTTGCATCCGTTTCATCGCGTGTTACATTTAACCTTACCGATTTATTTCTATAAATCACCAGCAGGGCGTAGGCTCAGCGCATGCCTCACGGGCTCTTTTACATGGCACGCTACGCGCCTATATAAATATCTCACACTTCTTGGGTGCTAGTGCCCGGTGCCCGGTGCCCGGAAAGCTTTCACAACACCTTTTTACCTGTACCACAGATTACTAAGTTGTTACTACGTAACAGATAAATCACTCTCCACAAAAACGTCCATACCTACCGTTTTAATTAGCTACTCTTTCCGAGCGCCGACCGCTGCATGCGAAAATGATTTTAAATGTTCTTAAAACACGATTATTATTGCCTCGCAATATTATTAAAAAAGCAAGGCGAGGATTTAACTATGTACCTTAGTTGGGGATACAATTTTTATAAAGATCCACCATTTAAGTACCATTAAATTTACTGTAAATTTAATTAAACACGTAAAATCCGGGAGATGCGATGAGAAACTTTTGACGTGTCTGACTGTCAACTGACGGCCATGTTGCATAAATGGAGCTTGCACATTGGTTCAAATGGATTTGCCTTTATTAGGTAAGAAGGTCCTAATGGATTTGATTTTGTTTGATATAATTTGTAGATTTTATTTGCATTTTTCTTCAAATTTATAGTCTGTCGGCAACCCACTGCGCGAGACTGCGTATAAGGTCCGCCAGCGGTCGAGCGACCGGGAGGTGTTTAGCGCACGTAAGTACATCGAGTGGCATAGGCCTGCTTGTACACCCTCCTGACACCCAACGAATACGTCAACTCTGCTTACTGATGTCATTCTGTTGTCTTCCAGGGTTCGAGAACCTACCAAGGCACTTAGTGAAACACACCCACATGTCACTTAAGGTCACTATTAATGTTATACATTTATGAAACAGCGGAAATCTGATTCACAAACACAAAAGTCCACCACCGCAAGATTTTAATCACATAAGTAGAATGTATCATATGCCCTTGCTCAGTGCATAATATGATTAATTCTATGAAAAAAATGTGTTCAAGTGAATAGAACACTCCACTAGCTGCATCGGTTAAGAACGTGAAAATTACGAACTTATCAAATTGCACTGGAGTGGAGAGGGACATAATTAGTAAAAGTGACAGCAAATATCTTGAGAACATTATAGTAACAGTAGGTACATTTAGTGTATTGAAGGGATGAACTAGCGGCTGGGATGTGTTTTCACTACCGTAACAATTTAAATTAAATAATAATTAATTAAAGAATTAAAATGTGAGTTGTTTGTTCCAGTGGCTCATGTAAATAGGAGGCGCATCCGCGGCCCTGCGGATGTGCGGCATTAAGCGTCCCTGACGTGTTATTATATCGTCACCGCAAACACCACACGCCGCGCCACGCCACTCTCACCTCTGTTCCATCGACGCACTGGCGCCGTGAAGCGCACACTCGCGGTGGTGTGGGAGCGGTTACAGTTGCCTGCGGTTTGATGCCGAATATGCGTTAAAAGTAGACGGGAACGGTCAGTATGAAATGTAAAGCGAAACTTCTATATTACTATCATTTAAATCGTACCAAACTGTGCCTGTGTTTATCTCAACTTTAGTCCGCCGTAACAAAGCAACGTAGGGACGTCGCAGAGACGGGTGAACGAGGCGGGTATTAAAAGGGGCTTATTGTTTACAGTCTGCTTCACGAAGTGAGGTCGCCGTTCAATCTTGAGTATTTTCTGTTCTGGGAACCTGCGGCTCAGAACATGCGCATACCCAATATACCTATAGCTATTGTACACGGTTCTCAGGCACAGACCTATTCTCCGAAGCTACGATCTTGATCGAAGATTCGAAGCAAACAATTGACAAATAATTTATGATGAATAAGTACACTGTTTCTTTAACGGATTGATAAGCCGTTGTTCAAGGATTCCTAAAAAAAGCGTAGGTACCAAATATGTACGAGTCTTTAGGTTAGGTTTGTCGTACCAAAATGCTGATGTCATCCTCAAAGTAACTTTTGGCCTGTAAATTATTTCTACAGTACTGTTAGTTATTTAAATATTTGGCCAATACTTTCGTAGATTTCTTTTTAATGTGGCCTCTGTGGCGCGGCGGTAGTACATTCGACTGCCACACCGGGGGTCGCAGGTTCGATTCCCGCTCAGTGCTAATATTTGTATACGTGAATATGTCTCTATATGTATATTATATATATGTATATTAACAGAAAAAATGTGTCTATGTATGTTTATCCGTGTTCTAGAAGCCATAGTACAAGCTCTGCTTAGTTGGGTCTAGACGGCGCAGTGTAATCCTGTGCAGGGGCGTAGCTACCGGAGGGCTAGACGGGGCAGTGCCCCGGGGCCCACAAGCTCAGGGGGCCCCTCGGACTCTGACTTACAAACTATTAATTGAACTAGTGAAAATTTCGCCCACATTCGGAATTTAAATAAACCAAATTTTTTAGAACCAGAAGTTATCAGGTTTGTAGTAGAGTTGTAACTGAACCACTATTTATATTAAATTGCGTACTTGATAACTTGAATATGGAGTACGACGAATCTAGATTACGACAAATCTGGAGCACTTACGTTGAATTCGGAACACGAATACGGAACAAACGATTTTAAATAGTTTAGTTGGGGCCCTAGTTTATTTTTTGCCCCAGGGCCTTTGGTTACCTAGCTACGCCACTGATCCTGTGGCTTCTTAGCAGCTTAGAAAATCTTAAAGAAAATGCAATTCTGGACCACGGGTTCGCATTATACCATATGTATTCTGTGATTACACCGTAAAACCTTAGTGCTCGGACTGCTCGGTATGGCTAGCCAATCTAAAGATAAGAACATGTTATTACACATGTGTTTATGGCATTGACGGAATACCATGATGATTTTTTCTTCAACACATATTTTGTTGCTTTCCTATTAAATAAATAAATTAACAATAACAAACATGCGCTATCTCATCACCCATATAAATAGTCACATGACTTTATTCTGCCGTAGCCGTAGGCAGTAGACATTTTTTGGGGTGGCACATGGCCGCACTTTGGTTTTAGACGAGTGAGTTTTGTTTGTTTATATGATACTAGCAACCCGCCCCGGCTTCGCACGGGTACAAATTATACATCTAAACCTTCCTCATGAATCACTCTGTCTATTAGTGAAAACCGCATGAAAATCCGTTCAGTAGTTTTTTAGTTTATCGCGAACAGACAGACAGACGCGGCGGGGGACTTTGTTTTATAATATGTAGTGATATGTAGTGAAGATTTTTATAATATGATGTTTTTTCATCATTAGCTCAGCTACATGATATGATGATGATTTTAAAAGCAAAAACCTCATAAAGTAATGAAAAGTAAACAGAAACACTATTCGTTCCCACAATTTTCGAGGGTTTCTCAAATTTTATCAGGATCCCATCATCAGATCCTGAATTCCTTGACATGGGATCACCTTTGAGGTACCCTATCTAACAAAAATAATAATCAAAATCGGTTCGGCCCGCCAGCCGCTCTGCCCCCGCTTTTTAAATCTCTGATATCTTCTAAGATATTAATTTTAATAATATCCTGTAAAGGGCAATTTTCATCTACATGAAAGGCACAACGTATTTAATTGGATATGGAATAATACTGTATTGTTTAAAATAGTTTGATAAATAATCCAATTTTTTTTTTGTAATATGTAAAAGATAAAAATGATTATTGTGGGTTATTCTTAGGAGATAAACATTTACCATCGCGGACTTTTTTATTGATCTTTTTAAGATATACAACTGTAGTACATTAATTTGATCTATCTCGTAAGGTTTAGCCAGCGTTTGCAACGTAAGCGCACAAAAATATGTTTGTTACGACATGACATTACAAATCTTTGAATTTCTCGACTTTTCTCTACAATAATATGCATGTATACTACATATAAACCTTCCTCTTGAATCACTCTGTCCATTGGTGAAAACCGCATTAAAATCCGTTCAGTAGTTTTTCCGTTTATCGCGAACAGACAGACAGACAGACAGATGCGGCGGGGGACTTTGTTTTATAATATGTAATGATAATTCCAAAGTAAAAATATAAATGTAGAAAATCTCAAAATATTTAAGTATATTATTAAAATTGTGAGCGGCCGTAGCTGTGTGCTCATTTTCAACTTTACAAACATAGCTGTGGTCGGTTGCGGCGCGCCTCGAAATTAATCAAAAGAAACGCAACCCGAGCACACGCGGAGCTGAGCCGTTCTTGCATACACGGTACAGTATTAATCTGCATAAATAATATATCCCGACGTGTATAGTAAGCGTAAGCACCGAGCCGCCGAGCGCCGCGCCGCTCACTCACGCCCAGTTCGGCACAACCTCGTACGTTACAATCGGTAGGTAAGTACGTGCTAATTACTTAATTTTAACATTAAACAGTACCACAACTACTGTCGTGTACCTACACTGTGTCGTACCTACAGGAGTTTCAATATTGAACAAGTTTCGTGTTACTGCACAATTTTGCACCTCGCACCTTGAGGAGAAATTATGCGTCAAATTAATCAGTGTTCTCCAAAAAAAGACTAGTCTTGTGGTGTAGTAGGAAACACATGAATCACTTCCACTGTATTTTGTGTATGTGTTTGTATACCAATTAAAGTACAGAAGGAAAAGAATTTGTAGATCGATTGAGGAGGGGCACATTGGAGGTAGTCTATCTGCTCAATGACGTATGCTATTTTGCACAAAAGGACTCCAGTTCAGGGGAAATTAATGCGCATAATTGCATGTAGGTCGAGCTCAAAGGAACCTGAGCTCGTCGCGGCCAGCGCCATTGTGTAGAAGGAGTCCTCCATGGACGGAGCGTGAAACGAATAGTTTAAGCGAGTGAGAAGCGCATAACACCTTACAAACGTCTCATCACAAATTTAAATGGGAAAGAGCATTAATGAATTGTGTAGTGTTTAGATACATATATAGTGTATCTAAACACTACACATGATATAGTGGTTATTTCGACGCATTTATATTTGTACGAGAGCCACAATCCGTGCACGGAGCGCATTGCGCCGAGCCCCGGACGTCGCGTCGCGTGGGTCGGCGCTCCTATTTACCTGCCTTTAACTATAATCTCATTTAAAGATCTCGGTCACCGACACACACAAGTTCCTACAACTTCGCCCTATACCACCACGGCCCCTTGGTCTCGGTGACCCATTAATTTACACAGATACTTCATTAGATGAGATTAATATAATATAATAGAATATTTAACTAGGCGTTAAATATTCTATTATACACACACATATTTAACAAAATCGTTAAATGTGTGTGGGGCGAGCTGTATCCAGTTATCTACGGCATGTTCAGTGAGTGGCTCGTTGAATGCGTGTTGGACTGGAGATTGATCGCGACATACTTTGTGAACTTTACCTACTAGTCCATAGGCCGTAAATAAATTGACATTAACTACCTTGATTACTGGCAACATGTTACATCTTGAGTGAAATTAGATTAAATCATAAAATTCAATGTAATTCTGGCCCAAAGATCCAGACCAGACATGCAACGATTATCTGAAGAGTGTTCATTAGTAACTGGTTGAGGTCGGCTGTCAACTCCGAAATCAGCTGTATGCAGATGTGGTTTGAAACAGGGCTTGAAAACGATTCCAATTCACATTGAAAGTGTCGTTATTTTGTAAAAATACGATACGCTTGATCGATACGATCGACGATACGATACGATTTGGTAGCAATACCTAAGTAACATAACTTTATTATAACGTTAACAATTACCTCTTTTTAACGACGCGACGACAAATCTGCTCCCTTCTGGTATGGCTTTGAATCAATCATTATCGGCGTACGTTAATTATAATGGCATCATAGCGGCGAAAGATCGCTCTGTGCGGTAATCTTTTTTTAATCTCTTATCGGGAAATCTTTAAGATCCTATGGCTGGTGATGACTATGTTGCTTGTATAATGACATGTCAAACACACGTGACCTGGGCCACTACTTTGTAGTTCCAATGAACCGTGTACTTAGTGCAATAATAACGCTATTCATATGACATATTTTACATGTAGTAGGTACCTAAATAATTCCCATCACACGCGATACAATAAGGGCAAAAGGTGCGGAATGGTAATTTATTACTCTATTAAAGTTTCGAATACAATAATAACTGATATGTCCCGAGTGAGCCGCCTATGCCATAAAAAGACGAAAGATTACATTTTTATAGAGAAAGAAGATTATTGCCAAGTTAGCAGCGAGTGGCGTCAGCGCGCGTCAACATTATCTTTTATTCGCTTAGTAGGTACTTACGGCATTATTTACTCCAATTTGTTTACCAAACACAACAACAGAGCTAGTATTTAGCGAGCGCTTACCATTTTGCTGTGAAAACTACTTATGCGAAAACGTAGTCGTAAATACAAAAATGTCTGTTGTCGGAGCGCTGCCTGCACACCGCGCCGGGCGGCTCCTGTTACGCACTTATGTACTTGGGCGGGCGAAGGGGCACGGGGGAGCAGGGGTAAAGTGAGCATATGGATTGTGTTGCTTGTTCGACAAACGTGCTCGTATGTCAGACTTCTGCTGAACTTCCTTTACGGCGCATAAAAAAACATAAACACATAAACATGAGTTGCGCGAAATATTGTAGTTCCCACAACGCAAGGCGAGCGCTGCGCGCTGGCGAGAAAATAAACAGCCGCTAATGTTGCGGGATGCACCAAGACGGCGGAGATGCGCGGCGGGACACTATCGTGGCGCTCCTCGCGTTAATTGTGATCTTTCAGCGATAAATTTCACAGATAAACTCGCTTACGTAAATACGAGCGGACGAAATCATCGGAATGGGCGGATGATAAATCGATCAGACACTACGATATAGGTAGGTAACGTGCAGTTTTATACAGAGTCGACCCGTGAGGCTTGTTCATTGTTCGGGAAAAGAGATGCGGGACTGCCATTAACGCGACAACCACTCTTTATGCGATTGATACATGAAGCAGGAGGCGGTTTTATCGGCTGATAAAAAACCTCTCGGAGCCGACAAGATGAAATATCGGCGCTATCAGTCCTTGTGACGTCACTGTGTCGTTCGTATCCGCCGCCCCTCCGCCGCACTCGAATGAGCTCCAATGTCGCGCGTTGTGCAAATCGACTAATCGACCCTTACCGCTTTTTGTTCATAGTTTTCCACCATCGCGCGTCGCCGATCTTGTTGATGGAGCGCTGACCGAAACGATTGCGCTTTTTTACCGATAAGAAGCGAGTAAAAAGCATCGACCGGCTGCAATGATTCGACCGATTTCGTTAAAAAGTGGAGGCTGAACGGCGCGAGGGGAGGGTAAAGGCCGGCAAAAAGCCATCAGGGAAGTGGTCGGTATAACTCTGAGCGACCGTGCGTGTCGAAGCCTCGCCGCCGCAGTGATGCCGCACCGCTGACGTTTCACACAGCTCTTTCATTTATTGAATTCGTGATCGCCCCTCAGTCATTCCCCTTGATCTGGTAGACCGTGCGTTATCTAGTCTCGTCGGATTTAACTCGCCGATGTTTGTAAGTTTGAGCAGTTTTCACAAACGCTCGTATCGTGAACGAATTTTAGCTTTCGCCGTGTCATCGTCGAGTTTCTTTGATATTTCAATATCTCATGCTCTAAAAATGTATCAAGGCGTCTTCGATCTGTAACACTTCGCGGTTCATCGGTCCCGGAGGAGTGCTTTGTCACGGATATATCATTGGCAACATTTATCTTTAACTACGCGTTCCTTTAGCCCGGCTACGAGTTAAATCAGCGTTGCACTGTACTTTATTGCAGACCCGATATGAAATGTTTGAAAGGCAAAGCATCTTGAAATTCAGAGCTTCTCTTGGTGAAACAGCTAAGGGCTTACATTGAAGTTTCCGAACATGATGTACGTATGTACGCATACGTTTAAAAAACTATTTTATACATTGCTATTACAATACACACATTATTATACTATTTTATATATTATAACTGTGGGAGAGCCATGCTTCGGCACGTATGGGCCGGCTCGACTGGAGTAATACCACGGCCTCACAGAAAACCGGCAGTGAAGCAATGCATTGCTTTTCACCGAGTGAGTGAGGTTATCGGAGGCCCTAACCCTTCCCCCCCTTCCCCTTTTTTCCCCCTACCCGCACTCTCCCTCTTCCCCCTTCCACCCCTTCCCCTACTCCCACCTTAAAGGCGGGCATCGCACTTGTGACTCTTGAGTTGCAGGTGCCCATGGGCGGCGGTAGTCATTTACCATCAGGTGACCCGTCTGCTCGTTTGCCCCCTATACCATAAAATTAAAAAAAACTATTAAATGAGACTATAGTTTCATGAGATTGTTTCACAACACTAGCCGCGAACTTTATTCGGTGGGCACACCTTGCACGTTCTGACGTTCGTTATTCACCTCGTCACGCTTTCATTTCCGTTCTTTAAAGATTCTTAATTTCATGGCAAATTGTTTGAGCGGCGCTGGGCTATGTAAAAGACATGGATTATCTCTACATATAAAATGCTTTATCCTGAATGACTGACTGACTGACTGATGGATCAACGCATAGCCTAAACCGCTGGTCGTAATAGACGTGAAATTTGGAGAACGTGTTCTTCATATGATGTACGCATCCGAAAAGAAAGGATTTTCGAAAATGCCACCCCCAAAGGTTTGAAAAGGGGTGGCAAAGTTAGTATGGGAACACGTGTTTGCTTGGCCTGATCAACTTCAAGTTAACAATAAAAGTCAAGACGTTAATCACGCGACAAGTGATGTACACGGATTAAAATATAAGTCTTTCGTAATAGATGGCGTTAAAAAAAACTATACTACTATTTCCACATATATTATTTCATGACTCTGTACATTTCAGAATTTTGTTAAACGAATATTGCAAGATGGTAAAAAATAATAACTATTCCCATTGTTGTACAGCATAAAAAAGTATTTAATATCTGAAACACAGTAAAGGAAATAAAAATATTTTAACTCAAGACAAAAGGTTATAAATTATAAATACAAGTAAGGTACAATGCCATAATAGATGGCGTTGTAATAAATGAAAAAAATATTTCAGAATTTATATTATTTTATTATCTTCAGTTTTTCGTAAAAATAAGCGACTACCGCTGCCCATGGACACCTTCAACTCAAGAGTAACAAGTGCGTTACCGGCTTTTAAGGTGGGAGTTTTGGAAGGGGAGGAAGGGGCTACGAGGGAGAGTACGGATAAGGGGAGAAGAGGGGAAGAGGAGGAGAGGGAAGGGTTAGTGCCTCCGGTAACCTCACTCACTCGGCGAAAAGCAATGCATTGCTTCACTGCCGGTTTTCTGTGAGGCCGTGGTATTACTCCGGTCGAGCCGGCCCATACGTGCCGAAGCATGGCTCTCCCACAGTTACGTACTTCTTACATGACATACGAGCTAATGGTTAGAAAGAAAAGTTTAGGTACTGTCACGTTTTTTCAAAAATGTACGTATCCCTTAAAGGGTTAAAATAGCTAATGAAAGTTTTCCCTCCTATTTTAGGCGCAGTACGGCACACCGTGTGGTTTTAGTAGGTTCGATTCCGACACACCGTCCCATTGAAAACCCCGGTGGGGTGACGGCCCGAGGGGGCTTCCACACGCACAAAAAAAAGGTAAGTATGAAAGTTTGTAAGAAACTTACATTTTGATTGTATCACGCAACGTTTTTACCTAACTTAAAAAAAAACCGGACAAGTGCGAGTCAGACTCGCGCACCGAGGGTTCCGTAAGCAAACAAACTTGTATACGTCCATCTCGCGAATCAATTCTCAAAGACTTTTACCTGTCTTTTTCGTAAGACAAACTTAACTGTGCGGTTGAGATGTACGACTAAGTGAAGAATCCAACCGCAAAATATAAGTTTGTAATGACAATCTTTTTATGTGATATAACAACAAATTAACGACTTTCGAATTTTTACTTATGCTGTCAGACCTTGCTTCTTACCAAATTTCATATCAATATCAATCAGCCTATCATAGTCCACTGCTGGACATAGGCCTCTCCCAATGTGCGCCACAGCACCCGGTCCTCCGCCTTTCGCATCCAGTCCATCCCTATAGGTTTTCGACCCAAAACCTATAGGGTACTTCCGGTTGACCTAGAATTGTCAATTTTGGTTAAATGTAAGGTCTCACAGCACAAGTAAAGGGAAAATTCCGAAAAATTAAAAAGTTGAAACTCAAGGTAAATTTTGGTACTTACAAGTTCTCGCGAAAATCTAAACTTCCCCATATCTTTTTATCGTGTTGACTCAGGACCTTGATTTTTATATGTACCTAATAAGGACTATAGACCTCAGTATCTGGTATAAATTTCAACTTGCTAGGTCCACCTGTTCCTGAGAAAATCGGTGGTGACACACAGACAGATAGACGGACAAGAGAATGATCTTATAAGGGTTCCTTGTTTTACCTTTTGAGGTACCTAAAAAGGGATTTTCTCAATTTGACGCTCATGATGTAGGTATTTTTTGTGTATGTTACCGTAGGTCTCTGTCAAATACGAACCGATTTTGTTATTATGCGAATTTAGTGAAGATGTGATGAAGATTTCAGGATCCGGAGAAAGAAACATTTTGAGGTTTATCCTTGGCTGTGGTCATCGTTTTGGTCTACAAACCGAAGGTGACTGGTGGGTTTTCGCTCCTCAATTACTTTCTAATAAATCTAACCCCCACGGGTCATCACCTCACCGGGTCCAAACAATAAGGTGTATGTCGGACTCCAACCGACTAAAACCACACAGTTTTCAGTCACCGGGCCTCAGGTGTACCCTAAATTAGATTACCTACACACTACGATGTCTGATGTCTGCCACCATGCAGACGAAGTCAAAAAGGCAAAAGCTAGTTAATAAATAAAAGACTACAGTACTAATGTCTATGGTACAAGGACGGTGTATTTCATTTAAATCCTATATTCATTCAAAGAGTCTGAGTCACTGACCCATCGTTGTATTGGAGTTTGGAGTGTTTGTCCAATCTAATGATGGGCCAGTGACTGAGAGTCACGTAAGGCAACATACACATTGGAGTCGAACTTTTTCTAGCTGTCCTTCGATTGTTGTTCTTTTCGTTAAATTGATTTGGCGTTTTACTATATCAGAATTTACATACAGACTCCTGACAGAAGCGCTATACTTAAGGAACAACAAAGTAAACAACTTAATCTATTGCTAATATACAATACTATTGGGCAGGAATAGGACTTCAAAATGTTAATTAATTATACTGTATATGCTTGCGGTAGACATTGTCAATGTTACGTTTTTGTACCCTGTGACGAATTCTGACACAAAATTGTTCTCTGAAATTAATTGTCCACTATTTCATTTATGGAGTACCAACATTATACTAATAGACAATGTATGACAAGAACTTCGACACAGTCAACCTTCAGTCAAATACGTAATAACATATTAGGTATATCATAGATGTTTGACCAACTAAACTGTGCATAATGCAGTTGTTAGTACAGTTGAGCTATCAGATGTTTGCGCCAGCGCTTGCGGTGTGACGTTTCAAGTGTAGCCGAAAAATGCTAGAACTATGCTTTAGAAATGCAAAAAATAATAATAATTTTATCATAGCTTTTCTTTTTAAAGTATAATAATGAAACTTTAACAAATGATGATTAAAAAAGTTAGTCATCTTTGAAATACGTAGTTGTGTGTCCTTTTCACTCTCGCGAACTCTTGCTTGAGAAATACGTACCACGAGACTAATACGCTCCGATGGGGTAAGTAATAAACTACAGACGCTGTTGTTGCTGCTGACGTTCGATAAAAGAAAGTCAAATTTGAATTCAATCGAACTTATGGAATTTCTATGAGAGGACCTAGAACTTTCTCTGTCGTGAATTTTCATGTCTGACTGTCATGAAATTCGTGCAGTGATAAAGTTTAACGTTTTAAAATAAAAACAGCGACTCAGATTAAAGCCAAGCCAAACAGTGTCTTAGGTAATTCTGCATTGAGTACACTTCACCCTGGGTAACTGATTTTAAACGTAGAAGACAGAGCTGCGAAGACGCCCACAGATCTGGCCGTCCAAATGAAGTCACGAATCCGGACATGATCAAAAAAAATCTCAAAATTGTATGGAACGATCGGCGCTTAAAGTTGCGAGAGATAGCAGAGATGGTGAGCATTTCGTCTGAACGCATTTTTAATATTTTACACCAACATTTGGGAATGAAAAAGATTTGCGCGCGATGGGTGCCGCGTTTGCTCACTGTTGACCAAAAGCAACGTCGAGTGGACGATTCATCGGACTGTTTGGCGCTGTTTAAGCGATATTCTAACGAGTTTTTGCGACGTTATGTTACAGTAGTAAAAGAACAATCTAAGCAGTGGACTGAGAGCGAAAAACCTGCGCCGAAGAAAGCAAAAAAGGTTTTTTCGACCGGTAAAGTGATGGCGACTGTTTTTTGGGATGCTCGAGGGATTATTTTAGTGGATTATCTGCAAAAAGGGAAAACAATAATTGGAGAGTACTACGCAAGCTTGCTGCAAAAATTAAGTGAAGAAATCCGAAAGAAACGACCACATTTGGCCAAGAAAAACGTTTTGTTCTACCATGACAACGCGCCTCCATGAAATACGGATCAAATTGCTACCGCATCCACCCTATTTTACAGATCTGGCCCCGCGCGACTTCCACTGATTCCTAAACCTAAAGAAATGGTTAGGTGGTCAGAGATTTTCATCAAATGATGAAGTCATTGTTGCCGTAGACGAGTATTTTATCAAATTGCAGAAGCGAAGCATTGGAGAAGCGCTGGACCAAATGCGTCGAGGTAGAAGGAAACTACGTTGAGAAATAATGTTTTTTTTTAAATAGATTGTGTGTGCTGTGAACAATAAATGACACAGTGGAAGAGTTTAGCATCGTAAGACGTTAATACGCAGAAGTTGATCATAGCCGTGTTTCTCTCCATGATGAAATTCGTGAAGGTCGGCGTTCAATTTCGATCATTGAGGAAAATATGGCTACTGTCAGGCAACTAATTGAAGAAAACCGGCGTATCACCTTTGAGGAGATTCGAGGACATTTGCGGATTGGTATGAGCCCAATTCAAAAAATCTTACATCAACATTTCAAAGTAAGAAAACTTTGTTGCCGCTGGATTCCTCATGAACTCACCCCAGAACAAAAACGGACTCGTGTTGATTGGTTTAAAAAAAAGAATTATTCCTCGTAGATACACTTTCCTCGTAGATACACTTTTTGAAAATCCTCGCTTTTATTCCTGTTAGATACACTTTTGTCTAGTACAGCAAAATACAAAAGTGTTTGTGTATAATTCTTTAAAAAAATCCGACTTAAAAATAAACAGTACGATCACAGACGTTCAAATGCTGTGTATGACATTGTGACAGGAGATGAAACATGGATATATTGTTACATGCCGGAAAGAAAGCAGCAGTCTTCTGTATGGGTGTTTGAAGGTGATAGCAAACGAACAAAATTGAGGCAGGCGAGAAACATAGGCAAAAAATTTTTGCGTTTTTTTCTCCCGGTCTAACAAAAAATTAAACCGACGAAAAGAACTAAAAAGCAAAAAATAAATAACTATAAATTTTTTATAATCTAATTTTGAGTCAGCGCCAAATAATAAAATGATTAAGTATATCTACGTACTGTAGGTTGTTCGGCGCCGACTCAAAATAAGATTATAAAAAATTAGAAGAAAAATAGAAGATGATTTCTGAACGCAAATACCTGATAAAGTAATGAAAAGTAAACAGAAACACTATTCGTTCCTACAATTTTCAAAGGTTTCTCTCAATTTTATCAGGATCCCATCATCAGATCCTGACCTCTTTGACATGGGACCACCCTTGAGGTATACCCTATCTAACAAAAAAAGAATAATCAAAATCGGTTCATAAATAACGGAGAGAGGACTGAACAAACCTAAAAAAAATATATATATACATATATATATATATATACGGTCGAATTGAGAACCTCCTTTTTTTTCGTCGGTTAAAAATGGTTTGACCGGATGAAAAATTGTTTGAAATGTAATGGAGAATACTTACTAGACTACAAAAGCAGTAAATATATTACTTTACATGTAAATTGCTTTATTAGTGAGTTACACCAAGCTTTCAGTGTACCCCACGTATAGTCAAAAGAAACTGTAGTTTTGACAGTATCAGGGTTAATGGAAGCTTCGCTGACATTGTTGCGTTTCTGTTATATAAAACAAGATCTTCCTGGTGTGCTTAAATTGTTCAACAAATGCTTAAGATTATTTCGTGAAGTTCACTGTACCAGAAAGGACTAACCGAACCCTTATCCAGTGCGGGAGTAATGGAGTATGTTTTGAGAATAACTCTTAGTAGGTATAGGTTAATTTGCATCAAATGTGCATTTAGAAGTAAGACTGTTTTCTGCCAATTTTCTGTGAATAGTGAGTGGAAATATTTTGAATTGTAACTGTGACTTGTTTTTGGGTTAATTGCTAATTATTGAAATAAATTGTGTCTTTTGTAACAAATCGGTGGCTTATTATCCGTGGTCTACCTACGTGCGTCACCTAGTGGTGTTCCTATCTAATCCCGAATCAAGCCTCGTAACAATGATAATAATTTATTTATTTCTACCACATAACAATTAAACACAAGAAATACAACATTGTCATTATAAGGTATTAGGAGATTGATTTCCAAACTAGATTAAAAACTTGTGTTATGGATAACCGGGATTCCATTCCGAGAATTAACCATTTTCTGAGGCAGTGTAAATTGTAACTAGCCAGAGTAAAGAAAACTATAAAAAACGAAAGGAGATGGATATCAAAGTGAATGAAGTTAAATTGTATGTGGATTTGTACAAGTAACCGTGTTTGTAAGTGTGTGTGCGTGCGTAAATGTATGTACATTGTACATGCATGTATGTGTGTGTGTGAGAGAGAGAAAGACTATGTGCGTATTTGAGTGTGGGTGCATGTAAGCAGTAACTACTCAGTAATCTGTGATGTAAGTATGTATGTGTGTTAATACTTGTGTGATTTTTTAATACTACTAACAGATTTTCGTTTGATCATAGTCTATGTTAAGTAAGAAATTATAGACTACTTCCTTTGCACGCTTTTTAGGGTTCCGTTCCTTAAAAGGATAAAACTAAAAAAAGGAACCCTTATAGGATCACTTTGTTGTCCGTCTGACTGTCTGTCAAGACCTTTTTCTCAGGAACCCCTGGACGCATCAAGTTAAAATTAATACCATTTACATAAGTCTGCGGTCTCTTGAAGCCGTAAAAATATCAGGCTTCTAAGTCAACGCAATCATAAGATATGGCTACATAAGCCTTATATTTGACCAAATTTAAAATTTTTGCAGATAAATCAAAACCTCAGATGCTGGAAACGGCTGCTTCGGAAAGTACCTGTGTCGTATAGGCCGAGAGCCAACGTTATGTGCCATCATTGCGGAGGCGGTGGCGAGGACACTGCACTCCACACTCTAGTAGAGTGCTCAGCGTGAGTGCAGCAGCGGTGCGACCTCGCGACTGCTATTCGTGTGGGAAGCCTCTCGCTAGAGGCCATGGTTCTGTCCATCGTCCAAAGTGAGAGTGTTTGGGGTTCTGCCGCCTCGTTTTGTGAGGAAGTGATGTCCGCTAAAGAGGCGGCGGAAAGGGATTGGGAGAGAGCTAGTACTCTCCATCGCAAAATGATCTGCGACCTCCATGAGCGCTGGCCTGGGGGTGACGGGTGAGGCTGCTCGTTACCCTAGCAAAAGCAGGCCTGAGATGGTGGCGCGATGTGTTCCGTGCGCGGCTTTGATGGAAGGGGGCCGAGGCTCCCCATAACTTTTGGTGCGGCTCCCTATTATTTGTAGTGTATGTAAGTTCCTTTATATTATTCAGTAAGTATACTCCTTTACAACGATGTCTCAAGTTATTGCTTACGCTGCGCTATGGACTCGTTATATGCACCAATGTATTTGTTTAAGTTTTATTACATTATAATTGTGGAAGCTAACAAGAAAAGTACTTTTATTTAACCGAGCCCCCATACATCTCATATTTAACAGGCGGCCAAGGTCTGCCGGGGTCCTCGGGGACTTCCTTCCTAGGGTATACCCGAGTCCCTTGCAATAGACCCACTTATGTCGGAACACCGTGTGGTTTTAGTCAGTTTGATTCCGATATACCACTTCCCCGCCAGCCCCGGTGAGGTGACGACCCGTGGGCTTTCCACACGATAAAAAAAAAAGGTAGATCAAAACCTATATAGTACTTCCCATTGATCTAGAATCATGAAATTTGGTAAGAACCAAGGTCTCAACAACAGTAAAGGAAAAAATGTGAAAGTTGTTAATTTGTTGTTATATCTATCTGTCTGTGTGTCTGTCAAAGCCCTTTTTCTCAGGAACCCGTGAAGGTATCAAGTTCAAATTAATTTCAAATATTTATATCAGCAGTCCCTTGAAACTGTAAAAAAATCAAGCTTCTAAGTCAACGCAATCAAAAGATAAGCCTTAGATTTTAACAAATTTGAACATTTCGCAGGTAAATCAAAACAAGTTGAAATTTATACCAGATACTGAGGTTTATAGTTCCTATTAGGTACATATAAAAATCAAGGTCCTGAGTCAACACGATAAAGAGATATGGGGAAGTTTAGATTTTCGCGAAAACGTGTAAGTAGGTACCAAAATTTACTTTAATCTTCAACTTTTTTAATTTTTCAGAATTTTCCCTGTACTTGTGCTGTAAGACCTTGCTTTTAATCAAAATTGAATCAGGAAATTTGGTAAGAAGCAAGGTTTGATAGCATAAGTAAAGGAAAAAATCCAAAAATCGTTAATTTGTTGTTATATCACATAAAAAAATATTTTTTGTGATTACAAACTTATATTTTGCGGTTGGATTGTTGACTTTGTCATACATCGCAACCGCAAAGCTAAGTTTCGCTTTCCAAAAAGGCGGGCAAAAGTCTTCGAGAATTGATTCCCGAGGTGGACGTACTATCTACATACATACAAGTTTATTTGCTTGACTTGTCTTGTCCAGTTTTTTTAGTTTTTGGATATATGTATATTCAAACTTTTGTTAAATCCACACTTAATATTATAAATTCGAAAGTAACTGTTTGTTTTTTACCTTTTCACGACTAGACGGCTGAACGCATTGTAATCAAACTTGGCAAGGAGATATGTACACTATATCCTGGGGAAGGACATAGGCTACTTTATATCCCAGAAAATTGCTGGCTTCCGTGGGATAAATTTTAATTTGTACGCAAACGAAGTCGCGGGCTACAGCTAGTTTATTATATTTGTAACCGCCCAAAAATGAAAAGCATCTGTGAGAGAAATTGGAACACGGTGAGGTTGAACACACGTTATATTTGCGTCTCTTGGACAGTACCTACAGAGGTATCGAAAAATAATAACGAATGTTGTTGTCTAAGTTCGACAACTATTAATTCTGTATACCTAATACAGAATGAATAGTTGTCGAACTAAAAGTAAGCAGCATTTTTTATAAAGTTCCACCGCGGGGAAACGAAATTGAAGGGACAATGATGTTTTCATTGTGAGGTTATACAGGGTGTATTTCAAAAAGGAACACTTATTTAAATCACTGAAAGGGCATAACTCTAGCATGCAGTTACAATAAGCATTTTAGAAAAAAAAAACTATCCGTTTACAAGTTATGACCGTTTGAATTTCGAGGTATTTTTAATTTTGTTTCTCATAAAAGCAGGTGGAACGTATAAAATTCCAAAATAAAAATATGTACGATTTAAAATCTATAACTTTACACATTGCACCTACTTTTATGAAAAACGAAGGCAAAAATACCTGGAAATTCAAACGGTCATAACTTGTAAACGGATAGTTTTTTAAATTCTTATTGTAACTGCATGCTAGAGTCATGCCCTTTCAGTGATTTAAGTAAGTAAGTGTTCCTTTTTCAAATACACGCTGTATACGTGCCACCCCAAATTGTGATACAATAATTCAATTGACATGGAGCCTCCATACCATTTTTATTTTAGTAGGTAACATCAGCAACCCCACGTAAGCTTTTGAAGATGTATATAGCTACCGCAAACGTCCAGAAAGCAGTTTGATGTGAGCATTGAACCTCAGATTATGGTTAAGAACACAAGGACAAGTGAACGAGCAGTTTGCGGTTTAAGGGTAAGGAAAGCAATGGGTCACAACCGACCAGGGATGTCATGGCAGACATCACATATTTTATTTCGTATTTAGTATAAAGACGTTTTCGTTAAGCCAATCCGTGACAGTATTTAGACCAGTTTGAGGGTAAGCGAGAGCCTCCTCAAATGTCGGTGCATTAAATATTGACGCAGTGCCATCCGCAAAGGCAACAATAGAATCTTTTGTTGGTTTGAATTGAAAACCTCCTCCTTTTTAAAGTCGGTTAAAACTAAACGAATCATTTGTATAGCTGGAAGGCGGGCGGTTACCCGATCCCTGATAAGTAACAGTGAGAACAGCAGAGGTAATTTAAGTACAGGCGCAATGTAAGTACGTTTAGACGTACTGCCTTGATACACCTTTTTGCACAACACATGCTTCATTTACATCCGCTGTCACCAGCTGTCCGCCTCACCTCCAGCCAAATGTCCCTCACCAATTCTTTAAACTTTAAAAAAGTTATTAATTAATGTTGTAATAGTAAGCTGTTAATTCTGATACAATATTAGTGTAGGCGTATCAAGATATAGAAGTAGATTAACGTATGTATGTGTAAACGATCTAAGTTAGCTAGTAGCCAGTCATTTAGTTGGTTAGTGGGAAGGTCTAGCTCACCGGTTTACATGGCTTAAGCCTACCATTGAGATGGACAGTTGCTTGGACCACGTTCCCACTGTCCGGTCTGTTACTTGTAGGTGACAACGTGACATGGTTGTAATACAGAAAATAGATGGCTAAAGAAATTGAGTAAAACGGCGTCCACACAGAACGATTTCATACACAATTTGACTAGATTTTCAATCGAATCGTTTCGTGTAGACGCAAATCGTTGAATTCAACGTCATTGGGTGGCCAGGACCGCCTGACTTGATCGCGTCACATCAAATCGGTTCGTGTGACACTAATCGGGAAATTTTATCATTTAGTGTACCTGCAGGCAGCACA
The DNA here is from genome assembly GCA_963859945.1 of Euplagia quadripunctaria. Classification (NCBI taxonomy): domain Eukaryota; kingdom Metazoa; phylum Arthropoda; class Insecta; order Lepidoptera; family Erebidae; genus Euplagia; species Euplagia quadripunctaria. The sequence goes on from OY982577.1 coordinate 100,858, forward strand.
TTGGTGGCAATTCTGTTGTTCCCTACACTAAACTAAAACTTCACCATAAATCTCTTCTTTTAGTCAAGAGATATCGAACATGCTATTCTGTTGTTTCGTTGAATTAAATTTAGTTCTTACTATGACAGCAATAAATTTGATTCTGACATTACTAAAAGGTAAGTACGAGAGTGTTACTGCTACTCAAAAGTAAAGAATGAATGACAAAGAGTGATAGAATAAAATCTTCTGAAACAACATTTTTAACCTTGGTCCTCTTTGCAAAATATTAGAATCATGATTCTCCTCGTCCACATCATTTTCATTATCATCTGGAAATGTAGAAATACAATAATTATAATTTTGTTTTGAAAAATCTAAATTAGAGTTTTATTTTTCCATTGAAGTCATCAAAAACATGGTAAAGAGGGTGTGACATCCTAAAATGATTATTACAGTTTGCTCGGGCTGGTAATGAAGGCAGCGATGGTAATGTAGACAATTAAATTTATTTTTGAGCCGTCCATTACACATTTCCAAATTATTTCTGACTCTAGCATAACAATTATTGAAGGCAAGGTTATATGTAACGACATAAATCTACTCAGAAAACAAACAACAGAAGTTTACCCAGATACTGCTCGTACTGAAGCTATGCTCAAAGATGGACTGTGCTACCGTTGCACCTGCTTACACAAGGTTGACTGAGTGCAATGAAATTGTCCTGCCTTACATGAGCTTGATATCTTCCTTGGGAGTGCAAATAAAACTTGAAAAATATTATATAGGTATACTTAAATAGATTATATAATTGCACCTCTATATACTTACATATGAGTAGGTACACCAAGTTTGTATTATGGGGTTAGCGCCATAGCATAAAAATGATTAAAAATCAAGTAAACCTTTAGATGTATAGGGGGACGAAGCCTTTATCGAGATAATTTAGTAAATGAAAGCTCTAGATGTAGAGCCTAAAAGTTTCTGTTAGTTTTCATGTGCCATTACAAACGGATTCGAATTGTCTCGTATGTTTTCCAAGCGTATTCTCTCTTGATAGCTTAGAAATCTAAAAATAATATATTTTAAATCAGATTAAACGGTCATGTTTTGATGATTATTTAGAACGTAAACAGAAAGCACTCTTAATAAATTATTAATTTAAAATATACATGCCTTTCCGCCAAAGCGAACAAAGCCATAGATAACCAATGCTAAAATCACATATTCGGTATACATCATGTAAAAAAAATTTATTATTAATTTACTTTATATCCAAAAATTCGAAGATTTTTATATCACTAAAATTTAGACGGCATGTATTTATATGACGCCTAATTTTAGTGTGACGTTTCTAATTTTTGACAATTTTAGACTTTTAAAACGTACAACAGAATAGCAAATCAGTAAATTTGGACCAAGTTGAGTAACTTAACCAATTTTGGTGCTGTCAAACTAAAATTAGTCTAGTCCTAGGTTTTCAGAATACGAAACGTCATTTGACAGGACTAAACAAAATTTTGGTGATTTTTAGTCTAGTTTAGTGAGTTTTGTAACAACAGAATTGGCACCATTGAGCGGATGTTTTTTGATTTTTTTAAATGATGTGAGTATTTACGCATTATAAGGCGTTTTTTTCAGTTCGGTGGTTATATTAGGAGATGGTACAGATCAATACAGATAGCATTTCTTCAAAAAGAAAATAGATTACGTATGCGGTAACCTTTCTTACATATATTCGTCAAGCACAGAAATTAAAATCAAATGAAAATTGGCGATTTAGTCGGTACATGTGGACGTGAAATTTGTTCGTAAGCCAATTCAATCACAAATCTGATCAGCTAGTAAAATCGAACATTCATACAACAACAACATTTGAACATTCTTACAAGCCTTCCAGCGACGGCGGCAAGATTTCATACTTATAATGTACTAGCAACCCGCCCCGGCTTCGCACGGGTAGCAAAGACATCTTCAACAATCATCATCGTATTTCGACCAATTTACACAAAACCTTAACAACTTATATACCTAAACCTTCCTCATGAATCGCTCTATCTATTGGTGAAAACCGCTTGAAAATCCGTTCAGTAGTTTTTGAGTTTATCGCGAACAGACAGACAGACAAACGCGTTTGTTTCACATTACCTAACATTTTATTTGTCTACACATAAAGCTAAATTTCAGCCCACCTTTCTGTAACACGCTGTAAAATGTTAAAAAGGTAATCGTTGAAGACGTGGCAGGTAGACAAGTCAGGCTCAGGTGGCACGGCCCAACCAAAGGAGGAAGGTGGGGCTTCCCTGTCCATTACACTACAAATGGGAATGCGTTCTTCACCAGAGGGTGACCAGAAATAAATGAAAAAATGTGGTGAGTAATGCTGAATATTTTTTGCATTTTCTCTTTAAATATATCCGCTGTATGAAATGGCTTCTTTTTTTTCTTAATGTTAAGTTTATGTAATTATCCTTAAAGTGGTAACATACTAAAAAGTTAAGACTATACATAGATTTTGTTGATGATAAAAGGTGTTATTACTAACTAATAACTAACCGAACATATATTTAATTTAACTAATCAGTCCGCTTAAGTCCCAACACTATTATTAGTTCCGATATATGAGCTATATTTATGAAAACTAATATTTAGAATAAGCCCAACACTTATTTGTAGCGATTAGCCAACCATTACTGTACTGTACTGTACTGTACTGTACTGTGTACTGTGTAGTGCTGGCGTGTATTGTACGCAGCAAATCTCTCGTAATACATTGGATTAAAGAAAAAACTGTAAAGGCCTTTTGGACTTAAATTTAAAATTACCGACCCGAATGCGTCCAAGTATGAGGTTGTACATACTCGTATGAGGATCAAACTTGATATCCAAAAAAACAAGCGGTTAGCATTCAGTAAATAAATACTAATTGGGTAACTTAATTTGTACGCATAAAGCAAAGCAATAAAATCGATAAGCTTTAGAGTGCGGTGAGTTTTTGTCTGGGTGTAATTTATCTATAATATGTATGTATTTAGAAATATGTAAGTATGTTTATGAGCAGTCTGGTTACCATAGTACAGGCTCTGCCTAGTTTGGGACCAGACGGCCGTGTGTGAGATGTGTGAAGTTATTATTATATTAATATTAGTATGCAATCCGCATCCGTCACTAGAGCCTAGTTATAATAAAATATAAGACAGGTACATAGTGTACTGTTGGGACTTTGCGCGCCCGCTTGCAACCTTCATGGATGGACGAATAAATACTATTTGGTCGCGCGAAAGTCTGCTGGCGACTTTATGCTCTTAATTCGTATTTGAATTAATCTAGTGAATGGAACAATGGAGAAACAAGAGGACTCCAGTTTGAGAAGCCTGCGAGTGTGGTGGCCTGCGCTGTCACGCAGAGCTTCAAGATATACTGAATATTTAATGCGTTGTTACAAGTTATCTGATTATTTGTCTTTATTGTATTTTAAAGGTTTCAGTAAAAACCTAAGTTGCTTCGCATAATCTTTTTATTTTTTCTCCCTAGAAACAGATCTATCTTTCTCGGAACCTGCTCTATTAAAGAGTTATGAGATGACAGTGCACACTTTGTGTTAGAAAACGTCGGACCAGTTACGTTTGTAGACGTTGTCACGGATAGCGTGGACGTGGATCGGTAATGGCAGTGACGTCACTTGTCAAGATAGAGGAGCGCCCGAGGATTACAGATAAGATTGATGCTAGTTAAGGCACGTCCCCGTCCCTTTACTCCAAGCCGGAACTTGCCACGTCGCGTTTTACGTACACCTACAGACACGACAATAAGCTCACAAGCATTTGACGAGGACTTGTTGCCGATCTGGACCACCGCAGCGGAGTGTAGTGTATTTTCTTCAACGACGGAGGTCAATGATTTTTTGTTTGGACCAACAACTACGTAACTAGTAACGGCAAGTAGCGCCGTCATTAGTTCATCAGGCAATGGTAAAATTCCTGGGCTATTTGCCCTAAACGCTACGAGACGCAGCCCCCCTCACCAAACATCGCAGGTGAATAACCCGCAATATTAGGAAAGCTGACAATATCTTGTTACATAGGGTTAGGGTTTATTTTGGCTAGAATGTGTTTGTCAAATCTGTTTGTGAGAGAGTTAACTTGATTTCGTGTCCGAGTTGTTAGGGATTCGAGAACTGACTACGACTGTACTTTCTGTACCATGATTATTGAAGTTTGTGTCGAATACATTGACGACTAGACGAAGCTAAATCAATGTTGAACTTTGACTACGGCGGATCGGTGGATGATGTGCAATGCGGTATGTACAAGGCGAACTTTATCCGTCCGGGAGTGTGCGCTGGTCGGTCTCGCAGTAAGCAAGTATCGAGTGTCTCACCGTGTCTCAGGGGAGGTCGGTGTTTATTCACTATTCTCGACGTGGTTCAGACGTTTGACGTCAAAACTCTATTGTGACAATATTTATTCTGGGATAAAGCATAATTTGGGCGCGGCCACCGCGGTGCGGCGCGACCGAGCGAGACAAACAACTAGTCCACTGGTGTTTATTGAAATATTCCTCTTGAAAATGTACAGCGTTACATTGTGCCTATAAGAGAAATATTATAATTCGAGTATAATTACAAAGAAAGAGAGTAAATCAATATACTTAATATGTATTTCTGCCCTTGAACATGCAACATTCTCCAACATTTTTGCTTTTAGATTATTTTAGACATTGACAATAAGACAAGAATAACGAATTAAAGTTTAAAATAAATATCCTCTATTATTAAAGTTACTTTAAGTTTCTTCAGTAGTTATATACAAGGGTTTGTGTGTCACTTCCATTCATAAAACGGTCCCTGATCTGCATTATTATCATAGGGTGTTAAGATGAAAGTCGTAGTTACAGCGCTGATCATTCTATTCAGTTGAAAATTTATTCCATTGATAGTGATGTTAAATAAATTTCAGTAAACAGTAGTTAGAACTAGTAATCCCAACGGCGTCAGTCTTAAAACCTAGCATTCCAACCGAGGCGATCCGGTATGTCGCTTTACATTACAACCCTTGTGCCTTTGCTATAGTGCATCGTAGCCGCCAGGGACCGACCATGTCATAAACCAGTTTTATCAATTCTTTCCTTACTTTTGACATAACAAATGGCAGTGTGATCACCGCTCTTTCACACCTCTGCACACTGGTCTGATTAAACCACTGTTATAGATTCCTTGCATTATCTTTTAGTGTCTTGCTCGCATGTAGCACGGGTGAATTTACATAACATTGTGATTGGTTAAACCAACGTCCTAGAACTTTATTTCTACAGCTGGATTTACTCTAGCAATTTTTTAGACACCAAGATAAGCCAAGCGAAGCGCAAGGGCACTACCTACCTTTTCTCGAAGCGTTTCGTCGTTTTTTGAACTCTTATAACTGTTATACGAGATACAAAAATTCTCGGGATATGATGTCAATAGTGAACTTATATAAAGTTTGAATTGCATTGCTCTTATATTTTAGATTTTATTGATTTCTAAAAAACTCCGATTTTGTCATCAGTGTCGAAGTTGGAGTGAATCAGTTCACTGATGATCATCATAATTCATAGGGTACTTTCGGAAGTCCTAGAAAGCTGAAATTTGAAATGTAAGCTAGTATTAGTACAAAAACAACAAAAAAATTTTAAAACTTGGAACTTTTACCCCCAACCCCTTAAACTAGGGGATGGAAGTTTGTGTGAGACTTCTGCAAATTTTGATACTAGAAGAGGTCTGAATATTAATGATAAAGGGACTCCTTGTTAAAAATACTAAAATGCATATTTCAGGATTTTTAGTAAATCACCCCCCATGCAATGCATTGTAGAATGCATGTAATTTTAATGCATATTTTGTTTGTTATATTTCTAGAGAGATTATGTTATGTGAAAGTTATGTTTTTAGAGATTAGTATAGACTCGTTTTATTTTGACTTTATCTTAAAATAACCCTTCGGCCAGATTGGAAACCAAGGTTTGGAAACCGGTTTCCATACTAGAATTATTTTTCTTTTAACGAAACCTGGTTTCCAGTAAAGAATAATAATTCTGTTTTCGAAACTGATTTCCAAAACAGAAAGTTGAATCTTCGTTCTAAACTCAAACTTTAAAAGTAAGTAGACACGTTACGTTTCGTGAAATTCACGTAACGACCCACACTTACTTCTAACTAAGCTGCCAATAAATAGTATTGTAAGGAGGTGTACAGTGCGTGCGATGCCACTCTTTTGTCTAATAAAGTAATAAATTCCTAAACATACGGCGCGGCGTCGGGCGGGGCTGAGAAGGACAGCAGCCAGCGCCGCGCTAGTGTCGGCGACTAAACACGTGCGCACTGCGCCCTAATTGTTGCTATAAAACTACGGATAACGCCTCACTTTATTATACTATAGCAACCCGCCCCGGCTTCGCACGGGTAGGAGAGACATCTTCAACAATCATCATCATATTTCAAAAATATTACAAAAAACCTTAACAAATTATACACCTAAACCTTCTTCATGGATCACTCTGTCTATTGGTGAAAACCGCATGAAAAACCGTTCAGTAGTTTTTCAGTTTATCGCGAACAGACAGACGCGGCGGGATATATATATTATCGCTATTTAGTCCCAAGTTAAACAGTTAATATGTCATCACATCTAATATGAGGAACACAATATTACCTTCGTTTATGGTTACTGCTCCACTCCTAAGGGTGGTAGCGTGATGCTAAATGATCTATAACCTTCTTAAAGAACTGGGTTATCGAATACAAAAAGATTTATTCAAAAGTAACTGGTAGTTTCAGAGATGAGCGCGTTTAATCAAAAAGTAACAAACTCCTTAGTTTTGTTGTATTTGTATTAGAAATTACCGCCCATTTTGACCTCATGGTTGTTAAAGGGTACCTATAAGATGGTATACTTGTTCGTCTATTTTAAAAGTTGGTATGAAATTTTGTTCCCTAATTTCTTTCGCGCCAAACGAAGTCATTTCAAAGAGGCTATTGTAGTTACTTTCTTATGTTGGTTAAAAAATGTCCAGATAGTGAATGATTATGTGTGAAAAGATTTTTTATTGGCTGTGGCGGCTCCTCAATGTCGGGGAGACTAACTTTTCCAGAAGCACAGCACATACCATTAGGTTCATCGGCCCATTTTATCGCAGAACACTTAGAGCAGATCTTATTCCTGACTCCGAATCGGACGGAAGACTGTTGAGCATGATCAATATGTGGATCGTATCTGAAAGCTGATCTGTTACTGTGAGCTAAAACTCGATTACGAACTCTAGTCGTTGACGTTTGTTGTCTTTCTCTCTGATCTCGTAGGCGTTGGGAACGCTCAGAGTTCGATTCCCTAGTGCGAGTTTGTATATTTCTAATATTTTGCTCTTCAAGCCTACAAACGCTCTGAACTCGACTCTCGCGCGGACTTTGAAAGTTCTCAAATTTTGTTCAGCAAGCCGCTGCGAATGCTCGATATTAGACTCTCACGCGCGGACTTGGAAAGTTCTCAAATTTTATTCAGCAAGCCTCTGCGAACGCTCGATATTCGACTCTCGCGCCGGACTTGGGAGGTTCTCGAATTTTGTTCAGCAAGCCGCTGCGAACGCTCGATACTCGACTCTCGCGCCCGTACTTGTGAGGTTCTCAAATTTTGTTCAGCAAGCCGCTGCGAACGCTCGATACTCGATTCTCTGGCACGCGATTGCGACGCATATTCTCTCCGACTTGCAAGACGATTTTCAGTTTCCGATGAAGATTCTTCATTACGACGTATTTTTGATGCCCTACCCTGGGCACTATTTCTAGAAAGTTGAGATCTTTCGACATTTTAAAATGATAAAAAAGATAAAGAGCGCGGCACTTCATCTCTTGACATTGACTCCTCTTCCATACGGCCCGTACCCCAGTGATGCCTACATCGCATAAGGTGCTGCCTAGGTAGCCGAGCACCCGAGCGGTATAATAGTTAGACATATGCTGTCGCGACACTTTTTGTAAATAATGATGTGTTCTACAAAGTCGTAGTACATTATTTTATTATATCATCAACAGTTTTCGCAGCGCACGCGATGTAAAGAATATTTTAGGTAATTTTTTTACACCTTGGGTTACATTGTTGCAGTTTTAGTAAGGATCCCTAATTTTTTTGAAAATATAGTATAGCCTATGTCACCTGGGGATAGTGTAACTTCCCAACAGTGAAATATTTTTTCAAATCGGTTCAGTAGTTTCGGAGCCTATTCAATGCAAACAAACAAACAATCAAATCTTTCCTCTTTATAATATTAGTATAGATAAGTGCGCCTGTAATGTTTATTGCTACGACAAAGCGATACTGCCTCCAACTCGCCTCTTTATACACTTCACTTTACAGGATACATGTTTATACGGAACAAAACATGCAACTTCATAGGTACTAAGGTTTCTCTCAACTTTCAGTAATGATTATGGTCGAATGTCGACCACTGGGCGAACACTTGTATATATTATAGAAGTGGACGCGTAATGTTCTATATGTCGGCGATACGCCAGGGTTTCCATGTTCAGGGTACATCAGAATGAAAACAAGCACTAAATATTACTTAGTTTATTTTCACACAACCACCAGCACAGTAATAATCTCTTTTTTCACAATCCAAACGTTTTTATAAATAACCTTACAATAGATTTTTAAACGGAAAAGCGACTAAACCTCTCCTATTACAAATGACTAAAAATAGTTGTTGAAATACAGTTTACTATTCCAAAGAAATACCTTAATCAATTTTACATAACTTTAAATGATTTATTTTACAAACATTACATTTATTTTATATAAACAAATATTATTTTTATACAAATCGTCAGCAGATGGCGCTGCAATCGGGATTCAATAGAAATTAAGTTTTATTTAATGCATAAAATAATAAAATTCGAAACAGAATAATAAAATTTTTCTAATAGACTTTATTTTGCACATTTATTATTTGAATATATAATTATTTTAAATGAGTATTTGAACCATAAGTTCAACTTTAAACAGTCAAAGCAGTGTCTATTAGAACTAAATATTAGAGCATGATAAATAATTGATTTACTGTTTATAAATAATTATTTGAATATAAATCTAATGTATTTTGGATATTTCATCACTTAAAAAACAATATTTGAATTTGTATCGGGTACAGAGACCAAGCTTCCGGTGGTTAGGGTTCCAGATACAGAAATTATTATTATTCTTCTCTTTATTCATCGTAAAACTTATTAATTATATTTTTAAATACCTATAAAACAAAATATATATTTAAAAATATAAAAAATAGTATACCACCGACATCAACAGTACAGGGTACAGGGACCAAAATACCGGTGGTTAGGCTCCAAAGACAGGAACCTCCTCACTATACGGGCCGTGTCGAGAAGAACTGCCTTCTGCATCAGTCCTTTGATCCAACCGTCTACCGCGAGCCTCTTAAGGTGTTGATCGAGGCTCTTGGCTATTAATCCATGAGCAGATATGACAATCGGAACAATGATCGCCGATTCGACATTCCACATAATTATCGACAATCTCGTGATACAAATCCAAATATTATTTGATTTGTTTATTTTTTTCAACTTTCACGAGATTCTCGTCATGAGGAACAGCGATATCGATGATCATTGTACGGCGCTCTAATCAGTCTATCACCACTATATCAGGTTTATTCGCAACAATAGTTCTGTCAGTGATGATGGATCGATCCCAATACAATGTGGCTCGACCATTTTCGAGAACTGGGTCGAGCACATACCCGTAATATGGCACCTCTGAATTCACAAGGTTATATTTAAGGGCTAAATGGTGATGTACAATCCTGGCCACTTGGTGTTGTCTGTGCAAATATTCACTATTGGCAAGACAAGAACAACGAGAAATACTATGCCTGATAGATTCACCGGGACGATGGCATGCCCGACAGATGTCAACCGTACCATCTTTCAGGATATATTTCCGACAGTTATTTGTTATAACAACTTTGTCCATAATTGCAAAGACAAAACCTTTGGTTTCTCCGAAGAGATCACCGAACCATAGCCCGATAAAAACGACCATGAAGTGCTTTGCCCTTCCATACCTCCCTGCGCTCATTAGTACTAAGAACTACAGGTTTGCGCCAGTTCTCTTTAGCCAGAGCGAGCGGAGTGAGTCCGTTGTCCACTGCAACCACATTACAATGCACTCCCACATCAGTATGAAGAAAATATTCTCTAAGGTTGTATATCTCACGATTGTGTAAGGTCTTAATGTTTAAAAGTCCACGACCCCAAAACTTTCGTAGGATATACAACCTCATTACCGATGAACGTGGGTGGTGCATTCGAAATGCAGTAAGCAGTGTACGGACTCTCCTGTCAACAGCATCAAGTTCCGTCTGAGTCCATCTAAGTATACCAAAGGAATACATCAGAACCGGCATGACCCAATCTTTGCAGGCACGCATTTTGTTACCCCCTGATAAAAGACTTTTTAGCACTTTTTTTCAGGCGGCCAAAAAAGTGCTCCTGCAGCGCTTGTTTCATATTAGATTCAAGTATTCCCAATGATTGTGATATACCTAGATACTTGTAGGTTTCGGTGGCAGACAGAGATTTAAGTTTTGTTGAATAGGAAAGTTCGACTTCTTCAGATTCCACTATCACGCCTTTCTTTAGAAAGAAAGAAAGAAAGAAACACATCAGGTACATCGCTTGCCGCAATCTGCCGACATCCTGGATAGCGAAGTACCGTCCTCCATTACCTCATACATGATTTCAAGAAAGTGCAGTGTTGTATCAATTTTATACAACTCTAGCACTCTCAAAAGCCACGTATGAGGAACCGAATCATAGGCCTTCTTATAGTCTATCCAACATGTCGATAGATTCTTACGGTTACGACGTACCTTTTGGCTAATGGCCATATCCATGATAAGGAGCTCTTTAGTGCCACGGGTCCCGCTTTTACATCCATTCTGAGAAATAGAAATGATCGAATTTTGATTTAAATGCATAGTAATTTTGAGTCTCAGAATGGAAGTTAGAAGCTTATACACGGTTGGTAGGCATGTGATAGGTCTATAGTTTTTGGGATCAATGGCACTACCGGATTTGTAGAGTAAGTGGGTAATGCCAGTGGTCATAAAATGGGGTAATAACCCTGAATCCAAAGATGATTGGAATTGAGATGCCAAACGAGCATGTGAGCTTCGGAACCACTTAAGTCAAAAGTTGTGCAGTCCGTCTGGTCCAGCTGAGTTCCAATTTGGTAATGAACGGACTGCACTAGTTACGTCCTCTGTGGCTATTATAACAGGTAGCATTTTTTGTATACTCTCACATGACCGGTTAAAATCTCGCATCCAATCACTTTCTTTATGAGTGACAGGCACCGACCAGATGTTACGCCAAAATGTATTTGTAACATCTTCATCCCGTAAGTGCCCATCACTCACACATGGATCCGCTTGTTCCCATTTTCGGTAAACCCACCTCTCATTTCTTTGGAACATACGATTCTGATTATACCTATCAATTCGTTTCTTGTAACGTCGTATCCTATTTGCCCACGCATAAACTTTTTGCTTTAGAAAGTCTATGCGTTCTGTGACACATGATATGTTTTGTTGAGGACTGATGTCAGTCCCCAAAAATGCCTGTTTCACAAGGCGCATCACCTTTGGCCACGTATTACCCAATCGAAAGCTAATTAGCTTACTGATGAGTGTCCTGGCCTCAGCAATACGACGCTCAATTCTACACTGCCAGGCTGGCACAGTAGACTGGGGCGAGTAGTAGTGGTATTTACAAAAAAATGAACTCCCGCTACTCGACATACTGCGACAGCCGCACAGTAGAGAATAAAGTGTGTATCACTAAGATCTTCGCTATTGTCTACATAGTCAGACAATAGCGAATCCAGGGCACACACTAGCGCTATGTTTCTTTTATGCATAGGCAAACGAGAGAAACGTGGTCTAACTTGATAGTTTACAAACCTGTATTCCAGAATCGCATCCTCCAAAGCGCTCATTAGTCTTTCATTGTATTGGGTACTCATGGATATAGCCCCACTCTCCACAACTTCATCAAGAGGTAGTAACTGTGGCATCTCGTTAGTCACCAAACCCACAGTTTGCGAAGAAGAAGGGACAATAAAGCTATTCCGTACGTCAGAGCGTATCCTGTCAAGTACGGTATCATTCAGCAGGTGGCAGCGCTGTATAGCCCTTACCTGATCCGATAGTCGTTGTGCAGACACGTTGACGGCTGGTTCAAGCTCCTGAAACAGAGACACCAAACGAACACGGTACGCAGTAAGATTAGTTCCCAACTTGTATTCCCCGATAATATGCCCGCATGACGTTTTCATTAATTGAATTAGTCCATTTCATGCGCACATCACCATCGGCAGCGGGGGCCCCATTCGAGGTCGGTGGTCCTCGGGGACCCAAGCAGGGCTTTTAATAATTTATTTCAAATTAAAAATATATAATATCTTTTGTAAGAAAATGGGATGCTAACAGGTAAGTGTTGCCAGGTTATTATTCTCCTTATTAACATATATCCCTACTAGTAGGGATAGATGGATTTTTTTTATCTATAGATACTTTTCCAAGCATGTCTACTGTTTTTGAAAATGTAAGTCAATTTGTACTATACAAAAGTAAAATAAAAAGAAATTAAAATCTTTATGTTTTATTGACGTAAAAAAGAAATCGTTTTTGAAAAAGAAAGAAGGTTGCACCCATAAACTTAGTACACTAAAAGGTTGTACCCATAAACTTAGTATATTACGCTACTATACGAGGTTAATGGTTGTACCTATACGGTGACACACTACTGGTGACATAAATATAAATTTTAAAACTTGTGCTCTTAGTATATTTGTGCTGTCATTCTACTTTATACCTCTTCTGTTTTTCTGTGAACATAAAAACGTTGTGTTCAATACAATATTCTTAGTAGCCATAATTAATATCCCAGCCCTATAGTTTTCTTGACATTGATAATTTATTTATTTATTATTTTACGCTTGTCTGTTTGAAAAAATGAACGAACTTATATTTTTAAAAAGGGGTCGAGGTATTTGCTTACTTAATGATGGGTATCAATGCCATTGGAAAATAAAAATATGCAAATGGCAATGAATATTGGAAGTGCGCTACAACAAAAGAAAACAAAGTGTGTTGGATCTCTCACAGTCAAAGAAGTCGTGAAGTTTTAAAAAGCCATACCTAACTTTGAGCTTGTGGCAACTTGCACATACGGCAATAATATACTTCAACATCAGCAAAAACGAGCTGAACTACGTAGTAACTACTGATCCTCCATGACGCTATGATTTTTTTCAAACCGATTAGTATACATTTTAGATGCAACTTCACATCAATCAACCGGTGAGGCTGTATTCTGGGGCTGGACTTCCCTATGCTTAAAATTATATTTTTTGCTCTGGTACAGTCAGTTGCTGGATACTGTATTGCAGCCTGGGGCTGCACAGGAAAGACCAAATTACTCACGCTCGAAAGAGCGCATAGGGGAGTATTAAAAATTATGTCTTTTTAGTCTATTTTGTTTGCTACATCTCAGCTGCATCATGAATTAAAAGTTTTAACAGTGTAGCTGCAATACATAAAACACCACATACGTCCGCACACCGCCGCGCCGAGCGGCAAACTTGTGCGATTTTTCGTTTTCGTGACCACCTGTATTCACGTGAACTGGGCGCGACAAACGCGCGCACCCGAGCTTGCATCTAACCACAATATTTTTTTACTTTGCTGTGATTGGTTAATTCGTTAATGTAAGCTCTTTCAATGTATAACTACTTGTGAGACTGAATTTGTACATATAACTAGGCTAAGTTTATTATAATTATATTCATACTGATACTGATATTGATATTCATTCTACAACAAATCTGAAGTTTTACTCTGCATCTCTGGACCTCTACAGCTACAGTACACCCTGCCTTACATTGGTGACCCCGCCTGAACCATCAAGAACCGCAAATCCAGTAGCATCAATATCATCATGACAACAGGAAGCAACCCAGTCTCCGATTAAGAACTGTCCGGTGTATCTACAAACCTCCGTATACCACCTATATGACGCGACAGACTACGATTATGGTTCGCCCAGTTTAAAGCTATCGTTTCTCCGCACAAGAAGGGCGACAAGGCGATGTACGAGCTCGTCAGTGGACAGCTAGAGCGGCAAGATATCGACGAGATCGCCGACATCATTCTACGGCCCCCGGAGGACAACAAATATGAAGCTATCAAAAGATGGTTATTACAAATCTATGAGGAATCGGAGCAACGGCAAGTACAGCGACCCTCAGAGATGGAACTGGGAGAGATGAAACCCTCGCAACTACTTCGGCGCATGAAGAACCTCGCCGGTGAAAACATGTCAGAATCCACGTTACGTATTATGTGGACTAACCACCTCCCACAATCAATACGTGCCATCCTTGCTGTAAGCGAAAATATCGCTAAGAAATCAGATCTCAACGACCTCGCATCTATGGCCGACAAAATTCTCGAACATTCTCGCCCCAAAGTCTCGGCTACCGCCACGACCTCGAACCCGCACATCGCAATCGCCACAACATCTAACTCCCAAATCGGCAGCACCAGTACTTCACGAACGAGACACTCCGAACCTACTCCGAACGACTTACGCTCGCTACACGAGAAAATTGACATGCTCACGACAGAGTTAGCAGAACTTAAAGCCCAACAGCTTACGCGGGAAACAGGAGAATTGAAATCGCGGCGAGCCTATCAACCAAGACGTCAGTATTGGAATAACCATCCTAACAATTCAAGATCGCCGAGCAACCCACAACCGTCGCGTGGTAGTACGCCGCAGCGCTCCGAAACACCGTCTATCTGTTGTTACCACCGCAAGTTTGGTAAACAAGCTTACCGATGCACGCGCCCGTGCAAGTTCGAGGATTCGATGTTCCAGTCGGAAAACTAACCGCCGCGTTAACTGAGGCGGCAACCGACGCGAACCACGCATCATAACAGATAGAAACTCTGTACTGGCGCAAACATATCTGTCATACCGACACAAAGAGGAATGAAGATACCTCCGACGTCGTTTCAACTGTACGCCGCTAATAATACTACAATACCTACGAAGACCTTACACATGGAAATTCATCATCGCCGCAGTCAACAAACACATCATCGGCGCTGATTTTTTGAAACACCACAATCTACTCGTTGACATACGCGGCCGTTGTCTCATCGATAAAGTCACGAACCTATCCGTCAAGACATCAGTTTCATATTCCACCGAGCCAACCGTAAGAAGCATTGACGATCAACAACACTTTCATCAAATCCTCGCCGAATACCTAGACATCATCCGACCATCCTCAATGAAGCAAATACCTAAACATCGCGTCGAACATCACATCGAAACCAGGGGTCCACACCGCTATTTGGCCGCTAAGAAAGGGTTTGAAACCATGATGCAACAAGGCCTATGCCGCCCAAGCAAAAGCCCTTGCTCAAGTCCGCTCCACGTAGTCCCCAAGGAAAATGGCGATATGAGAGTATGTGGTGACTACAGGCGACTCAACGCAGTAACCAAACCCGACCGTTACCCTTCTTTTTTTTTTTTTTTTTTTTGTACGTGTGGAAACCCCCTCGGGCCGTCACCCCGCCGGGGTTTTCGGCGGGGCGGTGTGTCGGAATCGAACCGACTAAAACCACACGGTGTGCCGTACTGCGCCTTAAGTAGGAGGGATCCGGGAACAGCTTTATTAAGACATCCGGAACCCTCCTAGCGCCTGCCCGCAAAAGCGCGGGCACCACCTTCGGGTAAAATTCTCTAAATTAGGCGACGCCCAGGCACACGCGGACGCCGCCTCCTCGCGGGGGGCCACTATAGCGGGTGGAGGGGAAAACCCGTCCCATCCACCCGCGGCCACACTCAGGGCGGCATGAGGCGCTGGTAAGCGCGCCTCCGCCGCCCGGTTCGCCGGCGGCGAATTAGGTCCGAGTGGAGATCGTCCTCCCGGACCCTTTCTGCCGCCTCCTTCTGCGAGATGACGTCCTCACAGAAGGTCGCGACCGCGGTAAAATTCCTGTCGCTACCGGCCATGGAGCGTATGACGGCCGGTAGCGAGAGATCCCCTCCGATGACTGCAGTGAGGGCCCGACGCTGCGTCGCCCAGGCGGAGCAAACCGCCAGCGTGTGCTGAGCCGAGTCCTCACTGCAGTCGCAGTGGTGACAGGCGGGACTCAGTTCCCTCCTAGCGACCGAGTGCAGGTACTTCCCGAAGCAGCCGTGCCCGGAAAGGACCTGCGTCAGTCGGAAGGAAAGGGTCCCGTGCTGCCGCCCTGCCCACTCGACGATGACCGGCTGGAGCGCCTCCACGGCGGCAAAGCCAGCACGTGGAGCCTCCAGCCGGGACGACCAACGAGCCATGGTGGCTCGGCGAGCGGCCTCACGCCATTCGCGTACCTCTTCGGGCGGGGGCCGACTGCCGCTTCCCGCCCGGAACTCAGCCGTTCGCCGATATACCTCGGCGAGCACTTCCGCCTCCAAATCCCACGGGGGAGTCCCGGCCAATGCGCACGCCGCCTCCGTCGACACGGTGCGGTAGCCGCGTATGGCTCTAACCGCCATAACCCTCTGAGGGCGCCAGAGGCGCGCCCTATTCTGGGCGGTCAGAGCTCCCGCCCACACCGGTGCACCGTACAGTGCCATTGACCGGACAACCCCCGTGTATAGCCGTCTTGTAGCGACGCTGGGTCCGCCCAAATTGGGTAAGAGTCGCCCAAGGGCGGACGCAGCGCCGACCAGCTTCGGAGCAAGCTGTCGGAAGTGCTCGTCGAAGAGCCACCTACCGTCAAGGATCAGGCCCAGATACCTTATGTGGGCCTGAACCGGTACGAGGACCGAGTTAACCACGATAGAGGCGCCAGGGGGTGGACCACGACGGGGCCCGTGGAATAAAAGGGCCTCCGTCTTATCCAGGGCCACCCGCAAGCCCAGCGCCTCAATGCGCCCGACCACCAGAGAGACACCCCTGGTGGCCAGGCGCGCTGCCTCCTGAAAGTTCACCCCCCGGGCTGTGACCAACGTGTCATCGGCGTAACAAATTACGCCCAGCCCGGGGGGGAAGTCGCCTCGAAGGGCCCAGTCGTATCCCATGTTCCACAGGAGTGGTCCAAGGACAGACCCCTGCGGAACACCGCACGACATGGGCCGACGACTCAAAACTCCATCTCGGTCCTCGTACATGACGGTACGCTCCTCTAAATAGTCTGCCACTAGCCGCCTCAGGTACCCTGGCACTCCGTGATAGTGGAGTGCTTCCCTGATGCAGCTGAATGGCAGACTATTGAACGCGTTGGCGATGTCCAATGACACCGCCAACAGCACGCCGCCACAGCTCACTACCTCCTCGGTCACGGCCCTCAGGCGCAACACAGCACCGACCGTCGAACGCCCCGCTCGAAAACCGAATTGGGCGTCCGACAGATCGGGGCCGACCTCGCCAAGGTGCCGGACGATGCGGGCAGAGAGGATCCTCTCAAACAGTTTACCCGCCTCGTCCAGCAACACGATGGGCCTGTAGGCCGCGACTGAGTCGGTGGGCCGTCCCGGCTTCCTCAAAAGGACCAGCTTCCCGCTCTTCCAGCAATCAGGGAAGCGCCCGGACGCCAAGCTAGCGTCGAACACTTCCCTGAGGCGGTCGGACATGTGGTCAAGGGCAAGGGCCAACACTCGGGCAGGGATCCCGTCTGGCCCGGGGGCGGTGTTCTTGGAACGGATCCGTAGAACAGCCGCCCCTACCTCCGCCTCCGTGACGGGCGGAACACCATCCTCTTCGTCCTCCCCGTCGTCTCCGGCCAAAGGGGCCATCGACGGGGGTACATGCTCCACCCGTTGCGGGAAAAGGCCCTCAACCACTTCCTGCAGGAAGCTGGGCTGGAGAGTCTCCGTAAGGGGGGGGCCCGACGCGCGGAGCTTTTGTTGCGCCGCGCGATATGGGCGACCCCAGGGGTCACGATCGAGACCCTCCAGCATCTCCTTTCTTTTTTCCTCTTTGGCGCGGCTAATGGCTAGCTTCAGAGTGTTCCGCGCCTCTCGGTACTCCTCATGAAGCTGGTCCTCTTCCCCCTCTTCGCGGCGACGCCGCCGGCTGTGACTGTAGGACCTCCGGGCACGGGTACAGGCCGCACGGAGGTCCGCCAGCTCTTGGGACCACCAGTAGACCTCCTTCCTTGGAGGCCGACGACCTCGGACGCGGGGCATGGCCGCATCGCAAATCTGCGTAATCGCATCGCGAAAGCGGCATGCCCCCATGTCTACCTCCTCAGTCAGAGGCTGCGGAGACAGCCAAGAGTAAATGATGGCTGCCTCCTCTAGTAGGTCCCTGTCCAACTTTGAAACAGCCCACCGCGGGAAGCGGGAAGAACGCCGCGCCGTGTGACCCCTTCTGGGGTCCTGGATCCGGGAGAGCTCAAATCGGATATACAGGTGATCCGAGAGCGTCTCAACCTCTTCCAGGACACGCCAGTTCCTTACTCGTGCGGCGAGAGCAGGGGTAGCGAACGAAAGGTCCACTATCGACCCCCCCTGCTGTCGCACGCACGTATTGGTGGAGCCTCTGTTTAGGAGACAGAGGCCCACCGATGCCGCCCACTCCTCCACGGCATCGCCCCGTGCGTCCGTCCTGGGGGAACCCCACGCAATGGACTTTGCGTTGAAGTCCCCCAGCACTAGGACGTGCCCAGACGCTAGTCGCCGCATCGAGGTCTCCAAATTGTTGAGGAAAACCTCGAAATCGTTCAGACTCCGGTTGGGGGAGAAGTAGACACCATATATGGTTATTCCCCCCCACTCGGCAGCAACATATCCATTACCCTTGTCTCTTAACGACAAGGGCGGGGAATGAGCCACCGTGGAGCCGACGACTGCCACGGAGCCGTCCCAGTCACCCAGCCAATTTGGACGGGGAGGAACATAATAGGGCTCCGCGGCTACGGCCACACCTACCGACCACTGTGCCATGGTTTGCAGGAAAAGGTCCTGCGCACCGGCAGAGTGGTTCAGATTCGTCTGGACAAGGAGGTTGGAGACGTGGTCCATTACTGGACTGTCTCTACAACCTCCTCCATAGGCGACGACGACGACGCAAGATTGACCTCGGAGGCAGCCTGGGTCGATTGGCTAACCCCCGATGTTTTTTGAGACGTGCGGGGGGGCTTGCAGCCCCCCTGCCCCATCTGGTGGTTGGCGGGGACATTTCCCGCCGCACACGCTGGGCAGTGAGGGGCGGCGGAGCATTCCGCCGCCTTATGCCCCGGTCGACCGCAGCGGAAACAAAGTCCGCTGCAATCAAAACAGCTTGCGCATTTGATGCGGGTGTGTCCCGATGATAAGCATTTAAAGCACCTCATCGGTCTCGCCGTCAGGACTGTGACTCTAGCGTTCACAAAACCGATGAGGACTCTGCCGGCGTCGCCCAAAATTTTGGCCGACGCTACGGGACAACTTACCCACACCGCGCCGAGGCCCCCTGGACCGGGGCGGATGGTGCCGACTCTAATGTTCTCCGCGTTGCATCCCGTATTCTGCTGAATTGCAACGCGGACGTCTTCGACTGTTACAGAGTCGTCCAGGCCCGAGATGCGCAGCTCCGCACACTTGGTGGGCCTGGCGATCTTGACACCATCCGAGGCTGCAAAAATTCCCCGCAGCTTCTCGGCAAAGGAGTCCGCCGTCTTTGCGCCTTCAGCCCCTGGGAACTCGAGGACTCGAGCTCCCGTCTGGGCGAGACGCATCCTCACCCCTACTCCACCGAATTCACCGGCGAGTTTATCCCTTGCCTTCTTAAAGACTGCCGCATAGGATAACCCGCCGTCACTAGCTGCCGGCAATATGGTAACCACCACGGCCGCTGTTTTTGGTGGCTGCAATTTTCTCGGCTTCTTCGTGCTCGGCTTGTTCGTCACTGCCACCATCGGCGCCTGCGCCGGAGTAGCTGCGCTCTTCGCAGCCTTTTTAATCCTATTCCGGGACCGCTTCTTGCCTCCGCCGACTTTCTGCCACCCTTCGCTGGAGGAGGCAGATGTGGAAGGACCAGGCGCGATCCCAGCATCAGAGACAACAGTAGGTGGGCTTGTCTTTTTAGGTAGTGGAGTGGCAAGCGGAGGGAATTTTGCCGCCACTTTGGTCGCAGTCTTAGGCAATTGCCCGGCCTTCGATGTCTCCGCCTTTGTCGCGGCCTTAGCTGGTCTGGGAGCCTTCGGTGCGGCAGCAGGCGCTGGTGCTGATGTCGCCGCGGCATACGACACAGTTACGCGGCCACCGGAAACAGGAAGCGGCGTCGGGACAGATGCGGCCTTCTTCGCATCCCCAGCAAGCGGCGGCCGAACGATAGGGGCCGGAGGCAGCCTTGCCTCCAGGCCCGCAAGACGCCCGTCCATCATCCTCCACACCGCGTCAATAATCTGACGCAGGTGGGAATCAGGAACTTCGGAGGGAGAGTGGGCGGAAGAAGCAGGCTGCGCCGCAATTGGGTTTGGTGCCTCAGGGCACTCTGAGCGCGCTCGAAACTGAGCAAACTGAGCGCTCAGATCGGCAACCTGCTTTGTCAGGCGGTCGTTTGACGCCGTAAGGCGGTCATTTGCCTCTTGAAGGCGCGCCACGTCCTCGATGAGGCTTTCAACGGCCCCAGACACGGCGGAGGAGGAGTCCTTCAGGGCCCTAACAAAAGAACCCTTCAGATTAGTGGATTTGGTGGCCACTTTGTTTATG
Organism: Euplagia quadripunctaria; assembly: GCA_963859945.1. Lineage (NCBI taxonomy): Eukaryota > Metazoa > Arthropoda > Insecta > Lepidoptera > Erebidae > Euplagia > Euplagia quadripunctaria. The sequence goes on from OY982577.1 coordinate 121,643, forward strand.
ATGGCCACCGCCGCGCACGTCCTCTCCTTCAACGTCACCGGTGTTTGAGGGACGGAACCCCCTTCCACCGGCGCACGGATCTTAATTAGGAGATCCGCGATCTCCTCCTCCGCGACGACTTCGCCCTCTGCACGAGCTCGCGCATACACTCCCGCTTTAGAGAAGGCGGAACCCGCTGACGCTGGGATCGGTGTACGCGACCTGGACCTCCCTCTGTGGCTACTAGCCACTTTGGGAGGGAGCATATCTGTGGACGTGTGAGCATCATCGTCCCCCGAGTGGCCTCGCTTTCTACTCTCCAGGTCACGGAGCGCAAGCTCCATCTCCACGACCTCGCGAGAGTCCGCTTTGGAACGTAAACGTTCCGACCTGCGACTGCTCCCAGAAGTCTGATCGACTTCTAGGAGCTCCACCGAACGAGTCGTCTGACAGGCAACTTCATCGTCGGTCGACGAAGCTTCAGATGCTGTCCTCCGACTCCTCTGACTTTTGTTTTTTTGTTGATTTTTCTCCTTCTTTTGTTCGTCATTTTGTTTAATATTTTGTGTTTCAGATTCCATTTTTAAACCCACGAGTAGGGGAGAACTAAAGGTCGACCCGGGCAGAGATCCCCAATACCCGGGCAAGCGAAGGTTTATACCCAACCGAGGGGTCCGCAGGTCCCCCGGCTGGGAGTGCGCTAGCGACTGAACTACCCATCAGCCATGCATCCCCTGGTCACGCACCAGAACACGGGATTCGGGGTGATTTTTTAGAGAGGTTTTCTTCCTCGCGGTCCGGGCGGCTAAGCCAAGACCCTCGTCCCTGATCGAAGTCGCGAGACATGACCACGACTCCTTTCAGGATTACGATATGCCGACGGTGGCAAGGAAACTAAATCTTCCCATGCCTGCTCGGTGGCAGTGTGAGTGCACGCCGAGCCCGTTCTCCATCTCCACTGAGCACAGTGGAGAAACTCCGACCCATGGAAGGGTCCCTCCTTCGTGATTTTTTACCGAGGTTTTCATCCTCATGGCTCCGAAGAGCGAAGAGCCAACAGAGGAATCGACAGACACGCCCGCTCTGTTGGACCAGCCTCGACCAAGTGGCCAAGGAAATATGGCCTCCTCTCCTTACTAGAATATTAGCCGTTGGCGATGACGCCGTCCTCAAAAACTGAGGAAGAAAGGCAGCGTCATCGCCAACGTTTCCAGGGTGCACCACGTGGAGGTTTTCTAGACAGCACCCCGACCGTTACCCTGTGCCTAGACTAAAGGACTTCATACCTACATACATACCTACATACCTACTCCATGGCAAGAAAATCTTCACGGTACTAGACTTGAACAGAGCTTACCAACAGTTACTCGTCCACGAGCCTGACATTGAGAAAACCGCTATTACCACACCGTTCGGGTTATTTGAATTCCCGCGAATGTGTCCCGGCCTCAAGAACGCCAGACAAACATTCCAACGATTCATTCATCAAGTACTCAGCGGACTTGATTTTGTCTTCTCATTCGTTGATGACGTCATCATAGCCAGCCACAACCTTCAGACGGCCCATCAAGACCTTCGCACAGTCCTGCAAAGATTAGACGAATACGGGATAACGATTAACCCATCAAAATGCGTATTCGCTCAAGAAAACGTAAAATTCCTTGGTTACGACGTGTCAAGTGAAGGAATAAAGTCGCCGTATAACAAAGGTCAAGGTCATCGCCGACTACCCGAAGCCTGAGACCGTCGACGAACTTCGAAGATTCCTCGGCATGGTTAACTTTTACCGTGACAACACACCGAACCCTGCTCTCATTCATGCCCTACTCAACGCATTCCTACACAACTCGAAGAAACGCGACAAATCAAAAATCAACTGGAATACCGAAGCCCTGCAAGCATTCGAAGCCTGTAAAGCTAGCATACAGAACGCAACTTTACTCGCCCATCCATCACCTCATGTGTGACGCATCAAACAAGTGTGCAGGCGCAGTACTACAACAACGCATAAACATTGAATGGGTACCTATCGGCTACTTCTCGAAGAAATTCTCGGACGCACAACAACGATACAGTACATTGGATCGAGAGCTATCACCCATCTACATGGCTATAAAACATTTTAGAAAAATGTTCGAGGGAAGAGAACTCTTTATCTACACGGACCACAAACTACTCATATACACAATCCACAAGCCGCCATCGGACACCGAAACACAACGCCGAGGCCGCCAACTATCGTTCATTAGCGAGTTCACTACGGATATACGTCACGTGAGCGGGATAAACAACAGTCGCTGACGCCCTATCAAGGATCGAAGCGATTGAAATACCTACTTCGATCGACTATACGCAACTAGCCGCCGCCCAAGAACAAGATTCAACAATACCCGAACTACTCAAACAAACGAACATAACTCTCAGGAAGATCGCTCGCTATACCTACGTCAAACCAACAAATCTACTGCGAAACATCCACGAACAACATACGACCATATCTATCAGCTGATTTTCGTCGAACCGCGTTCAACACCGTACATAACATAAGTCATCCCGGTATCTGCGCAACACGAAAACTAATACAAGAAAGATACTTCTGGCCTTCAATGAACACGGACATCGGAAGCTGGGCTAAAGGATGTACTGCGTGTCAACAATCTACAACAAGCTACATGATACGATGATGATTCTAAACGCAAAAACCTCAAAAAGTAATGAAAACTAAACAGAAACACTATTCGTTCCTACAATTTTCGAGGGTTTCTCTCAATTTTATCAGGATCCCATCATCAGATCCTGACTTCCTTGACATGGGACCACCTTGAGGTTCCCTATCTAACAAAAAGAATAATCAAAATCGGTTTGGCCCGCCAGCCGCTCTGCCCCCGCTTTTTAAATCTCTGATATCTTCTAAGATACCTATTAATTTTAATAATATGCTGTAAAGGGCAATTTTGATGTACATGAAATGCACAACGTATCTAATGTATTTAATTGGATAAGGAATAATACTGTATTGTTTAAAATAGTTTGATAAATAACCCATAATTTTTTGAAATATGTAAAAGATAAAAATGGTTACTGTGGGTTATCCTTAGGAGATAAACATATACCATCGCGGACTTTTTATTGATCTTTTTAAGATATACGATTCCGTAGTACATTAATTTGATCTATCTCGTAAGGTTTAGCCAGCGTTTGCTATGTAATCGCACAAAAATATGTTTGTTACGACATGACATTACAAATCTTTAAATTTCTCGACTTTTCTCTATAATGATATGCATGTATACTACATATAAACCTTCCTCTTGAATCACTCTGTCCATTGGTGAAAACCGCATGAAAATCCGTTCAGTAGTTTTTCCGTTTATCGCGAACAGACAGACAGACGCGGCGGGGGACTTTATTTTATAATATCACTACATAGTATAAAATAAAGTCGCTTCCTGCTGCCCGTCTGTCCCTATGTATGCTTAGATTTTTAAAACTACGTAACGGAATTTGATGCGGTTTTTTTTAATAGATAGAGTGATTCAAGAGGAAGGTTTATATGTATAATACATGCATAATATAGTAGAGAAACACTAATAACTTTAGAGGTTTCTAATGTGATGTCGTAAATTAACACATTTTTTTTGCGTTTACATTGCAAACGCTGCCTGAACCCTACAAGATAGATCGAAATAATGTACCACAGTATTGTTCACCTTAAAAAGGTCTACAAAAAAGTCCGCGACGATATATGTCTATCTCTTAGGGATAACCCACAATAACCATTTTTTATCCTTTACTTTTTTCCGAGAAATAATGGCTTATTTACGAAGCGATTTTAAGCAATGCAGCATTAATCCTTATCCAATTAAGTACCTTAAATACATTGTGCATATATATATAATATAATATAGATCAAAATGGCCCTTTACAGCATGTAATTTCAATGAATATTTTCGAAGATATTACAGATTTAAAGTGCAGGGACATAGCGGTTGCTTTATTTTCATCATTGTACCCGTGCGAAGCCGGGGCGGGTCGCTAGTGTAGTGATAATTGTTATTTGCCTCGCTAGATTAAACCTGTAATATCTAAATGTATCTGTAATGCTAAAATTTTTGAACAATATTTGCTACAAAGTTATATGAGTGTCCAGTATATATTTTGACTTGTCATGGTACAAAAGTCTAAACAATGACAGGTCAAGTAATATTGGCCAATGAAATCAACATTCGTCGAAAGTCGATCACCACGGGATCTCTAGTATATACTATTATGTAATTAGATAAAAATGTTATGGAACATATACGACACATCCGGCGGTGGGCGTTAGTGACCGCGCCACAGTGTTTCACTAATGCGGTCATTATCGAACACATGAAATAATTGTACCTTGTATCAGTTATAAAGAATTTATTAATTATTATTTATTTGTAGTCCGCTCGGTATGATCACCTGAGCTATTTGGAGGACCTCACCTTTGTGTTGGAGGAACATGAAACTCGTTCCTCCACAGTATTGACCCCAACATGATTTCATCCGTTCCACAACAAGCTACTTCATTATCTTGTTTATAAAATTTTACAGGATCGGATTACCATAGAAAAAAGGGTGGCTCATCTGGAAACATGTTGTCGTGACGTAGCAAAGAATGAAGTGGAAGTACGCCTTAGCAGTTGTAAAGAACAGGTTATTGCCAATCCCTAACTACCAATACCAAGCATTTTTGAAAACTTAGAAAACGATAGCAGGCTGCCGTACCGGACTTTCCAAATGTTGAGTCTACATTATATAACTGTAGAAATAAGGGGGTCGGAACGAAGAATGTTATTTAATAATAATGAAAACGTGGAAGTGGATGGTACTTCCACGTTTTCGTTATTATTAAATAACATTCTTCGTATACAAACATTTTTTGGTGGCTGATTACTACTACAATGGAGATCGCATTTTGGTATTTGATGGTGAGTGGTCCATACAGTTGTTGGCTACTATGGTACCTTCGCAGTTTGCCCCGAACCTTTCACTCAATTAATAACCATACACTGTAACATAGGAAGCACAATCGGTGGTAGCGTAATGGCTAAGGCGTCGGACTTGCGATCAAGTGGTTGCGGGTTCGAACCCCACCCAGTGCACTACCGTCGTGAACCCACTCCTAACACAAGTGTTAAGCTTAGCTGGTGGGGTTAACGAGATTACTAGTAATGTGTGACCCCCGTTACTAACAATTTCCTTAAAAAAAAAAAACCGGTATACCAATATTTTTACAGTACTGTACGTTTTGCTGCCAAACAAGAAAACTGAAACATCCAAATCAATGTTTGAACTCATTAAATCTATAGTAAAGCATAACACCAGTACGGAGTGGAATCCAGCTTACATTATGATTGGTTTTGAGGCGACAATTGTTTCCAAAACTATAACAGGGGGGTTGTTATTAACATTTTCATAAGGTAATTTGGAAAAAGAAAAACAATTAAAATTGACAATGAATCGCGATTAGAGAAGAATAGTAGGACTAACAGCATCATTGCCTTTGTTGCCTATTGAGAGAATAGAAGATATCGCAATATAAAAATATTCGCGCCACAAAATCCGTCCGGCCATCGTACGTGGGGATTCTGGCCTCCGGGAAATTCAAATTCAAAATATTTATTGCACCATAATGTTTACAAGTACAAGGTCCTATTGTATAAGTAATAGTAAGAGATACCTATAGTAATCCTCACTTTAATATAATCTAAACTAATCTATACTAATATTATAAAAAAGGAAAGATTTGATTGTTTGTTTGTTTGCATTGAATAGGCTCCGAAACTACGGAACCGATTTGAGAAATTCTTTCACTGTTGGGAAGCTACACTATCTCCGGGTGACATAGGCATGTTATATTTTCAAAAAAAATTAGGGATCCTTACTAAAACTCCAACAATGTAACCCAAGGTGTAAAAAAAATCTGCTACCCGTGCGAAGCCGTAGCGAGTTGGTAGTATTAAATAAAAGTTCAGAAATCTAGAACATTCCAAAAAATCCAAATTCGACGAAATACGAACAACGAAATTCTTGTGGAGTGTTAACCCAATACCTTCCTCCACACTAACCTCAGCTCTATTTAACACTCCACTAACATTCGGCAAAAATAATATTTTTTCACACAATCGAGTAGACACATACGTCTACTCGATTGTGTGAAAAAATACTATTTTTCAAAAATGGATAAATTTATGAATTACTAGCAGCGCCCCTCGGTTTCACCCGGCAATATCGGGATAAAAAGTAGCCTATGTGTTATTCCAGGTCTCGAGCTATGTACTGCTGCGACCGGGGCGTGTCTTAGGAACTGGGACTTCAGGGACGTTTGTGAAAGGAGAATAATTGAAACACTCACTAGCTCGTAAGGCTATAATCAATTATCAGGGTAATCTCACTTAACATTGATAGTATAATACAATTAATATCTTGATCACATATATATTATTCTTTGGCGAACCGTTCTGACCTCGACGGTCGCTCGCATCAGACTTCAACCTATTCTATATTTTATATAATTCAAAATGGTTTTATATACTTCAGTACAGCTTGTCACCGGCCAGCAACTATGATATGCCACAAAGGCGTGACAGTACATACCAAGTTTTATCGCAATCGGTCCAGCCGTTTGTGCGTAAGCTCACAAACTTTCGCATTTACAATATTAGTGTGATTAAAAAAAAATATGGTTGAAAAATTAACATTTCTGGAAACAATGGTGTGTTTTGGGAGAAAACACAGAACTAATAATTTTGCTGAAGCATGGCATTTCAAAATTAATGAAGAAACTAATAGAAACTTGAGCTTGTACGGATTGCTAAAAATATTACACAAACATTCCATAGTTAAAAAAAACCGCTGTACAGGTATTTTACACGATTTGAAAGCATCGAAACTCCGAGAGCAGGTACGAGTATGTGTGCTACGCGATACTATATTCAAAATGCACAACTGCAACTTGTTAAGGGAGAAATTACAGTTAGGTCATTTCCTAGATATTGTAAGGTAAATGGCAAGGTATGATTATGTATTGTAATTGTAAGTTAGTTTAAAAAAAAGTAAAAATTGACCTCGGTGGCGCATTTGCACCGTGTTGCTGTAGAGATATTTTTTATCCATAATATTTATTATTATTTTTTGTGTGTATGCTACGTATGTTTATATTTTGAATTCGATTTGAGATCCCGCTTTTTTGGAAGTCGGTTAAAAGTGTCCTAATTAGCTTATTGATACAAACTCTATCTGTGGGAGTTTAATTTCATGTCATACGTTGTGCAAAATGAACTTGTGTTTTTAATTGGTAATTATTACGGTTTTGTTTGTATTCTTTTATATATTAATTAAAAAAATCCCAACTGCTGAAAATATTTTCTTTCTAATAGTACATCTAGGTAGTACAGAAAATGGACATAACATTTCCAATTATCCCTACCGGTAGGGAAAGATAGAAAAAAAAATCCAACTATCCCTACCAGTGGGGATAATTTGGTAGGTATATATGGAACAGGCGACTTACTTGTATTATTTAAAATGAGTATCTATATGGTTAGTTAGTTAGCATTTGGTTGATTTATTTCAACATTCCATATTTATAGCATTACACACAAGTTTCAGTATACATAAGTATATTCTAAATGAACTGTGTACGATTGACTATGATTGATGGACGTCAGCGGCTATTAACATACTCCGCTTCTATTGGACATTGATCGACTCAAGACAAAAACGTTTTATTATAGCCAATAAGTTATTAACCAGCATATGTTACATTTGTAAACGATATACATTAATAATGTTAGCACAGTGTTGTATTAATAGTTTGTTTTTTCAGTTTATAAAAGTACTAGCAGCGCCCCGCGGTTTCACCGGCGTAAGTCCCGATCCCGTGGGAATATCGGAATAAAAAGTAGCCTATGCGTTAATCCAGGTCTCCAGCTATCTACACACCAAGCTTCATCGCAATCGATTCAGTGGTTTTTGCGTGAAAGAGTAACAAACATCCATCCATTCATCCATCTAAACTTTCACATTTATAATATTAGTGGGACTTAACGGCTCTTTGATATGATGTCTCATACCACGTGCAGCACGACGAGGGGACGGAACTAAATGTAAGTCGAAACACTGAAATGTTATATTGCATGAAAGATGAACATTTATTCTCCAAAGCGCAGCGCTTCGAGAAATGTTTAATAACGGACATGTACGTATTTCGCATCGCCCCCATCCCCGCGGCGCCACTCACCTCTCAAACACAATGTGGCGCACGTTCCGTGATCCCACTAGATAACTGACAGCAGCAATAACGACACATCTAGGCGAACTGATTTGAGCACCTATACAAGGATAGGTCTTCTTCTATTGCAATATCCATTAGCCTGGTTCAGAGCGGCCTCAAGCGCTTCACTGGATTATATCGCAATAACTGGAAGACTAATGAACCAGTCACTGGATACGATGACCTATACGTGCCGAGAGCGCCTGTCCCTACATATAATATATATAGCATCCAGTTTATTTATTTGTCGTTATTTGTTTAATACATTCAATTTACCAATAGTATTGATTTAAATGTGATCTCTTCGTGAAGAATAGTACTATCATGGGATATTTTGTATATAAAAATAGCCTTGGGGTATCCCGCCACCGCCAGCGAATGCACAAGGCTGCAATCATATATAAACTAATGTTGAGAATACAATTTTTATTGCGCGTCTCGCCCCTGTTGTTCTCAATCTATAAGCCGTCTCTGAGATATACTGCCGTTGAAAAATTTGAATTGGTACCAACTTTTTGGAAGGCACGCTATAGCTCAAATCTGGGCATACAAGGTATCTACGAGTGAGCTCTCGCGTTCGCAACAACCTCTATACGGACAGTTCGAAAACTCCAACAGGAATATTAATCTTGTACGACGTTCATACAGAAATAAATACAAGGCCACATAAAATAGAACTTTCTTGAGTGGTTATACGTATTATCTATAAGAGGTTGCAAAGATTTTAAGTTGGGTATAGTAAGTAATGTGTATAAAGCCAACGTGCTTATCCTTACCTACGGGCGGCGTTCAAAGTAAGACGCTCACCAAGCAGGCTAATACACCATAAAGGTGGCACAAAGACCACTAGATATGACTACTATTCTTCCGTGCTGATGCTGGTGTGCACTTAGTGCAGTGGTAATGGCGGTGTGTAATCCGATGCGGGCTCCTGTCGCAACCTCCACGCATCTCTCTCTCTCTCTCGGTGTGGCGGCGCGGTTGGCGACACAGCTGGCTATTAAACTGATTACAGCATGACAACCATTGTGCTTACAAAACTTCAAGTTTTTAGTAGTTGTTAGAATGGAGCTACGCGACATCGTGCCATAACGGCCAGACGGCGTCATCCCGCCACTACACAACTGTACTAGCAATAACCACAGAACGTGACGGAGACATAATGCGTTTTATTTCTATATACGAGTATATGGTCACAGCTCCGCTCCTAAGGGTCGTAGCGTAATGTTACATATCGTGTCACCTCCCTCAATGAGTACTCCATCTAATACAAAAATAATCGAATCTAACTGATAGTTCCAGAGATTAGTACGTTCGAAACAAAAACTCTTCAGCTTTATTATATTATATTACCCCGTGATTGTTCAAAATGGCAATAATGTGATATAAATGTATATTTATTAAACCGTTTTCACCGATAAACTGCACATGTGTGCAGGTGGTGGGGTTTGTATCTAGAATCGTCAAATAATTAATCAAGTACAAAGTAAACGTATTGATGTAAGGTACCCATTGTGCAGAGTGTCACATCAATATGTAGATGTGAACAAAAACTGTACGTCGCACACACACCGTGCGGTTAATTATGGAGTAGAGGAGTCGGGGAGACACGCGACACACTTCATGTTTACGCGACATACTTCTACAACATACATACATTCCACTCGGTATCGCAGGTAATTGAGGCACGGTGAGAGTGTACACAATTTTACCTTGCGAACGTCAATAAATACTCAACTGACACTAATCATCTCCTATCTTCATCTCCTAGTATTTAGTATTTTCACGTCTTAACGAGAACATTATCTTGATAGAGCGAGGTCAAGAGAGGAATACTAAACGAATTCAATAGAACCGATAATGACACACGCGTTAATGCGGCGTATCCGCGACACGCTCCTCCTGATATCCCAATTGATCAAAGGGCTGTGCGTTTAATCACGCGGAAACTGACGCAGGCGGGCGTCCTCAGCGGGGTTCGAGGGCGTCCGCGACCGCGCGACGTGTCAGATAGCGTGCCGTGATCAGTCACTGTCACTTCGCATGAACGTTCTGCTTTGTACGAGGTCTACGGAGAAGTTTTTGGCCATCTGTAATACAACTTAAATGTAAGAAAACCGACCACAGAGATGTGAGCAACTAATCAAGCAAGTATGAGCCGTAAACAAAAGTGATATTTATTATTATGAAAAGAGAGCGTATGCGAGCTTACTGCCGACGCAGGACTGCTATAATTCCTAGTGGAGCGCGCAAATAAATAACAGTTGAAGACAGCCGCTTACATTGTTTCGTTGTTAGGTAAATAGAGCGGCTTGCGAGATAAGCAGTGTGCACACCGAACAGTTCCTTCGCCAGATTTTCACAGTTGTGTTACACGGCGCAACGGAATATTGCCGCGGTTTACCAAAATCTGTTATGTTATTAACATTTTCTCAATATCTGTATGTAAGATAAGATTAAGAAAGTTGTAAACATAACATGACTAGGTATAGCCTTAGGCATATAATCATAGCACGGATAATACAAACATGATGGCTATCTTATATATGAAATTGGATGTCACTTTAGTGATCAACACACTGATTTTGGAGTTTAGTCCGAGTGAGCCAGGAAATGATACCCAGACCAATTAATCAAATCACTTAACCAATCAATCCAATTTACCAGCACCCCGGATAACTTTAAAATTACACGAATATGGGTTTATCAAACACAAAATATATTCGCTAGCTTATATTTAGAATCAGATTTTTTCCAATCAACAGCTGTCACTAACCAAGTCAGAGAAACAAAAACAAAGTCATTTTAACCCCATAAATCTCGAAAATATAAACCATTAGTCAAAAAATTATAAACTCTTGAAACTTAAAAAGTATTTCGATAAAAGCAAAATATTCAATTATCTCGTGCGCAAGTAAATTATATTATTATTGTTACGTACAAGATTGTGTACGAGCTAAAATGTACCGATGTAAATGTAACGTGTAAATGTAAGAAAAATACTTTCAGTTTTATCCGCATTCTCCAACTTTTCGTCTATGTTACTACCTTGACTTGTGACTTTCGTCACAAAATCGACCTACCCCAATCGGAAGCATCCGTCGCTGTCCCTCCTTCCGCCGACAATTTATTATTTCACCTTAGTAATCCAGTTATACATATAATTATAATTCTAGTCATATGGTGGGCTATACACATGTAAATATATTATTAGAAATATAGGATAGGTAGAATAAGGTAATTAGTTTCATTTATGATTATATCAATATAACTACATATATACAATTACGTTTAAAGATATTTTATAGTGTACATGTACGTAGCGAGAATGAAGTGGGAAGTTTCTTCATATCGCTTGGATTGGAATGTGTTGTGAGCAGATAGATTGCTGGCCAACGTTGCGTTATGTTGCGCATCTGTAGCACAAATTTGCAAATTTGAGCCGCTGATGTGTCCCCCGCTGAACCTCCCACCGTTAATGAGACTGGCGCCCCATTAACATTTAGACCAAACTAGCTTCATTATCTCACGAGTGAATGCGATCAGTGCCATATTGTATTGTTGTCCACAGAAAAAAAAACTAGAAAGTAGAATTTCAATTAATTCGCTCTACGATCGTGCGCACTATGCACACCAACTATTTTACATTTCACGCCTAAAGAAACATGCCAAACCTTTCTGCTGCAAGAACTGGAAATCCATACCGTCGTTCGATTTTTGAGACAAGATTTCGGTACGAGAGTTATCACAGACTCCTGTGAAATATTGCTATAGAGATGCGAGCGTACATGATAAAAAATACCGCCAGAGCAGTTTTGGAGCCACAATTGATATTTTTGTCTAATAGAAATTTTGACTTAAATGAAAGCTATAATTGGGTGAAACAGTCAGTTGGTGAGACAGTGTGATTAGAAGAGAAGCGCCGCTCCGAAGAGCAGCGCAGCGATCGGTACGATGCTACGACGACTCTGAACTCTCTCGCTCTCGCGGTTTAAACGGATTATGAATTTTATATATCGAATCAAATCTCATTAATGTGACTCGAAGCCGGGCAAAGTTCCATCGTAATCGTAATTACCAAATAGAATTAATCTTAGACGCACCAATTTCGTATAATTTACGTCAAGGGACCGATACTTCAATATAAGGATAAGTAATTACCTAGAAACGATACAAGAGGCAAACTTAATCTATTTTACAGTTCATTTACGGTCCATTCTGGTGCACATGTCGCATTCATTAGAGGTGCGGTTTACATTCCGGTGGGGCCATATTTAGAAGAGCCGGATGCTGCTCAGTATCCCAACTGACCAGCAAAACCTAATCCTCAGTGAGCGGCGAACTAATCTATTCAACCTGAAGTACTGAGCTGATTTTGAGATCCTCGTCATGCTATGCTAAGCAAACAATTATTCTTAGACGACCAAGAAGGAATACTAATTTCTTGATGTTGGTATAATGGAGCCGGCATCCACGAAACCGGCACCCCACGACCCTTTGTGTTGGGTTTAGTTGACGATCAATTAAGCACGTCCCTATGTAGGTACTTACACATTACGTGGGGTATATTAGCTATTCGACAGAGTTTTCAGGTTAACAAATCTTTGCATGCTTGGCTATTAAGTTATTTTCAAATTAGGTGCTTTTTGCATACCAAAATGTAATTTTTGTACGCCATAACAGCAAAACATGTAGATCCTACTGTTTCACTGAACACCCCGTACACATTTTTGTCATACGTATGTTTTTATCTTTGTCTTTTCCAACCCGAGACCGAGACTACTGTTTTTCGATGGTACCTATACGTGTGACCACTTCTAATGATGAATTTATCGAATAGACAACAAACTCCAGTTTGAAAACAAGCAAACCTAAACCTATAAGCTATAATGAACGACTATTGAGATTGAATACTAATACTGTGAACTGTATAGTTCTCACAGTACACAACTCTCGTTGCGACTATTGTAAGAACTTTAGAATTCTATCACTGCCTTCAACTCATTTATGCATACTTAATTCTACATCTACACTTTTTTTCAGGTTATATTGCAACGACATGGCCAGGTGATGTCAGTCCGACAAATGTTATTTGGAGTTGTAGTTCCCGGGAGCGCTTGTACCGGGAATGCTCGCTGCATAGCTTTATCTCAAAGCGCCCAATTTTTTGTCCCTGGTCCCGCCCACCCCATGCTCATCTCGCGTTCCCGTAAGGACGTGACGCTGTTGCCACAGTATCCTACTAATATTATAAACAATGATATTATAAGTAAAATCTTTTTATCATTGATTATAAACGTGAAAGTTTGTGAGGATGTATGGATGTTGTCTTTCACGCCAAAACTACTAAACCGATTGCGATGAAACTTGGTACGTAGATAGCTGGAGACCTGGATTAACATACAGACTTTTTATTCCGATATTCCCACGGAATCGGGACTTACGCGGGTGAAACCGTGGGGTGCTGTTAGTATATATATATATTATACTGTGCTATTGCTATTGCTACGATTAAATAGCTTCGACCCTATCTATTTACATACTGTCGGCCTTCCACATGTACCATCGCGTAGGATCAACTTCTATTGTAAAGCTACACTAACAGATAGTCCGCAGCATGAAGTAAAGTAAGTAAGAAATAACTAATAATAATGGTGGGCAATATAATCTGTCTATCCATTATGCATTACAAAATGCTGATGGTAAAACATTGTAAATTTTTCTCTCTATTCCATAAAGCGTTTACGGTTTCGAATACCTATGATAAATGCTTATTTCGCGTCTACAACAACTGAATGAAGTTAACAGTTTAGAGTCGAGAGCTACCCAGGTATTCCGTTTTGCGATGCATACAAATTTAATGTAGGTATTGGTATTGTAATTCGATATTATTTGCTTTACCATTGAAATCCGACAGAAGTACATTTAAATGAATGTGTCACACAGTGGGTCGAGTGGTGCTCTACTCAGTGCTCAGTCCCACCATATGGCGGATGACGCACGACCAGCTCGTAAATTGTATTAGTAGAGGAGGCGTGATTTTGCAGCCACCCGCCGCGCCGTCGCCGCCGAGCTCGCAATGCGACACCGCCACCGTCATTCACCTAATGCTAAAAAGACCATACGCCCATACTAACGCATTCGCTCCACTTGCGGAATGATTCGCCCCCCACACACAGTGTTAATATGGAGCAGTAGGTCAAGCGTGGACGATCGCTACCCCCCTTCGTGCCCTAACGCGACGTGTGCCCGAATTTGATCCACAAGATGTAACGAGTTTTTGAAATGCTTTTATAACCGTAACGATAATTTAAGTGTCCCTAGCTAAACCTGAACTGTCGACAGCGTACTGAAAGAGTGCGCTGAATATCGCTGTTATAAGCATGTATGTATGTATGTCCCATAAAACGCACCTAGTCATCACTAAAAGTCATTACTAACTGACGACATACAAAGTAAGGAGTTGTCCTATAACTAAATTGTCAATTTATGTGATGCTTGCAAAAAAACTGCGTAATAAATAACAGAGAGGCTCAATGAAATTGTAAGGCAATAAATATTGATGCGCTGCACACGGAGTTGCCCTCTGCTTGATCAGCGATCGGCGTCGCCTTATTATCGCGCAGACTCACACCCGAGGGGGCCATATATTATATATACTTTAATCATATGGAATAGCTTATAAGCTGCTTTACTCTGCCTGGCCGTGTGTATTCTGGTAACGTTGCATTACATGTCTATATACGAAGGAGTGAAACAAAACTTATTAAACCCTTGTGACTCTTAAGAAAGTCGATAGATAGTAAATTTGAATTCTTTTTATATTGTTATGTCCTCTAAGTGAGGCCAACAGGTAAATAACTCGATAGAGTCTGTCTCGGGCGGCCGCCGCGCGCCGGCTGGATGTGTACGTTTTCATTAGGAGGCAGCCCCTTCGCGCCCCGCCGTCACAAGGAATCCGAATAGTTTTCTTTCTAACGCTATTACGAAGGACGTACAAGGCGACTTAAAGAGCTTTGAGTATTTGTATAGGACGGCGCGTAATACATTACTTGTAATTGGTTTTCTCACCATGGTTTCTTCTCGGGGAACTCGGTTATAAAATATTCCGTAATTTGCAACTCAAGACGGTTTCTTCGAGTCATCCATCATACCCAATACTTAGAGGAATATAACATTACTGTGTACGCTCGGTCGCACATCGCTACCTCGTCCCTTTTACCTTTTCATAGGACGTGTGTCATGCTCGGGGTATTCGTGTATTCGGTATGCCACCCTTGCGACAAGACGATTTAAATAAATATTACCATAGTGTACATATGTATATGTATACTAGTGAGGGATGCAAAGGGTAAAGGTGCGATCTTTCGACAAACGTTACCTGTGTGCGAGCGCAAAGTGAATTTATAACGGTGAGCCGTTTGAGCGGCGAGCCTCTTGGGGCCGGCTCGCACCCGTACGACTGCCGTGCTTGAGACTAATCGATCAGCGATTCGACACGACACGACAGCTGAAGTGTCGGCCGCGGTGGTTCAGGGCTGCGACTGCGCCAGTACTGCGCGCACTCGGAGATGCACGACTACGCTCAAACATGAAACTCCATTCCTGTGATTATATATTTTGTAAATGTCAATGTCACGGTACGCAGAGTTCCCACGGTGAGAGAAACTAGTAAATGCACAATTACCAATAGCTTTTTAATGCTTGTGACATTATCGCATAACTCACTCGCATGAAGTTAGTGAACCTTATCGGTCTTCGCCGTAGTTTGTAGATGTTCACGCGTCGCGTCAGCACGAGTTCATTAGGAAAGTCAATTAAACAACTGAGACACTGAAACAGACGTGAAGCACATACTTAGAACAGTGGTGTGGGTAAAGTAACGCCCTACCACATATATGTTACTGATACCTATATCTACTAATAACTTTGTAACAAATAATACTGCATAGTAATGTTACAAATTATAACAGATGGTTGCCGTGTCTAACACATCACTTAAAAAAAGAAAGGTCTAGAACTCTGGATAAAAAAATACACATCCCTTATGAATGTTATGATATAACATTAATAACGATAATGAATAACGATGTGAAAAATATACTGTTCTATACTATAATATAAAATATAGCTATTTCAAAGATTTTTTTTGCGGAACCCTTTATTTTATAATATTTTGCAGTCGATTGAACGATCACAATTATTTCCCGGTCCCTCAGCCAGTCTCAGCGACAGTCGCAGGCGGGTTTTTTGTTTCCCGCTCAAAGAGCTAACCCGACAATATAAGTGGAACCGTTGAACGAGATCGCAAACACAATTACGCGACATCCTTTTCAATTTCCGTTCGATTTTTTGTCGTCGTTTCTAATCAACGATCAAGTTTCATCAACTTGACACTTTGTGAATGGAACAGAAACATTATATATATATATAGGCTGTATGATCTAGTTACAGTTACGAGACCTCTCCTTGTCTCCGTGTCTTGCGCACACACATCACCACGTAGGTGCTGTGTGAAGGGTGCCGTAGGGAGACCTAGTAGTTCAGACAATATACACAGATGACTAGCACCTTTGCAAGGTGGTCCCCTGGGTAACAGACTTGATCTATTCAACGATAAGCCGAGAATTCAATGAGAAGTTCCAATGTCTCTATATCATTATTTTTCCTGTTAAGTATAAATAACTTTAACGAAACGAGAGCAACAATCCGCATTACACAATGACCCTACTGTAAAGAGGTAGGTATTATGGCAAAAGCCGATATAACCGTGTTGATAAACGACAACTGTACAGCGGAATGACATTTTTATATATTTTTTTACTCGGTGGTTTAATTTTCAACAAAGCGACTAAAGTACTAAATATATATATTTGTATATCTTATTATTTCAACACTGGAGAACCCGCTCCACCCCACACAATACGTAACGCAGGCAGACTTGGACATCATGCTCGTGATTTTAAACCTCTCCTCTTTCACAAGCTTATCTGATAATGCGAACCAAACCGAATTATTTAAATATAATAATATATGTAGTCTACTACAAGTTTCTGATGCGACCTTAGTGTTCGCCCATTGTATTTGTTTGTTCCCTTACCTAACAGCGGCGCGCGGCGCGTCTCATGTTGGTGTCGAGGTGAAGGTTACGCGACCTCGTGTACGCACACACACAACGTACAGTGTTATAAATTTACCATTTTACTTTGTTATATGTATGTTATCAAATACTAATGTCGCCCAACGGTTGTGACGTACTTACTTTTTACTGTTTCTGGGGCACGGTAGTGACCCCGCCAAGACGAGCGAAGCGCAAGGGCACTACCTACCTTTTCTCGAAGCGCTTCGTCGTTTTTTTGAACTCTCATAACTTGTGTTTGGATTATACCAGATACACAAAATTCTCAGGATATGATGTCACTAGTGGATATATTAAACATAAAGTTTGAATTGCATATCTCTAATACTTTAGATTTTATTGAAATCTAAAAAACTCCGATTTCGTCACTGACTCACTGATGATCATCAAAATTCTTAAGGTACTTTCGGAAGTTCTAGAAAGCTGAAATTTGGTATGTAAGCTAGTATTAGTACACAAACAACAAAAAAAATCAGTTAAAAGTTTTAGATTTTTTTTTGTTAGGGTAGGTAGTACAAAAACTATTGTATAACAGAAAAGTAATGAACAGTGAATACATTTTTCAACTTACACATGAACTGTGACGGTAACAAAACGGCCAGACCACATATTTTGACTAAGGTGTAGAGTTTATGAAGTTAGGGCTTGTAGAGTTAGGGCGTGTAGAGTTAGAAGCTTGGTTTTACATGAGATCTTATACCTTTTTTGCAGTGCGAGCTATATTTTTTTTTTTAGTTTATTAGGGAAACAAACAGATACAATATACGACAATAATAATATACAAGTAGTTTAAACATTATCCAAAACAGTTTAAAAATATACTTTATATTTGCCTTATTTGTTATCAATTACTCAAGTTAAGAACTTGACAATCGTGAACTAATTTCTTAAAGTTGGGTAGAGAGAGGTGAAACATTTCTGTGGAATAATCGCAAGTATTAATGATACTGTTGTATGAAACAAATCGTTTATTTTAAGATCCTGCCATCTTAAAATAAACGAATTTTTTCCATAATTAGTTCTAGCAGAGGGAACGAAAAATAAGGATTTCTTTCGGGCTTTTGGGCTTATTAGGCTGTATGTATTAGGTATGTACATATTTAACCATTATAGATAGATAGATAACACTTTATTTGTACATAAGCATTACAGTGGAAGATATATTCACATAATTACAGATATTATACAGATAATGTACAAAGGGCGGCCTTATTGCTCGATGCAATCTCTTCCAGGCAACCTTAGGATGGATCAAAATGATTCGGAGAGATAATGGCAGTTGGTGTTATATTTAAAATTATAATTATTTAATTTATGTAATTTCTAATAAATATGAAAACGAATATATACCTACAGATATTTTATATTAACCTATTTACCTACTATAAATACTAATAGATACTTATCAATAAACATACATAAACCTAACTGTAATAAATCCAATACATACATAATTATATACAATAATTATACAATACAACAACAATTTACCTTACAATATAGGTACAATATACCTTAGTACAGTATACCTTAAGCGATCAGTAGTAACTACATACATATATATTAATGAAACCTAAAATGAAAGATGGTGTTCATGAACCATTTTTTAAATATGGTTATTGATTGCGCTCGCCTAATGTTTATTGGTAACGCATTCCACAGGCGTACAGCTTGTACAGTGAAAGAATAGTCAAAAAAATTTGTGGAATGCTGTGGCATCTCCAGTCTCAAATCGTCAGACGACCTTAGACATTTTTCATGTGTGTCATGTAGGAGCTTAAATCGTTCTTTGAGGTAACAAGGGGCTTTAGGATTGAATAAGATGTTGTAAAGCAAAAGGAGAATATGAGTATTCCGGCGAGAGCGAATTGAAAGCCATTTGAGCTTTTGACGGAATTCTGAAATGTGATCATCTCAAGCTTATCAAGTTGTGCTTCAGTGAGATTCAGATAGCTGACATCGGCATAGTCGAGAATTGGAAGAAGAAGTGCTTGTGCAAGCGCATTATTTTCTTTACATGGTTTTAAAATGTATTAAAAGTGTTTTAAGGCGGTTAATGAAAAAATAAAAACAAAAATAAAAACTATCCTATTTCACAAGTTGGACCAAACTGCACACATTTTTATTGTGGGAGAGCCGGCTCGACCGGAGTGATACCACAGTCTCACAGAAAACCGGCAGTGAAGCAACGTTTCATTGCTTTTCGCCGAGTGAGTGAGGTTACCGGAGGCCCTAACCCTTCCCTCTCCCCCTCTCTCCCCCCCCCCCCTTCCACTATTCCCACCATAAAGATCGGCAACACACTCTGGTCACATTACACGCTCACATTATTGTGCCATTGCAAATAATTGTGTTACGAAAGAAATACATTACAGCCCAGATTCAAACAAATTTCTGTTGTCTATAAGCGATTAATGTATAATGCTAAAGATCACTTGAATGATGAAAAATAATAATATCTTTACAAAAAGTAATGATATCCCATCAAAAACATAAATGTGAAAATAGGAGCCAAGTTCAATATTAAGAATATGCATGGTTGCAAATGTTAAGTCTAAACAGGTTTAAGTCCACAGTAAAACGACAACTATGCCTCAAGGGCTATTACTCAGTAGTGGACTATATACAGGATAAAAATGCTTGGGATTGAATTGTATTGGATTCCCAGGCTATTTCATATACATAATAGAAATGTAATATGAGCTAATATTATGTTTCTTATTTTCCATTTCCCTAATTTTTTCCTTTTTTTCTTTTTTATTTTTCCCTTTATTTTCAGTTTCCCTATTGTCAAATCCTTTTTATGTTTATTTATTTTTAATAACATAATAGCACACAACAAAATGATGTACTAATAAGAGTTAATGAATATTGTTAAAACTATCTGGTTTTTAAAAGAGTGGCCGTGAATTTGTTTGCCCGATTTCTTCTCACAAGGCTCAACCATTTAGAAACGGGCGGTTATACATCGACACAGGCAGATATGTCATATGATATTATGTTATCCATTTTTTTTATAATTTTACATTTGACAAAGCAAACTATTGTTGCGGTGACTCTCTCTGTGTAGATCTATAATTTAAAATTATAATCATAATTTTTTTTAAATTGACGATTTCGAATAATTACTTATCAATTTTATGAAACAAAGATATTGAATTTGCAAATAACTGACTTTTTCACGAGCAGCCATTCAAACATATGGAAAAAAGTGTCTCGGGGAAGGTGGTTATGTCTTTGGATGGAATTAGCACGTAGCGGAGCCACATCGGGAGGCACGGCTTAAATTTCAAAGGTGGAATTTAGCTGGGCGAGCAGCTAAGGGTCGAATCTTTGATGAGATGTCGGAGGCGAGGAAATATTTTAAAGCTAAATTAAAATGGTGTCAGGTTAGTCAAGAGCAATTTGTTGTTTATTGTCCTCCCTCGATCGATTACTTCTCCAGTCTGGAAACAGTACTGGAATCTTTAGGGTCACAATATACACATCACGTCATCATGGGAGATTTTAATACAAACCTTACCCACCATACCCCACGTTCCTGTAAACTCCTTCAGATTGTTGAGTTAGCCGGCTTGCAGGTCCTGCCCCTACAACCAACTCATCACAACAGCCAAGGGGTTAACACTTGGTTGGATTTGATGATAACATCGGCCCCAACTCTCATCCGTAACCACGGTCAACTTGTTACCCCGGGATTCTCCAATCGTGACGTTATCTTCCTTTCTTACGTCCTTAAACCACCCAAACCCCCATCCAGAGTATTGCACATGCGTTGTTATGGTCGCATGGCTGTCGACAAGCTGCAAAGGGATGCCGCTAATCTCAATTGGGACATAGTTACGTCGGCTTCAGATGTGGACGAAAAAGTTAACAATTTTAATGATGCACTTCTTCCTCTACATGATGTCCATGCCCCCTTAAGAAAAATTAAATTGAAGAGGCAACCGGCACCATGGATGACGAAGGCGGTGCTTATGGCTATGCGTCAAAGAGATAGGGCCTTTTGCAAATCCAGAAGGGATCGTACTGAAGAGAAGCGGCACTTGTACAAAACTGCAAGAAATCGGTGTAATCAGATGATACGCAACGCCAAACGCCGACACATTCTTGACAACATCACTTTTTCCTCCACAGCCAATATTTGGAAGTTCCTTGGAACTCTGGGCATTGGTAAACAGCGACCTGCTGGTCTGCAGGGGATAGTTGGTTTGGATGAAATCAATCGTCATTTCTCCACCTCTGTTTATTTAGATCACCAAACCAAATTTCGCACTATTGACTACCTAGCGAGCCTAAATTGCCCTAACATAAATCCTTTCCACTTTTCTCCAGTTGCTTCGGGTGAGATCAAAAAGATAATACTCTCTATTAAATCTAACGCTGTTGGTTGTGATCAGATCAGCAGACGCATGATTACAACAATCCTTGATCATCTTTTACCTATAATCTCCCACATCATTAACCACTCTTTAGATTCCGGAATTTTTCCAACACTTTGGCGCAAGGCTTATGTCATACCCTTACCTAAAATTGCAAATCCCACACTTCCCAACCATTTTAGACCAATATCCATTCTACCCTTTCTCTCCAAGGTCCTAGAATCCTGTGTGCTCAAACAGCTATCCTATTTCATATACCAAAACAACCTGTTAAGCCCATTGCAATCTGGCTTCAGGCCTGGTTATAGCACTACCTCCGCTCTTCTTAAAGTGACTGGCGATATCAGGGCGGGAATGGAAGACACAAAAGTAACTGTTTTGGTACTGGTCGACTTCTCAAATGCTTTCAATACCGTTAGTCACGATATCCTCTTATCTATCCTGTCCTATCTTATGGTCTCGCCTGAAACACTGGAATGGTTTTCATCTTATCTTCAGGGACGCCAGCAGTCTGTTCGTGTCTCCCTTGCTATTTTCTGTGTTTATCAATGTTGATTGTTTGTTTGATTGAAGACATTTCAATAGCCATAAATATGGTCAACAGAGACCTCGCAGCAATAAAAATTTGGTCTAACAGGTTTGGATTATCGGTAAACCCACAAAATGTCAAGCTATTATTATTGGAAGTCACCGATTGATGAGTAGAGTAGACACTGAGACGCTGCCAGCTATCACCTTTAACGGTACTGCTATACCTATTTGTCAATCGGTGAAAGACCTTGGATTACATCTGGACTACACACTGAATTGGCGTGATCAAGTTGCAAATCAGTGTCAGAGGGTTATTGGAACTCTCCGAGCATTGTATCGCTTGAAAAATTTTCTTCCCGCAAAAACCAAGACAATGCTTGTGCAAACTCTTATTTTCCCATTAATTGACTATGGCGACGTGTGCTGTTATGACCTGAATGCAGATCTTCTCGATAAGTTAGACCGTCTGCTTAATAACTGCATTCGATTCATTTTTAATCTCCGTAAATTTGATCATGTGTCCTCTTTCCGTTCGCAACCCAATTGGTTACCTATTCGCCAACGTCGAAAATTACGAGCCCTCACTGTTCTATTTACTATTCTTAATAATCCATCTTCGCCAACGTATTTAGCCTCCTACTCCCAGCTTTTATCTAGTAATCATGACAGAAACCTTCGTTCCGCCAATAATCTTCTCCTTCGTTGTCCCTCACACACTTCCGAGTTTGTCGGCTCATCTTTTTTCGTTCAGTCCGTTTTACTTTGGAATGAGCTTCCCCTTGAAATCAGGATGGCCACCAACAATTACTCATTTAAAATGAAAGTAAAGGAGTATCTCTTCAAACAACTGGCAGAATCAACCTACCCATAATTTGTCATCTATTGTTGTTATATGCGTATATGTACATTTATATGTATGTATGTATGTATGTGGTATATATGTGTATGGTATTTATATAAGTGGTAATATATTACGTAGTATATTTAGTGCAATAGATAATATTTTTTTTTATAAACTACCTTTAGTTAAAACGCACCTACTTCCTTTTCCCTTTCCCACATTGACGGAACCTGCGTAAATATAAGCTATGCAGACGATATGGTGCTGCCAAGTCCATCGATAAGTGGGTTGAAGAAGTTGATATCGATCTGCGTGGCCTATGCGGTGGAGCGTAGCTTGATAAACAACTCGAAGAAGAGTGTTCTTCTTGTATTTAAAGTGCCTAAGCAGCAGTCACGCAGTGTTCCGCTCATAGGTCTCAACGGCGTAGTACTAAATATTGTAAATAGTATTAGGTTTCTCGGCCACATTGTCACGAGCAACCTAAGGGACGACGGAGATATAGAGAGGGAACGCAGGGCATTGGCTGTGAGGAGCGATATGCTTGCCCGCAGGTTCGCTGGTTGTAGTGAGGATGTCGAAGTAACCCTTTTTGGGCGTGTTCTGTCAATTATTACACGAGCGGTCTGTGGGTATCATACAAGCGACGAGGCTACAGTGTCCTGCATGTTCAATATAATAATGCTTTCAGAATGTTGTTGGGACTGCCGTAGCGCTATAGCGCGTCGGGTATGTTCGCGGAGGCTTGCATAGATGGTTTCCACGAAATTATGCGAAAGAAAGCGGCCTCCTTACTACAGCGTCTGCATGGCAGTGACAACAGCATTCTGAAAATTATCGCTGCTAGACCGGACTACCTTTTCCAGAAACACTGGGTGGGTACAGTCATAGGTCTATACAAATGAATGAACTAAAAATAATGTAATAACTAAAATACTAACTCATTAACTTGAGCACTATTGTCACTAACACATAAATACTAACAAAAATATGGACCCTGTAAAAAGAAACATAACTCTATTTTACATAAGCAGTCTTCTTTACCTATTACACAGACTTCTCCACAGACACAGCAACAAAGTCCTGACGATATGTCAACTTTTCTTCTAACTACAAACTCTAATAATGTTCTAAGTACTAAGGTACCTTCTTTTGTTCCCAATCAATCGACTGTGGATCCTTCTTGTGTTGTTAGTATGTCTGCTGTCGCCTCTAACCAAGCTCTTCTTTCTACGGCTCTGGTCACGGTGACAAACAATGGAAAATTCTTTGTTTTACGAGCTTTACTGGACAGTGGTAGCCAGTCTTCTTTTATCACCGAAAGGGCTTCGGCTAAAATCGGTTTTAATAAAATAAAAACCCAGCTGCAGTGTGTATCTGGCCTTAACAATGTGGTCATCAACATCACAGAGCATTGCGATCTTGTGATAGTCTTCTTTTTTCTTTTTAATTACAGACAGACTTCCTCAAATGCAAAATACTGGTTGATGACTTAGATATTCCAAGCCACATTCAATTGGCTGATCCTTGCTTCTATGACCCATCAGAGATTGATATTTTTTTAGGAGCTGACGTCTTTTGGGACTTGATTAGTCCATCCAAATTAAAATTTGGTCTAAACAAACCACTCCTTCAAGAAACTCGATTGGGTTGGATTGTGGCCGGCCCTCTGGCGGCGCAATATTGTACTACATCTAATCGTACATTCTGTCACTTCAGTAAAAATATTCAACTTCAACTTTCCAAGTTTTTTGAGTTAGAAGAAGTACCTTCTGACGTCTGTCCTTCCATTGATGAAACTTATTGCGAGAAACTCTTTAATGAGACTACTTACCGTGATAAAGATGGTAGATTTAACGTGTAGATTCCTCTTCGTGAATCACCAGATGTACTAGGCGACTCTCATTATATAGCTGTAAAAAGATTGCATCAGATGGAGAAGAAAATGAAAAGAAATCCTAATTTTCGTAAAGAATATAATAATTTTATGCAAGAGTATGAGCGCCTGGGACATATGAGTGAGGTCACAAATCCCTCTCGTGGGTGCTACCTACCTCATCACGCTGTCATAAAAGAGAGCTGTGAGACTACCAAGCTTAGGGTGGTTTTTGACGCATCGGCTGAGACGTCATCTGGCTTATCTCTTAACGATATCCAATATGTAGGGCCCGTAGTCCAAGATGACTTGTTTTCAATTTTATTAAGGTTTAGGCAGCATCAATACGTCGTTTCAGCAGACGTCGAAAAAATGTATAGGCAGGTTCTCATTCAGCCTGAGCAGCGCTATCTGCAAATGATCTTATGGCGTGATAGTGAAGATATTCCCATAAAAATATATCAATTGAATACAGTCACGTACGGAACTGCCTCTGCACCCTTCCTCAGTACTAGGTGTTTACTTCAGTTATCTAAAGAGTGTAGTGATGAGGAAATATCTCAACTAAGCAAATCGGATTTTCTTGTTGATGACTATATATCGGGGAGTAATAGTAAATCCGACCTGGCTTCTACTATGAACACAGTAAAGGAAATTCTTCATTCTGCTTGCTTTCCATTATGCAAGTTTCGTACAAATGTAACTTCTATTTTTGAAAATAATCCAAGTAACTTATACCCAAAGACTTGAACTTTAGCTCACAATCCAGTACCTTGGGTCTTAAATGGGATCCAGCCGCTGACGTCTTACTTTTCCCCACTGACATTCAATGTGCTTCTTTAGTCACAAAGAGAACTATTTTATTAAACTCAGCCAAGCTGTTTGATCCTCTCGGCCTTCTAGGCGCTTAAACTATTATTCCAAAATTAATACTTCAAAAATTAACGACGCTCAATAGCTAACGAAGCTCGACTGGGATGACTCTATTCCTTCTGATATAGAAAGAATGTGGATGAATTTTGTTTCTAGCTTAAACGATTTATCATCTCTACAAATTCCCAGATGCGCTTTAAGTGAAGCTCCCGAACGTATAGAGCTCCACGCCTTTTGTAACGCTTCACAAAACGCATATGCAGCTTGCATTTACTTACGTTCGGTAGATAAGTCAGGCAGAGTCGCTACCAATCTTCCTTGTGCCAAGACCAAAGTTGCTCCGGTGAAACCTCATACAATACCACGCTTGGAGCTTTGTGGAGCTTTATTGGTAGCTCGTTTATCAGCCAAGGTCATAAAGGCGCTGAGATTTGACTTCGATAAAATATTTTACTGGACTGACTCTTCAGTTGTTCTTGGCTGGCTAAGTTCTCATGCCCGAAATCTTAAGACATTTGTTTCCAATCGTGTCTCTGAAATTCAACAGTTAACTTCTTCTGGTTCATGGCACCACTTCCCAGGGACTGAGAATCCTGCAGATCTCGCGTCGCGTGGCTTAGATCCCAAGCTCATTAAAAATGCCACATTATGGTGGCAGGGGCCTACCTTTTTATTGGAAAATCAGTCCAATTGGCCTAATAATCTAAAGGTTGTTAATTATCTACCTGAAAGAAAAACTTATACTACTACACTAGCTACAACTACTTCTCCTAATTATCCTAAAAATACTTACCTTTGTGGGACAGTGAATTTTGGAAATCACTCAAGTTTCTCTGCCCTGCAACGTAGTATGGCCTACGTACTAAGATTCATCTGTAACCTAAAGCATAAAGATTAAAAACGAACGGGCTACTTAACTACTGACGAACGAGAAGCTTCTTTAAATTGTTTAATTAAACAACACCAAGTAGAATGTTTTGAATCTGAAATTAATATATTACTAAATAAAAAGTGTTTACCTTCTAGATCCCGTGTGCTATCTCTCAGACTCTTTGTGGACGAAAACGGCATTCTACGCGTAGGCGGTCGTATCCAAAGCGCATCGGAATCGTATGATAAGAAGCATCCCATTCTATTAGATTCAGATCACGTCTTTACTAAATTATTCTTCTACACTGTGGCCCATAGTTACTACTTACTAATTTGCATCAAATATATTGGCCTATTAGCGGTCGACGGTTAGCGAGAAGTACTGTTAACAATATTGTAGATTGTGTAGAATCATGAAGGCTCAAACAATAAGTCCCATAATGGGCAACTTACCAGTTTCTAGGGTGACTCCTAACTTACCTTTAGAGATCTCTGGAGTCGACTTTGCAGGGCCTTTTCCTATAAAGGATCGTGTTGGACGCGGATGTAAAAAATTAAGAGCTACCTATGCCTTTTCGTATGTTTTGTAACGAAAGCTCTTCATCTTGAAATAGCATCTGATCTCAGCACTAATACGTTAATCTTATGTTTACGTCGTTTTATTTCACGTAGGGGGAAACCTACTGAAATTTATTGCGATGATGGTCGAAATTTCGTGGGCGCAAACAATGATTTAGGTCAATTTTTAAGGTCAAGCAATGAATCGATCTCATCATTTGCTGCCGGCGAGGGTATTAAATTTAAATTCTCGCCAGCTTACTCTCCCCACTTCTGTGGGCTTTGGGAGGCAGGCGTCAAGTCTGCCAAACATCACTTGTATAGAATGTTAGGTAAAACTCAAAATCATTTAACGTACGAGGAGTTATCGACGTTGTTCATTCAGGTCGAAGCTATTTTAAATTCGAGACCCCTCACTCCTCTTACATCGGATCCTTCAGACCTTCTTCCTTTAACTCCGGGGCATTTCCTGATTGGTAAACCTCTCACCTCGCTACCATCACCAGCACTGGCTGATATTAAGATAACAAGACTGAATCAATACCAGCAGCTCGAACAAATGAGGCAACATTTTTGGGAGAGATGGCTCAACGAGTTCCTCTGTGAGCTACAACAAAGGTCCAAATGGCGAGTCAACAAGGGTGAACTTTTACCAGGCGATATGGTCGTCGTCAAGGAAACCAACTTACCACCACTGAAGTGGCGAATGGGACGGATCCATAAACTCTTCCCTGGAGCAGACGGCATCGGGCGTGTGGCAGATGTCAACACATCAAAGGGCATTGTACGTCGTGCGGTCAACAATCTCTGTCCTCTACCAAATGGGAAGCTAGATGATGCTTCTCCTCGAAGTACCACGGTCTTCGAGGGGGGGAAGATGTTGGAGCCTAACTGCATGGGCCGCGGCGGGCGGTGCGCGGGCGCGGGGGTCCTTACAAAAAGTTATTATTATTATGTAAACAGGGTTGTTTTTGGGTGTTATTGACTAGTTATTACTAGTAGTAGTACCACTATTTTCCTTTATTTAAAAACACGGTAGAACGTTTTACTTACGGACTAGAGTTACGTTATTATCATTTAAGTACTCTTGTAATATATAGTAAGTAAGCTTTATTAATTAACATAATAATATGTTTTAATGTCAGTAGGAATTTAGTGTCGCTTTCTTCATTTGTAACGTGATGTGGGCTGGGCTCGTTATATCATATATTTTTATTGACATAACAAACGGGCCGTTAAAATGCATAGTTAATTTAGAGGTGAGCAGATTCATCAGCAAGGTCATCACACACTATATCGGCACTGCAAGCTAATTTTATCAGACGATGAAATTAGCTTGCACCTCGTGAATGAAGACTCATGTGCGACACGACGCGAAATTTTTTCGCTGGCGGCGCGCTGTAAGCATGCGGACCGCGCGCTGTAAGCGAAGAGGAGAGTATAGTGTGTGATGAGCTTTAATCTGTTTTGTCGTAACGAATATTTTGTTGTTATGTCTTCTCTTTTATTGTAAAACTCGGGGTATTTGCGGACAAGTTTACATGTTTCTAAAATTGGGTACAAGGTGGGATTAGGATATTGTGCTTCTGAAAATTAGGTTTACAGCTATGTGTTTCATCCATGTTTGCCAATATTGTGAAGTGTTTTGGTGTATCTTCAAAAAGAATAATGAATAAATAGTCAATGCTTAGTAGATTGTCAAGGCAGATGCATATCAGTGGTTTTTTTTTATTTCTCGAAGGGCGTATTCGTAAGCTATAGCGGGTTATCAGTAGGTCAAATATCAAGCGAGAATTCTTGAGTTGGTGAACGCAGGACTGTTAGCGAGACTTATTAAGCTGTATCTATAAACTATAAAAATCTTTAAATTTTTAAATTGGAGCGAATGAAGTGTGTTGTACATCTGTATATTAATACGGTTATCGATCAAGATGACGTCACACATTACAACTTATAGAATCTCCTACTTTAAGTGGACTTCATCAAAGTGAAGGTCGGTCGGTGACAGTGACTCCTTCGATAGAATTTAACTACACCCAAGTCGGGTAACCGGAACCGCTTCAAATACATCTTACCGTCGAGAACTAACAATTAGGCAAAAAATTAACGAATGGAGGCATTCGTGAGACGATGTTTATACCCGTGCAGTACTAACTCCACACAGATACGCCTTTCCTTTACGCTAAAGTTCGTGCAGTTCCCAATAAACATATGTAAGTATACTATGCCGTGACAATTAACAAGTCACAGGACGGATTCTGAACGCTGCGGGTGTTGACCTTAACACAAGTTGCTTCTCACAGGAAAATAAATAGAAAATATACCTACTTACTTTGTGCGTGCAATAATAAAAAAAAGGAAAAAAAAAATTCGTTGAGGACAAACCTACGTTACCTAAGTTTAAAAAGAAGTTTTGTATTTTGGATATGTTACTTAAAAATACTTGTTCTTATTATGTCTTCATGCTTTGGCAAATAAGCTTCTTCTAAATAATTAATTCGTTACGACATTTTTGTGGTTATTATTAGGTAACTATTATATATGTAAATATCGACTTGACTCTATTTTATGGTGAGCAATGGGTCCAATTCTTTCCAGTTTTGTATCTATCTATGTAGGTACCTATTTATTGGTATAACTTTCTGAGTTTTTCAGTAGATTGCTTCCCCTATGCATATTATATATTGTATTATTTGCGGGTGTGTAATATATGGTATAATAACAGATAGTATAATATCACTTGAAATGACGTTCACATGATATAATTTTCATCCCACTTCCCACTAATATTATAAATGTGAAAGTTTAGATAGGTGGATGGATGGATGGATGGATAGATGGATGTTTGTTACTCTTTCACGCAAAAACCACTGAACCGATTGAAATGAAATTTGGTATGTAGATAGCTGGAAACCGGGATTAACGCATAGGCTACTTTTTATCCCGATATTCCCACGGGATCAGGACTTATGAGGGTGAAACCGCGAGGCGCTGCTAGTATGCTATAAAACAAATAACCTAATTTCATGTGGTCTAATGTTATATGTCATATAACCTTCATTTGCTCTAATAACATTTAGTATAACGTTCATTTCATATTATTTTCAATTTGTATAATGCTCTTTGTATATAACGATAATTTGACAAAATTATTATTAGACCTTATGTTAGAAACAGTCTCACAACCACTGATATAAAATATGAAAATCACTAACTAACAGTAACTGCCAAGTTGTTCGTACCACTATTCGCACTCAAGACCATGTTCTGAACTTGTTACTACCCTATTTATAACCCCACTATTCATGAATATTTATCAATCGACCAATACCATTGCGTTACCGGTATAACCAGTCAAAATAATGTCTATTAACTTATTCTTATTAAATAGTGAACTGTGTTATCATCTATTATAGTTTGTCCCTATTTTTAATAAAATAAATAAGTAAGAGTTTTTGATGTGGCGACGACACGGCCATCCTGCGTACGCATCCGTCCCGGATAGCGTCATGGTGTGGTATAGTTGCTGAGGACAAAGTATTTATCATTAGCTTGTATCTATTTCAATATATTTATTTGCATCGATCACTTTTTTTTAGTAAACAGCTACGAGGGCTCTTCCATCTACTATTCCATCGACGGCCAGTAGATAAAGAGCTCCCCGCTTCATTTAGACACTCCCCGGACACTACCAGAACCTTAATGCTTATATAACTGTTCCATCGGCGGCTAGTTATACAGCCAACGTCAACCACCCGAAGCTTCCCCTAGGCGATGCCTTTGGCCTACCCTAGTTGCATATCACAACGGGTCTCAACATCTGACTTTACACGAGTAAATTCCGTTACCACGCATATAGGTTACCCAGTATCGTCCGAAGCAAATGTACTAGACTATTTCATACATATTTTTCTTATGTTCTCATTCCCACTCTATAAATCTATCAACAAAATTATGAAACAGTCATAAAATGTACTAGGCAGTTTTTACAAATACAGATTTATAAATACCGGACAACATCCTGGTCCATTCAATTTCGGGTGGTCTTCTTCCAGTTCTGCTAATTTAGTCCAAGGGATACCTTGGACTAAATTATATTTTAGCACATGTTGTTCTTAATATTTGATAGTCACAGGTTCGTTTTATGCCTGACCAAGTTTTCGACGTGTTTGTACTTCCTTTACTTAGAGCGGATCCTTTCCCTTCACTTTCCTGTGAAGCTCGGCCTGCCCTGACTTAAGTATCTAATAAAACATTAGCACCTAGCAATTGAACTGATAAAAACCAATTCTCTCTCTTTTTTTTAATATGAGCGGAGAACAGAACCTAATAGTATTTCTGCTTAATGCGTTAACAGACTACTTTTGCGAAACTAGAGAGTATAAATCTACTTTAAAAGCTTTTTAACAGGATTGGGGTGTTTAACACACTTTTTGTGACAACTACTTCCTAAATCAACATAAAACCAGTTATTAACATCACTTTGAAGGTTTTTTGTTTTTTTTTACATATCCGTTAATCATATATTTAACCATGCTTCATTTTCGATTTTCGTCTTAGTAGTTTAGAATAAGAGTTTTTGATGTGGCGACGACACTTATTTTCATATTGACTAATTTTCAGCCAGCCAAAATTCTGTAATGAGTAAGTAAATATCAGGAAACATCATACTGTTGTAACTTCATCTAACCCAAATGATTCACCAACAAATAACAACACTATTCTAACCTAACCCAAATGATTCGATAACACTAGATGGTATCTGACGCTCCTAAATTATATTAAACGTTACTTATAGATTTTGAATATTGTAGTAACTGAATAATAAACTAATTAAATATTAATTCAAGTGTGCAATATAGAAAATGTTCATTAAAACATATAAAATTAGGTAATATGAAATTATATCAATAATTCATTATATCATTTGATCGTTATATTTAAAAAAAGTATATTAAATGAAATTAGGTCATATGATTAAAAGAAGCTTTGTTATTATTTCAAACGTTATACACCCGTTATAATATACAGAGTGTACGTACGTAAAGCGCTAACAATTTTATGAAAATTCTTTTTAATCCAGAAATCTTATTAGAAATTAAAAAAATATTCTTTATATTACAATTTATTATCACATGGTAACATTCGGCTCGTTGTAACACTTTGCTATAGATAGTAGTAAGGCATGTTCCCAGCGAGCAGTTGCGTAGAAGACCGATGACAATAAATGTTAATAATATGTGTGCTTCACATTAAATGTTACAAACAGTTGATAATGATGGAACATGATGACAGCCCACAATGAATAATGTTTCGCTACTGTCACATAAGTAATAAGGCGTAAGGTGAAAATATGACGATAGCGAAACGGCCAGACCACATATTTTGACTAATGGCGCAACTACACTTGGTCGTTTGCTCGTATTCGATTGCCTATGGAATTCGGACAAACGACTAAGTGTAAATGAACGGAGTCGAGTACGCCCGTCTTCGTACAATGTAGTCCAGCTTTCGTTTTGGTTACCCGAATCAGAACACCCGACGCCGTTTTCCTTTGACTTGTCACGTAGTGCGAACGATAGTAATGTTCTGTGTGCAGGTGCTTTGCCGGTCGTCACAATGAGTAGTGTTGCTCTTCGAAGAAGCATTCATATTGTTTGTGATATTTTATTGATAGAATTGACTCGCAGAATAAAAAAGAAACGAAGAGTGTGGGTTCGAGATTTATTCAAACATAGAGATAACTTCGGCGCCTCCTTGACACTCTGTAAATTGCCTCAAAAAGCCATCCGCTGTTTCAAACCATGAAACCTTTGGTTAGTAAATTGTTTCTGCATTTGCGCCGGAACGTATCCTAGATTAAATTTTTTTTACTTCTTGTAAATACGACGATCTTAAATTCTTAATTTTTTTTGGTGACTATGACTAGATCCGAGCATTACATCAGTGTGGGAGGAGAACCTAGCATTACAGTGCGTATACTGTAATGTTACAATTCGAGCATTACATCAGTGAGAGAGGAGAACCAAGCATTACAGTGCGAAATCTGTAATGAAACAGTCTGTAATATTTCGATACAACTGGTAAAACGGCCTGTGTTTCAGAGTATTGTAACTATTACTGAGTAGTATTGTAATGTAATGCTTAAAATCGAATCATAAATGTTACGTTACAGGTGAATGATTCCGGTGAGGGAGCACCTTAACGTTCCCTTGTAATAGACATATGTTTTCGTTTATAACAGTAATTGAACGAGCGCTTGTACCGCCCGCCTCGAGGTTGAACCGATGTATGAAATTAATTATCGCCGCATCGATGATCAATGTATAATGAAATGATGAATGCCCCACACAAACACACATACACAAGTATTTATTAGTAATTAATGTTTAACCTCCACCTCTCCGGTACAATGTTTCTAATTGTAATAATTAACTATGCACGAACATGATTGTGGTGCACAAACCGTGAGTTCCTTAAACGTTCCTCCACTTTGTGTTGCTAAAGGTGATTTACTGGGCTTTACTGCTTATGGCCGCATGATACAACCACATTGTATCGCCATATTTGCGCTAATGACATTTAAATACCAAACTCTGTTTTGCAGTAACAGTCTTTTTAACTACCTATGACTCATCCGTCCAAAGAAAGTATCGATCATCCCTTTCCCTAGACTTTTATTTTAGCGTTCTGTACTTTATTCAGCAAATCTTTTAGGTAAATGTCACAATCGTTATTGTTGCTGACGCACCAATAACAATAATAACCTTTACCCGATTCGTATATTGATGTGTCACTCACTCTTTTATCTTATTGAGATTTAAGGGACCGCTTATCCTCAATACTGTTAAACAACTACCTAATTATATTTCCCAACAGCTCAGTATTAGTAAGTCCAATGGCCGTGCTACGCGCCATGCATTTCGTGTTATCGGTGCATGATGAATGGTGCCTTGATGGGCTGTTCACTCCCATTCCCGACAGACGATCCCTTCGTTGAACTGCTGCGCACCTGGTCTCCGATGGATTCTTTTTATGGAATAATTATAAAATATGTATGTGAAAACTAGTTGAATCAAATCTTGAGCTTCAATTTAGCGTAAGTTATCTGATTTGTTAAAAAAAATCGACTGAAATTTAAGAAGTTTTATTTTTAAATAGCAAACATTGTTGTAGCAAAAAAAAACAAGTTTGTGTTTTAAATTTATTTTAGAATGTTGTATGTGCTTATAAATAAATTTCGGAATTATCTAAAGAACTTGGCACCCATTTAGATCTCAATTCTTTTGTCGGGGAAGTCGACAATCATGCTTATCGTTAATATTGAAGTTGGCTCCCATTTCCACATTTATGTTTTTGGTGGGATAGCAGTTACTGTTATTTAGTGATTTTGCTAGTTTATAGCAATAGTTGTGAGACTGTTACTAACATACATGCATTTATGTTATAATTGAAGTATTACGTATTGCGAAGACTAGCAAGAAAGAAACCAAACTAATATTAATGGCATATGACTGATTTCTATGCTGTTCGCTAATCGGTGCAGTACACTAAATAAGCAAAAGTCATTCCGAAATATTACAGAGCTACAGTAACATCTCAAAATGTCAATGCACCCTAATGCCATGGGAGTAAAGAGTGTTCACTGTGTTCAGTCAATTAAGTTGGTTCTGTTGGTTAACAGCTTGGCATGTGACAATGGTATAAATGGTTGGTTAATAAATATATTCACTGCACTGTTGTAACGTCCCCACTTCTATGTCATCTTGTTCAATACGAGGCTAAAATTATCTTCTAAGTCCAGAATCCCTCCAAGCAATGAATGGTAAAATGGTATTACGTCGGTAGAAGGAGAAAATCTCTTTTGCCGAGAAATTAATTACTGCCATTCAAGACTCCAAGGATTTTATTTTTTGTAGGACGTCGTGTTGCAAAGCTAAAGTGTCAGATATTGGAATTAGGTGGTTGGGTTTGACAGGCGGGCGTGGTGCTTACATTAAGCACTCTCAGAGTCGTTTCTAACCGGATTAGTGTCAGTGCGGGCGCGGCGAGCGATGCGATGCGCACTCCACACGCCCTGCCCTGCCTACCTACCTATAGCTATACGTACGATTGGTTATGGACTAGCTAGGTACATGTGTATCGGTATATATACTAGCGCAGTATAGCATCGAGTGTGGCAATAATCGGCGTTATGACGTTGAGTGTTCTTTCGTGCACATGCGATATCTATTTTTAATTTCACACAGACTCTTCAATTATGTTCCCGTTTGTCGGCAGTCGTTGAACTGTCAATATGTTTCGAAGAATATTCGAATATATGAAAAATAGAAACGATCGTCTTAACAAGAAATGTTCTTCGAATATTCGAAGGAAGTTGCGTGGATAGATATTTTTCATTTGACTCTAAAACACATTATTTTTTACCTGCGAAATGTAGAAAATTTTTAGGGTGTAGGAATTTTTGGTCCAGTGGAGACAATGGAGATAGCTTCGTATTATGTTGCCGGTCACAATCCAGATACAGCGAACCCACCTGTCCGGCTGTATTTGCTGAGTAATTTATTAAACAATTTTTTACTCACAGCGCCAATAGGAACTCAATGCACCGAAAAAAAAGAGGGACCCAAATAGGCGTGACGCTGTAGCCTTGATGGAAAACACAATTTTTAGGCCTATCACAGCATCCCTAGATAATGTTATGTAACTGTATAACTTTATATTTTAAAGTAATCAATCGATCCCTAAACTTGCCTATAATTTGTGAAGGCAACAATTATTTTAATAAATTCAGTGACTTATAAATATCCCAAGGTATTTGAAATATTTATAGGCCTTAATGTGTCTGGGGCGCGTCTGGCACTGCTTACACTACTGTGGGACACGTGACACATTTACGAATAGTTAAAGAGTAGTACGTATAGTTAATAGTTAAAACCATTGGTCCCTAGACAGACGACGCGACATTGTTGCTCTTCTAACACTGATAAGAGAAGTACAGCTGTACAGCGGATTTGGTTCGCTTCGTATCAGAGCGGTTTGTCTACAGAACGTTATTACTATAGACAATAATGAAAAAAAAAAATACGTTTCCGTTATTGACAAAATCTATAAAAACTAACTTGAAAATTTTGCGAAGTTAGTTTTTATGGATGTTCTTAGTAACGGAATGAAAAATTTCCAAAATAAAAATTATATAGATACTATTTAAAATCTTTAACTTTACACATTCCACCTACTTGAAAAAAGGAGGCAAAAATACCTGGAAATTCAAACGGTCATAACTTGTAAACGGATAGTTTTTTTTTCAACAATTCTTATTGTAACTACATGCTAGAGCCATGTCCTTTCATTTGATTGATTGATGATGATAATGATTTAAAAGTGCTCCTTTTTCAAATACACCGTGTACAGACCACTCGTTTATCAACAAAAGTTCGGAAATTAGTTACATAATGTGTTTATTTTTTTTTTTTAGTAGAAAAACTTATGCCGCAGATCCAGTATTCTACCGCTTTGAATAAAAACATTAATAACTCTCCAACTCCACCATTTGTTTAGACCAGTCCATGCCACAAAGAAATAGATTATGATATATTATGTAGTTATAGTACATGTACAAATAGTTACATATACAAACTGACAATCAAAGAAAACAATCATTCATCATTAACTCTGTTCTAGGCTAAATAAATATTAATAAAAGTCCAACTGGCTTACTAGCCTTAGAAATTCAAGGAGCCAACTCGGCGATGCATACCTACTACTGGCGAGATTGCGATTCTGCACGTCAAGATATACGATGATCGTCAACTCTGGCAAACACCCTATCCACGCTGACACGTAACTCATTCTTCGTATCACATCACTGTGCGTGACACTAACCAATTCAATCTGTTTGCAATCAATTTGTTTCAAATATTATCACTAAAAATTCCCTAAATTTATGAATAGAAAATTAATTTGTAATATTCAAACTGACGGAGTTTTAATAAATACGACTCGGTTGTGTTTCTTTGTTTCACATTCGGCAACTAAATGCTTAGATTGCTAAGTCAAAGTCACAATATATACCTACAATTCTCTTCGATCTTATATTCTACGGTATATTTGAACTAAGCCTTTACAAATACGGACAAATATATTCACTCGTGTGTTTTGAATACCAGCGCAATTTTAAAAACAATCTTAAAGTCACATAAGACTAAGTAGATAGATAGATTATGTCAGCTTTTCCTGGCTTGCCTGTTCCGATAAAAGACATAATATGGCTATTATAAGAGCAATGTAATGCTTTACTTTTCTTATAAAGAAGGCGCTTGATCACAGTCCGTTACCGGCAATAATGGCGTATACTTAACAACCGTGCCTAAAAATATTGATATGGCATTAATATAAATAGGATGAAGATTATAGCAACAATGCCGCTGACGCATGCCGCGTTGTATGGACCCCTGGCCCTGACGCACAGGCCGACCCTGGCCGCTGGCCGGCATGCGGCACACTCCCAGGCCGCGTCTCTATAAGCGTCACGACCTCTATAATCTAAGCGTCACGCATTCACAGTACGATCTGTAAAATAGAGGAGGCGACATGACGTCACCCACTAGTGCCATACGCACGTTATTCATATCGATTGGAAATTACGACCCACAACCATCTAACATATATGTAGATAGTTGCGGTGTAATTCCATATCACTATAATTATGACAATATTTCTTATTTTAACATTCCTATACAGCAGAAAAAACTGATCAACGGACAACAGGAGTGCTAAAGTCTAATAATGCACTTAAAAATATATTATCTGTACAATATTAATACAATTTAGAATACAATAAAGTTTTAGCTCCACGCCCGAATTTAGCTACACCATAATAAAACGTCTTGGCAACATTTTACATGAAAATGTTTTTGGTGGGATTTCACTTCTTTTTTTTTTCAAGTTGCTTAAGACATTTTTTTTTTATTTTGTTCATTTTTTCTTTCTTCTTTTGGGGTGTATTTGTTGCACATGAGAGGTGCCTTTTTTCATAGCCCACTCTCTATCTTTGCCTTTTTTCTTTGTTGGTTTACTGTTTGTAATCAGTCAAAGCGGGTACACATTAGGTTAGGCGTTTTGCGCGCGCTTAATTCCATCCTCTAATTTAAAAGGTAGGGGGTATTTACAAAAAATAGCTATATCAGCAATTTTCAGACCTCTAGCATCAAAATTTGCTGAAGTCTCATACAAACTTCCATCCCCTAGTTTAAGGGGTTGGGGGGTAAAAGCTATAAGTTTTAGATTTTTTTGTTGTTTATCAACTAATACTAGCTTACATATCAAATTTCAGCTTTCTAGGACTTCCGAAAGTACCCTAAGAATTTTGATGATCATCAGTGAGTCAGTGACGAAATCGGCGTTTTCTAGATATCAATATAATCTAAAGTATAAGAGCTATGCAATTGAAACTTTATATGTTTAATAAATCCACTATTGACATCATATTCTGAGAATTTTGTGTATCTGGTATAATCCAAACCCAAGTTATGGGGGTTCAAAAAACGACGAAACGCTTCGAGAAAAGGTAGGTAGTGCTCTTGCGCTTCGCTTCTTCTTGGCGGGGTCACTACCGTGCCCCCAGATATCTTTCACAATTATTAGAAGTTGGATCATAATAATAATAATAAACTGGCAACACTGAAAAGCAGTCGTGTTTTACCAACAGCAAATCTAATATTTATATTTTTTACTATTATTCCGCAATAAAACATCATATTTTATAAATTTATACACAACAATGATTATTCGAAACAAATTTAAAATAAAAACTCGGAAGAAACACGTAAATTACCATAAATATGTATACTTACTGAGACATGACATTTAATGTCATGTCATACAGAATAATTTATAAATTAATACAATAACCGAAGACGATGCTAACAAGAGCCAGAACAAAAGCACTATTACCATCCCCGGACTCATCATCGAGTTTTTCTAACCGCCGACGTCGCCAACACCTGTACGTCGGCCGGGGAGAGGCCGGCCACCGCCCTGCTTGGGACCCCGAGGCCCATCGGCTTCGAATAGGGCCCCCGCTACCGGTGGTAATGTGCATCGCATGAAATGGACGAATTCAATGAATGAGAACGTCATGCGAGCATATTTTGTGGCTACAGAGGGAGGAACTAACCTCACTGCGTACCGTAATCGTATGATGCCTCTGTTTCAGGAATTTGAGCCAGCTGTTAACGTTTCGGTGCAAAGATTATCGGATCAAGTGCGGGCCATTCAGCGATGTAATTTGCTGGATAACTCCGTACTTGAAAGGCTACGCTCGGACTTGCAGGTTAGCCTTACTACTTCTCCTCCTGCACAAATTGTAACAAATGCAGACTCTTTGTTGTTACAATCTTATCCTGCTGAAGGAGGGGGGGAAAATGATGCTCCATCTGTAAGTACTCAGTACTCTGATATAATAAGGAATACTTTGGAAGGCGCTCTTCTGGAGTATCGGTCTATGAGTTTTGAAAGTAGACCACGTTTACCGCGTTTGCCAATGCATAAACGAAACAAAGCGCTAGTGTGTACCCTTGATTCACTGTTACCTATTTATTTTGAAGAAAGCATAGATCTCAGCGATACACACTCAATTTTGTATTATGCGGCTATTGCAGCATGTCGAGTAGCTGATGTTAAATTCCCAGGAAATGACACCGCTACTCGGTCAAAACTTGTTGTTCCGGCGTGGCAATGCAGGATTGAGCGTCGTATCGCTGAGTCGAGGGTACTCATTGGCAAGCTTATCTGTTTCAGATCGGGTAACACACGCCCGAGAGTAATGCGTTTTGTGAATCGGGCTTTTTCGGGAACTGGTACCAGTTCCTGTGATTATACAGCACGAGTCACAGAGCGCATTGACTTTCTGAAACAGAAGGTTTATGCATGGGCAAATCGCATACGAAGGTACAAAAAAAGGGTGGACCGATATATTCAGAATCGCACATTCCAAAGGGATGAGAGGTGGGTTTATAGAAGGTGGGAGCAGCCTGATTTAGTGAGTGACATTCATTTACCAGATGCTGAAATTACGAATTCATTTTGGCGTAACATCTGGTCGATGCCTGTCACTCACACTGAGGGTGAATGGATGCGAGATGTCGAACGATCATGTGAGTCAATTAATAGAATGGAGCCAGTATTGATACCAAACATCGATATAGCTTATGCAGTTCGTTCGTAGCCGAATTGGAAATCAGCGGGACCGGACGGACTGCATAACTTTTGGTTAAAGTGGCTCCGTAGCTCACACGTTTGTTTGGCATCTCAATTTCAATCATGCTTAGAATCGGGTTCGCTTCCAACTTTTATGACCACAGCCGTGACTCACCTGCTCTATAAATCTGGTTGTGCCACGGATCCCAAGAACTATAGACCTATCACCTGTCTACTAACAGTATATAAATTACTGACGTCCATTCTGAGAGTGAAGATAGCATCTCATGTTACCAACAACTCTATTATGTCTTACTCTCAGAATGGATGTAGAAGTGGGGCACGTGGCACTAAAGAGCTCCTTATTGTTGACACGACCATTAACCAACAAGTTCGCCGTAACCGGAAAGATCTGGCGACATGTTGGATAGACTATAAGAAAGCCTATGACTCTGTGCCGCATATGTGGCTCCTGAAGGTGATGGAGTTGTATAAGGTTGATACAACCCTATGCACTTTCTTGGAGGCATGTATGCAGCAATGGAAAACGGTTTTTTGCTATCCAGGATGTCGACAATCTCAGGGTGACGCTCGCCGTATATAAAGATCAAGCGGGGTATATTCAGGGTGACAGTTTGAGTCCCTTGTGGTTCTGCCTAGCTTTGAATCCTCTCAGCACTATGTTGGAGGGTTCAGGACTAGGCTATCGTTTGCGGAGAGGAGGTCAGGTTATATCCCACCTCCTTTTCATGGATGATTTAAAACTTATTGCCTGCAACAATCTCCAACTGATAAAATTACTAGAGCTAACTGAAAACTTTAGTAAATGTATCAGGATGGAATTTGGTGTGGATAAATGTGCAGTCATGCATGTAAAAAGAGGCAGGATTGTGGAATCTGAAGGTATGGAACTCTCAGATTCTACACACCTTAGACGGCTTTCCGCGTACGAAATTTACAAATATCTAGGAATGTCACAGGCGTTAGGTTTAAAGGAATTGACTATGAAGCAATCGTTACAGGAACGCTTCTTTGGCCGCCTGAAAAAAGTATAGTAAGTAATGATTGGGTCATACCACGACTCAGACGGAACTTGATGCCCTGGATAGAAAAGTCCGTACATTGCTAACTGCGTACCGAATGCACCATCCACGTTCATGGGTCATGAGATTGTATATCCCGCGGAAATGTGGGGGGTTGTGGTTTTTTAAATGCCAGGACACTACATAACCGCGAGATATGCAATCTTAGAGATTACTTTCTCTCTGTTAACGTGGATGTGCATCGGGATGTTGTGGTAGTTGACAACGGACTCACTCCGCTTGCTCTAGGTAGAGAGAACTGGCGCAAACCTGCAGTACTCAATATTACAGATCGCAGAGAGATATGGAAGAGCAAAGAGCTGCATGGACGTTTTTATCGGGCCTTAAATGTCATCGTCCCGGAGAAACCCTCAGGCATATAATTTCCGGTTGTTCTCGTCTTGCCAACGGTGAGTACTTGCATAGACATAACCAAGTGGCCAGGATAGTCCATCAGCAACTTGGTCTTAAATATAACCTTGTGACTGTCGAGTTACCGTACTACACGTATGTGCCTGACCCAGTTCTTGAAAATGGTCGTGCAACATTGTAATGGGATCGATCTATCATCACTGACAGGACTATTGTTGCCAATAAGTCTGATATAGTGTTGATAGACCGATTAGAGCGCCGAGCAATGATTGTTGACATCACCATTCCCCATGACGACAATCTCTTGAAGGCTGAAAAACAGAAAGAAATAAAATATTTGGACTTATGGACTTATCTCACGAGATTGTCGACATGTGGGATGTGGATTCAGCAATCATTGTGCCTATAGTCATTTCGGCCCATGGGTTAATTGCTAAGAGCCTCGACCAACACCTTCAGAGGCTCACGTTAGGCAGCTGGATCAAGAGCCTAATGCAGAAGGCAGTCCTTCTCGACACGGCACGCATAGTGAGGAGGTTTCTGTCTCTGGAACCCTAACCACCGGTAGGTTGGTCCCTGTACCCGATACCGGTGGGACACTATTTTTTATATTTTTAAATATATTTTTTTTTATATAATAATGTATTTAAAAATGTAGTTTATATGTATTTAATGTTAATAAAGAGAAGAATAATAATAATAATTTATTGCATAAAGTTAACCATACAATAAGTAGAAAGACACTCAGTTACTTAATTTAACAATAGTAGTATTAGGTAATATGGAGGTTAATTATATGAGTCCCCTGATCCTCAAACTAGGATTTCCTGTTTTTTGAGAATCAGTGGTTCCGCGTTGCACAATGCGTTACAAGTAATCTTTGGTAATAAATACTTCCTTAGGAATTAACATGGTTAGGTTGGCCAATGAAATGGGTCATATGTGTGTGCGTGTGCGTGTGCGTGTGCGTGCGCGTGCGTGCGAGCGCGTGTGTGCGCGTGTGCACGTGTGTGCGTGTATGTGTGTGAGTGTGGGAGTATATGTGTGTTTGTCTATAAGTATGTGTATCTACGCCTGTCTTGTGCAAACTACAGTAGGTTCTCTGTGTCGTGGTAATCAAGACCGTGCAACCATTGCTCAATTTTAATTTTGACTTTCAGCCTTGTCTGGTGTTGTAAGTTTAGGATCTTATGTAATTTGTTGTAGATTCTTGCACTAAGATACTCGAGGTTTCTCCTACCAAAGGTTGTCATGAAATTGACTATAGAACACGGAGGTTTGGGTCTTCTAGCAATGTTTGTGGAGACGACATCCGTTAAATGCACGGTTTTGTGTCGGTGGAGACTAGCTCGTAACATATAAAGCTGTCTTAGGTTGGTTGGTAGGATATTTGTAGGGTTTCCGAAGCATGACTTTGAGGACAGCTCTCTGAGCACGCTCTAGGTCTATGAACCTAGTCCTCGCAGATCCTCCCCAAATTGGGAAGCAGTAGGTGATAATCGATTCGCTGATAAATAAACACGCCATATGTAACTAAGTAGTGATGGCATCGAATTTCTGGGAAAATAAGTAGTCATTTTGGTATAGTAAATATTTAACGAAAGTAGTCATTTTGAAAAAGTAGCCATTCTGAACAAGCCACTTCGTTGATATGC
The DNA here is from genome assembly GCA_963859945.1 of Euplagia quadripunctaria. Taxonomy (NCBI): domain Eukaryota; kingdom Metazoa; phylum Arthropoda; class Insecta; order Lepidoptera; family Erebidae; genus Euplagia; species Euplagia quadripunctaria. Next base: position 165,306 of record OY982577.1, read on the forward strand.
ATACTTATTGAAACTCCTTTCAGATATAAATGTTATTAAGTATTTAATCGTAATATCTGTAGAGGTTTGCTATCAATTTGAGAAGCACAGTACCTAAGTCATCCATCAATAATGGCATTAATATTGTCATTAATTACTAATTATAAACGTACTGTAAAAAATATGGAAAATCATCAGCATCATATAATTAAGTGTGGACGCGGTCGCGTTTTAATTGAAAAGGGGTACGAATATTATCGCCTACCTATTTACCGGAATAAGAAAATTTTGTGGAGATGTGCGGAGTATAGACAAACCAAATATAGCGGTACTGTAACCACTACCGAGGTGAGTTGTGCAGTAATAATGTAATCTAATATAAATACCTACAATCTAAATACCTAATTTAGTAGTAGTAGCTTTGTACTTTACAAAAGGGCCGAAAACATTACTTACGTACCTGATTATACTTTGTACCTACCAAAGTATTGTTACTTTTAACTTATAGGATGAAAAATATATAGAAAAAAGGACAAGTCATATGAACATATGCCAACCAGACCATGATAAAGAAATAGTTTCAATTACCTTTTCCAATAATGCACAAACAATTGCATCTTGTAGTGAAGCCGCACCAGGTATATACAAAGAAACTGTGTCAAGTTTAAGTAATTCCGCACCAGAAGTCATTGAGAAAATACCATCATTTCAAAGTATAAAATCATCTGTTTACCGAAATAGAAACAAAGAATTTCAAGTTAAAAAAAAAAGCTATTTAACTGATGCCGCCATTGCCGTAGAGGTTCCACCAAAATACGATAACTTTTTATTAGCTGATTACCAAGATACAACTAGTGGATCTCGCATTTTAGTGTTCTGCAATGAAATATCAAAAACACTTTTATCCAAATTGAACACTTTTCTTTGTGATGGAACTTTTAAAATCTGCCCTGCTCCATTTACTCAAATGTACACAATCCACGGAGATAATGGAAGCTCAGAAGATACTATTAATATTATTCCATTGCTGTATGTATTACTTACTGATAAAAGGAAAGAAACCTATTTAAATATGTTCCGAATAATTAAATCACAGATACCACAGTGGAATCCAAAAGTTCAAATCCATTACTGATTTTGAAGAAACAGCAATCCAAGCTATTCAGTATTTTTTTCCACTAAACACCAAGGTTGTTATTATCATTTCACTAATAAGTTGTGGAGAAAAGCCAAGCAACTCAATCTCAAAGATAAACGTCAATACACACAACAAATTAAAATACATTTCTTAATTCTTACGTTGCGCTAATCTGTATATATCTTAAAGTCGCTCGCAGACTGAATCATCTCCAATATTATGTACTAACATTTCCCCGAATAGACTTTAAATGTCGTCTAAAACAACCTATTACCACCTTTTTACCTTTCACTAACTTTTCTTCCCTATCAACAGATTTTTTGTATAATAGCTATTGACGAGCTTCAGTATTATCAATAGAAACATTTTGGACACACGAAATATATTCCCTGAAGCTGAGAAGATGTTAACTAATAAAAAGCTTTTTAGGAAAAAATTAAGCCAACGAAAAAGAACTAAAAAGCAAAAAATAAATAAACCTTTTATGTCTTGAATATTGAGCTTATTTACATTAACTATCAAATTTTATATAAACTAATTTTGAGTCGGCGCCAAACAACAAACTGATTAATTATCAAAATTTTATACATAATTTTTACGTAGAAATGGAGAAGGCTCTACAAAAGTAATTAATCATTGTATTATTTGGCCCCGACTCAAAATTAGTTTATATTTATAGCGATAAACGAATCTTTGGGACAGACGCTAATCCAGTCTGGCGTCCTAATCAAGTCGGGTCTGAAACTAGTCGGGCATCCCCGAAATATACACGTGATAAAACTGTATATCCTTAACTAATATCACGAAAGTTTTTATTCGAATATACTTCTAATTGCTTAGGAATGTGCTTAGGTATGGTTTCCATCATCAGCTCAGCTTCGTGATTTGGTGATTCTGATGTAAGTTATGAAAAGTAAACAGAATCACTATTCATGTCCACAATTTTTGATTCTCTCAATTTTAATAGGATTCCATCATCAGGTCCTGACTTCCTTCACATGGGACCACCCTTGAGATACACCCTATCCAACAAAAAAAGAATCATCAAAATCGGTTCATAAATAACGGAGGGCTGAACATACATAAAAATAATATATATATACTAGACTTGCATCGAATAGTGTTTTCGGCCACATGCCGAATAGCCGATTATTCGGCAAAAGGATTCGGCTGAGAAACTTTTATCGACATTTTTACTTCTTGTTTCTACTTTCCACTGTTTTAAAGCCTCCCGCAATGACCTAGCAAAGTGCATCTATCTTCTTTTATAGATTCTGTATTCTACAGCATTCTGCAGAGAAAGCATAGCCCTTATCGAGACATCAAAAGATAAAAACTAAGTTGCAACTATTGCCGGAATATTCAGAAATATTAGTTTTCTGCGGCACAATCTTCCAATACAAAATTTTTATTACGATTCAATTGGTTTTTGGTTGGTTGGTTTTTCACATTATGGAAGTTAATTATGTATTAGTATCTTATTGAGAGAATAAAAAAGAAGAGGACAAAAAGTTTTATTGAACTAATCTTTTTCTTTTACCAATTATCAGACTAAAACAAATAAAAAATATATACACACTATCACGCCTGTCATCAGACCTTACTTAGCTCTTATTTAGTATACTGCGTCGATCTGGATCACAGAAATCTATTACCTTATTTAGATTTCTGTGATCTGGATAGTATAGAAACGTCATTCGAGGCCTACCCGCACCGACTCACCTACTCACAGGAGCCACTAACAAAAAAATCGTAGTATTCGCTATTCGGCCGAATAGTACGTAGATATTCGGTATTTTGCCGAATATTATTAAGTAATCGAATAGGCCGCATACCGAATATTTGCCGAATATTCGTTGCAAGCCTAATATATACTCGTATATATACGGTCGAATTGAGAACCTCATCGGTTAAAAATGGGATATTTTACAAAGTGTATAATTTTAGGCGCTTGTACTTTAGCTACTGAGTTAAATATTTGTGTAGCGTGTGGTGTAAATCTGTTCCGCTTCGGCCACATTGGAATAGGTGTTCATTAGTACTGAGTTCGGTGCACGTTTGTTCAATTAAAAGTTTGTGAGACGTGTCCGACTCCGCTCACCAGCCTGCTGTAAACCCGAACCTCGTAGGGGCGACTCTCGTTGTATGTACATGTACATACATACATACAAGTGACACATGGGCACGACTTGTTCAGTTGCACCTTTACACTTTGTGTATTTTAGGGTAGTGTCACGCATGTGATCTAATCTCTATAAAACATAAATAGGCACAAGGTAAAAGTTTATGTATGTACACGTAATGTACATCTAGCGTTGACAAACATGTCGGTGTCGTGTTGTGTGCTCGTTAGTGTTGCTGAACTGACAACTCTAAGTACCTATTTTTTAATCGCACGACATATTGGAAAGGCTGCATTTAAAAACAAGTATATCTAAGTGCGAGTAGGTAGATGTTGCACACTCGTCGGAACTTTAGCAAAGCGATATCAATGCACCATACGTATTGTTTGGTCATATTCTCAGAGCAGACAATGCACTAAGGAGCAAAGTGCTACCGTCTGCGCTATTCGACAATCAATGAACAGTTGAATGTTTCGAGGCTTGCCGTACTGCAAAAGCATTTCAATATGGACACAGTTATGAGCTGTATTATCTTCATGAACCAAGATCGAGTAACTTGCCAGAAACGGAACCGGGTAACTTGTCCCTCTGGAAAATCAAAATCTCATTAAAAAGAAAATATATTAATATTGTTACACTCTCCATTCTCCAGCCAAGACACAGAAATTAGAAATGCACGCGATCACTGAATCCATAAAAATCTTTTTAACAAAAAATTAAACCGACGAAATAACTAAAAAGCAATAAATAAATAAACCTCTTAAATCTTGAGCTTATTTACATAAACTATCAAATTGACCACCCTTGAGGTATACCCTATCTAACAAAAAAAGAATAATCAAAATCGGTTCATAAATAACGGAGAGAGGGCTGAACAAACAAAAAAAAATTAAAACCCTCCTTTTTTTCGTCGGTTAATAAAATAAGATCTACATAATTATGTGTTTTACGTGAAGCACGGGTCAATTCTGATTTAAGTAGATAGTTTCTAAAAGGCCAACTTTTAATAGGCACCTCTGGGAATGAATTGCTGACAAGGAATTGCCAGTGCAGTGCTTTCACATAAAACATAATATGAAGAATCGCCGTATTCAGTAACACAGTATAACAGTGGGAGAGCCATGCTTCGGCACGTATGGGCCGGCTCGACCGGAGTGATACCACGGCCTCACAGAAATCCGGCAGTGAAGCAATGCTTGCATTGCTTTTAGCCTAGTGAATGAGGTTACCGGAGGCCCTAACCCTGCCCTCTATCCCTCTCCCCCTCTTCGACAATCTGCCCCTACTCCCACCTTAAAGGTCGGCAACGCACTTGTGACCCTAGAGTTGCCATCAGGTGACCCGTCTGCTCGTTTGCCTCCAATACCTACCATAAAAAAATCTTGTTTACCACTTTAGTAGTATAAAAAACCATGCATAGCAAAGCATTTAGATGTATTGTTCCTATAAAACATTGTATTGGTGAAATGCGAACATAGTCTGGGGGCACGGTAGTGATCCCGCCAAGATTTATTTTATTTTATTTATTTATTTAAGGTTCACCAACAATTACTTACACATAAAAACACTTACAATATAATATATGCAATAATAAGAATACAGTGTAGCATTTACTTAAAGGTAAACACCACTTGTTTATATTATATTATGGCAATAAAGGAAAGACTAAATTTGTTTTATTATAATAAGTTAAGGATAAGCTAAGAATAAGTTAACAAAGTATTATTAAGTTTCTGATATACTGCTATTAAGTTTTCACAGATGTGTGGAAAGGGAGTCGAAATGTAGGTCAATTCTGTCACTAAAGCTATTGATAACCTTACATATTCTTGCATAGGGTGAGCTAGCACCGAGTACAGTTCTTCTTATTGGTGAATAGAGTGGTGTGACTGAGACACGAGGAAGCTTAGAAGAAACCCGAAGCTTAAACATAGTCACCATTTGCGGACAGTCAATCATGTTGCCGAAAATTTTGCAGGCAACCTTCGCGTCATTCAATTGTCTACGGTGGGCTAAAGATTTTTTTGAAATATATTAATCTTGATTTGTAGGAACGTTGTATTTTATTTACCCGATCAGAGAAGCAAGATGCTACAGAAAACGCTTTTAAACTCGTTCAAGGCGCAATGAGTGCACAGAGTAGTGAGGCCGCCAGACCTCACTACAGTATTCTAAAATAGACCGAACAAGACTGTTAAAAACTAATATCTTCGTATTGTTATTACGAAAGGATTTGCAATTTCGTAGCACGAAACCTAATGTTTTAGAAGCCCTTTTTATGATATTGTCCAAATGTGGTATGAATGTCAATTTGCTATCGTAAATAACTCCAGGGTCCCGTATTGTATCAATTTCTTTAACTTTCTCGTTATTAATGTAATAGTCAAAAGATACTAAATTTAGCTTTCTTGTAAATTTTATATGGTGACACTTTTTTGGGTTTAAATGCATTCTATTGTCATCACACCATCGAACAAGCCTCTTAAGATCGCTTTGAAGAAGTTTGCTATCCTCAGCAGAAGTGATTATTTCAGCGAACTTTAAGTCATCTGCATACATAAATATATCTGAGTTTAGAAAACAGTGAGGAATATCATTTATAAAGAAGTTAAATAAAACAGGGCCCAGATGTGAGCCTTGAGACACACCAGAGGTGATTTTTTGTAAATTTGACTGAAAACCGTTGACTACCAGAAAAAATGTCTATCTGACAGGTATGATTCTAGCCAGTGAAACAAAGTGCCAGAGATACCATAGGCTTGTAATTTGAAAACCAAGATGTCATGGGATACTTTATCAAATACTTTGCTAAACTCCGTATAAATAACGTCAGCCTATAGATTTGACTCTAAAGCTGTTATTAACAATTCAGCAAATGTTATTAGGCTGGTGCTTGTTGACCGGCGTGCAACAAACCCATACTGGCTGTCACTTAAGTAAAGACGGAGATGGTTTTGAATATTAGGATAAACTAATGATTCGAAGAATTTAGCAAATGTCCATAGAATCGAGATGGGCCTGTAGTTTGATATAGTAGCTTTATTTTCTGAATTATAGAAGGGCACTACTTTAGCAAGTTTCCATTGTGTAGGGAAAACACCTGATTCTAAAGACTTACAGTAAATTATTCCAAGAGGACGAACCAACTCAATCACACATTGTGCAATAAAAATTGGAGGAATACCGTCAGGTCCTGCACTTTTATTAATGTCGACATTTTTTAATTTATTTAACAATATGAGACCTAGACAATCATAAACTGTAATTTTTTAGGTGTAGCAACTGTTCGGATTTGTAACTGGTATCATCGTTATGATTAGGGCTGTATACGGAAGAAAAATAGTCAGCGAACATCTCACATATTTCAGTGCCGTCCGTTGAGGTAGATGTACCATGCGTCATAGAATTCGGATATGTACTTGATCCACCTCGTTTCATTTTGACATATGACCAAAGTAAGTTGGGATTTTTTCCAAGATCATCTTCTATAAGATTTGTATACCTGTTATAACATTATGTAGCCAGCCTATCGCATTCTTTACTAATATATTTAAGTTCTATCGCATCTAACGGATTCAGATACTTTTTATAACGCTTCCTTATATTATTTTTTTCGTTTAATTTTTTTATCAATTTATAGTTGAAACAAGGTGGATATTTTTGTTTTTTTGAGATGGTATAAATTGTTTTATAACATTATTCAGAGTGTCATAAAAAACCACCAATATCCCATTCACATCACTCTGTCCCTGGAACAATTCATCCCAATTTATTTCATTTAAATATTCACGAATAGCTAGGTAGTCCCCTTTGTGAAAATTAGGCCTAGATTCAACTACTTTATAAGGTAATCTCCCTTCAGCAACCAAAGGAATAATAATTTCCAGAGGAGGATGCTACTTGTCAATGTTACTCAAGGGACTGCAACACTTGGTGACATTACACAATACACTATTAGATAGCACAAGGTCTAGGATTCGACCAGCTATATTTTTCTCAAAATTACATTGTTTTAGTTTATTGACTAATGCAAAATCTATCAGAATATCATTTAAATTGGATCCTGTGATGTCCACTGCAGCATTCAGTGATAGCCAGTCAATTTTCCCAAGGTTAAAGTCACCTATTATGCAAACATGACAATCAGACATTTGTTCAAAGGCTGCATTACACTGGTCCAGAAAGGATTTCAGGTAAGAGCGATTTACTGGAGGGGGCAGATATACTGCGCAGAGAGCCAATCGACGACCGGTACGTGTACCAGGCAATTGTATACTTATCCACAAATCTTCGCACCCACTTTCCCAATTTAGGACGCGTTTTGATGCCAAATTCTTCTTCACAGCAATTAAGCAGCCACCGCCGTCTTTATCGCCTTGTTTTGACGTTTCTCTATCCCTTCTGTGAACATCATACCTGTCGTCGAACAACTCACCGCTGAGTATAGAGCCAAGTCATTAAGTATACATTAAGCCAAGTCTCCGTTAAAACTATTACATCCTAATCACAACAGCAAATTTGACGATAAAGCGAATGAGTTTTAGTTCTCAAACCGCGAGTATTTTGGTAATAGATTTTTTTTAATTTCAATCCGTGGGACACCCACGAATGAGGTGTCGTGTTAAACGGCTTGGCGAGCACCGCCGGATTTAAAAAAAAAACAAAATAAGTTAGGGGTAGCTAAAATACTAGCCAAAAACTAAGACAAACACACGGTAAGTATCACTTGAGAAGAATTTCCGTAACATATTCGCAGAATTACTTTATAATTAATTATATTTGATTTGATATAGGGATTTCCGAGAATTTTATAACGGTAATGCTTCAAAACATCAACTCGAACCACTGCACTGACCACTGAATTTAACACAATTTATTACTTTTGACAACAAACGATGACGATTGAAACAAAAGATGAGCCAAGCGAAGCGCTACCTACCTTTTCTCGAAACACTTTGTCGTTTTTTGAACCCTCATAACTTGGGTTTGGATTATACCAGATACACAAAATATCTCAGGATATGATGTCAATAATAGATTTATTAAACACACAAAATGTCAATTGCATAGCCCTTATACTTTAGATTTTATTGATATCTAAAAACCTCCGATTTCGTCACTGACTCACTGATGATCATCAAAATTCTCAGGGTACTTTCGGAAGTCTTAGAAAGCTGAAATTTGGAATGTAAGCTAGTATTAGTACATAAACAACAACAAAAAAAATTCTAAAACTTGGAACTTTTACCCCCTCAACCGCTTAAACTAGGGGATGGAACTTTGTATGAGACTTCCGCTATGTGTGGTCACGATATTCGCTGACGACGTATTCACGGCTCGCTCTAGTCGCCGCCCGCCGGCGGGCGCACACGGCCTATGTGTACCCACACACAACCTCCACGCTGCAACTCCATTGCTCCCCATCGGACCACACAACTGACACGATACGCCGTTGATTCATTACACCACCACCACAGCACAGTACAGGCAATGGGCCTGTACGTAGATATACACAGGTGTGTGCGTGAGCGGCGACCGATCGCGTAATGTACCATTGAATTCCATTCAATATGCTCTGATTACAACAATTCACGGCGATTATATGCAATGACTAACTTGCCAGTTCCTTTCATGATATTGTATTCATGAGAAAACCGAACACGAATCTGTTTCGTCATAAAAATTTAATCACGCCGCAAGTTTGCGGCCAACCAACGGGCGTCGATACATTTCCCTCAAGCTATACGATACGGGTACCTAAGAGTACTGTCTGTCTATGTCTATTCATTGTAGCTGAGCAGAATCTTACGCACAAAGGGCTATTGTTTAAGAACAAAAACTTCGTTCATGAAGTTGCAAAGCCTTTATGTGCACGGTTTGATAACGTTACTTCTGTAAGATTCATAAAGTAACGCATATTATACAGATATTTCAACGCAAACGTTTTTGCCCCAGGCAAACGAGTACAAAAACTCGCGCAAAGTTAACACAATGCTTTTATAAACTTGTCGGTTTTTTCTATCGAATAACGATTACATTGTAACGATGATAGTGTTTTGTGCTCGCTGAGTTTTTTCTGCGTAAATGAGCCGAGACTGATAGCTAGTGTGCAGGGCGCAGAGCGCGACGTCTTGATTTACTCTTACTATTGTGATTACAGAGCGCTTGTAGAATATGAGTTTTCATTCGATTACTCAGTGTAACAATGCAACTTGATATACATATGTAAATGTATGTAGTAGGTTACACATTAGAGCCTAGGCGGTAACCTGGACGTCTAACTCATAATATGCTTCTAACGCCACTGTTAGCAAACTGCATTAGTCTGCACGGATGGGGCAGTGCTGTAAGAGGTCAGTGGTTCCTTGTCGAGAATTATAATAGATAATTGGTCTAAGACATGTACTTTGATGTACTCTGTGACCTTTAGTTGAATGTACCTACGACACATGAATAGCTCCGTCAGTTTTTTCTTATGTTGAACATGTTTAGATTAGCTTTGATTTTTAATAACGTATGTGTTTTTAACATACACTAGTCGGAGAGTGAATCTCATCACTTCGCATAAAACTAAACCGTATCACAGTATACGTATATACAGTATTGTGACTCGGCCCTTTCCTTGAAGTAATTACCTACAGCCGGACGGTACGTAAACACACGATAGGGCTGCCCATAATTTCATCTACCTACTTGAGTTTCTTTCTAGTTTTGTAATTGTAAATATTATAATTAATTATCTATCTACTTATTTATTTATTAATCCAAGTATTTTACTCCGTGGAAACAAGCGAAATACCTACCTGTTAAAAAAGAAACAAATTACGTACTAGTAGGTACATAAAAAAACTTCGTCTTTGTTTGCCGGTTTATCGTAATGTTTTTGTATGGTATATCATATATTTTAATAAAATATATCTGGTAATTAGGAAGACTGGGTATTATTAACATTTTAAATAGACAATAGTTAGGATTTTACGTTTTTGTACAGCAGCTACAGCCCCCTGTAACGTTTACGAAATGTGTCGAAATATGCAAAATTCGATTTCTTTAGCTTTCTGATTAGAATAAATTCAAATTAGATTTTAATTATATATCAATATATTAGCATCATATCAAAGGGAAATGAATCTAGTTTTGTTTTTAAGTGTTTTGTTGGTAAAAAATATTATATTTTATGCTTACAAAACAAATTTATAGAAAGCTTTTTTTATATTTACTGGGAACTCATAATAAACCTCATTTTATGTATTATAGATTATCAGTATCGAATTTTGAAATAGATAATTTCTATCTATAAACGTCTAGTTATTTTTCAGTATTTTTATCTTCGATATAGCTATTATATCTTAGCTATTACAAAGGTTTTTGTTACCAAACTGCGGGCACAGTTCCGCGCAGTTCAAGGCCGCGAGTAGTAGGACGTATTTCTATAACTACTGAGAAATAATTATATATCAATATATTAGCATCATATTAAAGGAAAATGAATCTAGTTTTGTTTTTAAGTGTTTTGTTGGTAAAAAATATTATATTTTATGGTTACGAAACAAATTTATTGAAAGTTTTTTTTTTTACTCGAGGCCTCAAAGTAAACGTCATTTTAAGTATTATAGATTATCACTATCGAATTTTGAAATAGATAACTTCCATCTATAAACGTCTAGCTATTTGTCAAAATTTTTATCTTCGCTGTAGCTATTATATTTAAGCTGTTACAAAGGTTTTTGTTACCAATCTGGGGCACAGTTCCGCGCGATTTGACTCAGCGGGGGGCCCGTAAATTTTTTCGCGAAGCATGGACATTTGAGCGGATAATGATATTTCGTCTAATTCATACCTACATATTAAAAAAGAAACAAACTACGTACTAGTATGTACATAAAAACTATTTTATAGTCTTACCTTTCGGAGTTTCTAGGTAATTTAAAAAATGTTATCACTCTATTTAATTTTTTTTTCTTTATTTTTATTTGTATTTCTTTTTTTTTAAATGTTTCATGACTATACTGTAAGCACGAACGTTACTTATTAAGAAATAAATACTTTTTCTTTCTTTCTTTCTTTCTTTCTTTCTTATCTCTGGGTGCGTTTTTGAAGAATTCAAGCAACCAAGAACAGCACAATATATTCTATAATTTCTATTTGCCATACTAAATACTTAAGTATTTGTATTTATTTCAATGAAATACACAAATCGCACGCTGACTGCTTAAAAAACGATCACACCGTTCGTTCGTCACTGCGGAGCAATCACAACTGTTTGCGAACCGAGTGTTAACCGAACGCAAAACCGACCGTTTGTATGAAGACACAATACTGTATATACTGTGACCGTAGGCTCTCTCAGCTCCACTCAACAAAATGCAGTGATATTTGTGATAAAACAATCGCACGACAAAATCATAAATCGGTTTCCATTATATTTTTATTGTGAAACAACCGCAAAAGTTTTGTTTAAGAGATCTTACGTTCCTTTGATTTTAGTGGTTGGCAACCGATATTCTATGAAAATTCTGATGAAATACGGACGTTGGATGCCCTCTTTGTTCGCAGAACCGTTTTTTCAAAGGAAAAATGCACAGGTCCCAAAATGTACTTTCATGTCCCACTGTTCCTCCATGTTTTAGTGAAATTCCATCAAACACCTCCCAAATCCCCTTTTGGCAAAAGTTAACACATTTAAAAAATTCCGTTCCGATTCTTAAAAAAGTTCCCCGAGGTGCTAGGCCTACTGATGCTCATTATTTAGCCCATTGTGTATGTAGGTCTTGTTGTCCGGTAGAATTCGATGTCGGCCTGGGAACATTTGCTTAACTTCCCTTATAGAGTTTTATACATAAAAAAACATAATAGTACTCAAAAATCTTTTACAACCCAAATTAAAGAGAATTGCCTTAATACTACGACTTATTTCGACACAAAATTATCATTTTCTTGTAATTATAAAAGCAACAATTTTACTTTCGTGGAAACCAAACTGAGGGAAGGTGACATAAGAGGGGCAGCTAAGTTGCTTTTTAGCAGCGATGTGGTAGGACCTTACTCGCCCGATACAATCACGGGTTTGACCAGTAAACATCCCACGCCACAGGATGACCTTTCTTTCCCTGACACACCTACCACCGACACTGAATATCTAAATATTACTACCAAGGACGTGTTTACAGCCGTCTGTTCCTTTCAGAGTGGATCTGCCGGCGGCCTCGACGGCTTGACACCGCAACATCTTAAAGATTTGGTGAGTTCAATCGCCGGGGAGGCTGGTGATACTCTCTTGAAAGTGCTGACGGCTTTAGTAAATCTTATGCTCTCCGGTAATGTGGATGATGGCATCATTGACGTCTTATACGGAGCCAACTTATGTGCTCTACGTAAGAACGATGGTGGCATTCATCCGATTGCCGTAGGTGTACCTTGCGGCGTATGGTGGCCAAAATTTACTGCAAATATTACAGCGCCGAACTTGCAGCAAATTTCCAGCCAGTGCAACTTGGTTTTGGCTCAAAAGGTGGTTGTGAGGCTACCATACACGCCCTTTCCATTTACCTTGGCAGTAACGAAGGGGAGGTAATCTTGAAGGTTGAACTGAGAATTGCCTTCAATTCTGTAAATAGGGACACACTGTTGACCCAAGCAAAATTGGAAACCCCTAAAATTCATAAATTTCTTTGGCAATGTTATAGATATCCTACAAAATTGGTATACAAGGACAATCTTTTGAAATCTGCCGTTGGATGTCAGCAGGGTGACCCTCTGGGACCAGTTATCTTCAGTTTAACGATACACCCCATTATTAAGGAGATAAAGTCAATATTCAACATTTGGTACCTTGATGACGGAACCCTGGGAGGGGAAGTAGAGATAGTTTTACAAGATTTAGCTTTCATAAAAAATAAATTTAAATCCATAGGCTTAGAACTCAACTCTGACAAACGCGTAATTCATATTTGTGACAGACCCTCGACTGTACAGAAATTCAATTCATTGGCACCTAACCTTAAAGTTTTAGAAAATACAATTGTTCTCCTTCTTGGATCCCCGGTCTTGGAAGATGGTTTTCAATCTTTCATAGAAGACAAAATTAAAAATTTTGGTGATTTTTCGTTTACTCGTTTACTTAAAATTAATGTCCAATCGGCTTTTACTATAGTCCGTTTTTGTCTTTTCATACCCAAATTTACTCATGCGCTTCATCATCGCAACTTTGAAAACATTTAACACTTTTAGGAAAAATTGACAAAATTATTCTAAAAACACCATTAATCAAATTTTAAATGTCGCTTTGAACGACCGAGGCTGAGTCCAAGCATCCCTACCGGTTCGTTTGGGTGGTCTTGGCGTTCGCAAAATTTCAGATGTCAGCCAGCATTTTTGTCTTCGGTCCACGGCACAGAAGAGTTAACCAGGAGAATTCTAACAAACACACTGGTTTATTATGATGTGTCCTGCAAGATCGATGCCATAAATGCTTGGCAGATAGCTTGTCCCAATAGTGGCAATGGGACGCGCCGTTATGCACTTTATGAAGGATTTTTTTAATTAACACCACATCCAATGTTGCAGAGCGCGCTTGTTTGTTGCCTGTGGGAGAATGGGAATCAGGCCTATGAATTCAGGCACTTCCATCGCCCAACATAGGCACCTTGTTGGCAAAGCAATGCATTGCTTCACTTGCGGTTTTCTGTGAGGCCGCGGTATCACTCTGATCGAGCCGGCCCATACGTGCCGAAGCGTGGCTCTCCCACGATAAAAACAATCTGATCAATCGTTTAGAAAAGCATAGAGGACAAACATACACACGTTCAATTTTAAGATAGAAAATAAATAAAGGGAGTGGAGTGACTAGCCTGTATCATGAAAGGTAGGCCGGCACTCCTCCTGGTGGCACACAGCGCCTGTCTCTTGTCCCCACTGCGATAGCTTGTGTGAGCTCCTCCAGCCATGTGGGGGGGAGGGAGTGCAACTCGGGGTTACGGCACCGCCATAGTCTGAGCATTTACGATAACGACGGCATAACATATTCCGCCATGCCACTTGCCTTCGTTTAGGAGCTCCTTGTGTTTCTCCGCATCTTAGTCACTGTGGAGAGGCTGTCGACAGTCTCAGATATCATGGCCTTTCTTGTAGCAGAAGCGCAGGCCGTATATCTCGACATGCCTATCCTAACGACATAATCCGTCGTGCTTTTGTTACCGCCGGCGTGTCAACCGTACGTGAACCCAATGGTCTGGTACGAGACGATGGGAAGAGACCAGATGGTATGTCGTTACTGCCATGGAAGATGGGTAGGCCTTTGGTGTGGGACGCAACCTGCGTTGACACCCTCGCGCCATCACATCTTCCAAGTACAGCTGGTTGTGCTGGCACTGCTGCTGGATCAGCAGAAAGCCTCAAACGGCGTAAATACAATAACTTAATTGGTAACTATGTTTTTGAGCCGTTTGGGGTCGAGACCCCAGGTCATGGGGTCCGAATGCTCGTTCCGTTTATAAGGAATTAGCTAAGCGACTATTCGACACTTCTCGTGACTAGAAAGCGGGCCTTTTTCTTGCAATGCTGCCAGCCTTCTGGGAACACTGCCAGTAGGCGACGGTGCGGAGAAATTTTATGAGGCATGCATGTAAATAGCCCGTATATTTTTTTTTATTTGTTTTAATGTGTAAGTTGTATTATAAACTATATTGTATTATATTTGTTAATTTAAAGAAAATTAATTCTGAGCATAAATAAAACTATTGTATTTATTAAAGTAAGATAAGATTATGAAGTAGTTTGTAGAGTCCCTCACTCTATAAAAAGCATAAACTTAGTATATTAAGTTTATGATAAAAAGCATTCCCTAGTGCGGCAGTTGCATTTTACTAAAACAAACCTAACCCATCACACGTTAAAAGCTTAAAGTTTCGTTAGAGCTGAGCATAATGACGACACGTGTGACTAGGTCGTGCGGGGCGCGTCCATTTCGCGTGATTTGCGACTCCACGTTACTCGACATACTCGTAAATGTATATTTTTCATTCGTGACACACAGGTAAGCTGGGTGCTGTAAATGTTTCACCTTGTATCAGACGGTTGACACAAACACACTCACAACACAAAGAGTGTTGAGAAGGCGCCAGTACCCGGGTTGTTGTATTATTTAACATCTCAAGTGGATTTAGCGCAATGCTACACACACTAGCCATACTTGCCTGCGACTTTGTACGCTAAAGTCAAGCATTCAAGTAAATAATACGGGTTTCAGCAGAATAACTAAGAAATAATGACCTCGGCACATTTTCGTTTGCTTAAATCATGTTATAAATTATAATATGTAAAACCACAGTTTTTAAATTGAGTATCATCTTTACACAGTATTGTGATCCAAACTAGAATAAGCTAAAACTAAGTGAAGTGTGTACTTTAGTTTTGCGAGTAGGGTGGCCACTATTTACTTTGTTAGTAAAAGCAAAGATGTTTGAAACTGAGTCACATCGTAGCTAAATACTTTTTCCGTATAAGACGTTGGGTTTTAGGAACCGGCCGAATATGGAAGAGAAATAGTATTAATACAGTCCTCTTAGAGTGTGGCCGTTAACGGTTCCCATGACTATTAGCTGATCTAGGTTGAGTCCATCTATTCCAACGATACGAATAGGAGAATCTCGTTTTTATCTGTTGAGCTCGCGGTGTATGTACTCGATCACGGAATGTAGTTCACCGTATCTGAAACAGTATCTTTCAACTATGCGGAGTTACTAGAAACTACACTTGAACAACTCACGTATGGTTTCTAGCAATTGTACATCTATACAAAAACTGTTGAAAGAATCAATAAGGTCTCACTTGGACGTCTGAACCGAGCTCTCGTTGTTTCATTTGAAGACCAGCGATTATAAAATATCTTGTTATTCATTGTTCGTTAAATTGCCGTTGTTGAGATATTGTTAAACTAAATTCACAGACGGCGGGTAGCTACGACAGATTCATAAAACTAATTTGAATAACTTGGCATTCGCAGATAATCTAAACATTTATCTGGGGGCACGCTAGTGACCCCACCAAGACGAGCCAAGCGAAGCGCAAGGGCACTACCTACCTTTTCTCGAAGCACTTCGTCGTTTTTTTGAACCCTCATAACTTGGGTTTGGATTATACCAGATGGACAAAATTCTCAGGATATGATGTCAATAATGGATTTATTAAATTTCAATTGCATAGCCCTTATACTTTAGATTTTATTGATATCTAGAAAACTCCGATTTCGTCACTGACTCACTGATGATCATCAAAATTTTTAGGGTACTTTCGGAAGTCCTAGAAAGCTGAATTTTGGTATGTAAGCTAGTATTAGT
Organism: Euplagia quadripunctaria; assembly: GCA_963859945.1. NCBI lineage: Eukaryota > Metazoa > Arthropoda > Insecta > Lepidoptera > Erebidae > Euplagia > Euplagia quadripunctaria. The sequence continues at coordinate 181,883 of OY982577.1, forward strand.
ACACAAACAACTAAAAAGTTCAAAGATTATGCTTGTTAGTTTTAATGGATTTTAGCTTTTAACTGCATGCCAGATACAATAGATACAGCTGTATATTACACTAAACTGCGACAATGGCTTCCAGTTCCCTGTGCGTTGATTGCTAATAAGCAATTTACTTGCGACACTTTACTTGCATCAATCACTGAAAGGGCATAACTCTAGCATGCAGTTAAAAGTTAAAATCCATTGAAACTAACAATCATAATCTTTGAACTTAGTTTTAATGGATTTTCTCAATAACGTAGTGAATAATTCCGAAATAATAAAAATGTGTTCGATTTAAACTCTTTGACTTTACACATTCCACCTGTTTTTATGAGAACCGGAGGTGATAACACTGGGAAATTCAAACGGTCATAATTTTTAAAAGGATAGTTATTTTCCTAAAATTCTTTTTGTACACTTGCTTAATCACCAAAGGATTCCTTTCGTCATTCCACCACTCCACTAGTCCACCACCTCTTTAATGCGAGCAAGTTTCGCATTGTCAGATACATCCTGTAGATATATATATAAATGTTTAGATGCCCAAGTTATCTGCGAATGCCAAGTTATTCAAATATGTTTTATGAATCTGTCGTAGTTACCCGCCATCCGGGCGGTGCGGGCGGGGGCCGCCCATGACACGACGTATAAGCCAAGTTGGCAGCAAACAGATGCAGGCCGATGATGAATTATACATAATCCATGCTTTACAGGCAAAATGGCGTACAAAGGTATAATAAATCATGTGCTGCTTCCCATTAGTACAAGTCTGCTGCGGACTGACGGGGACGGGGGAAGGACGGGGGAGGAGAGGCGCAGAGTGGCGCGTCACGTCGCCGTCCCGTCCCCGCGCCGTGCTCGGGTCGCCCGCTCTCTGCCACAGACATGCAGACGCACTTGACAAGCGATATATTGGCGGTTTGTTTCTGAAAACAGCGCTCCCCCACACCATTTGTTCCGATTCACTATTAGCTGCCGCTCGCTAACAGTTTTTCTCTAAATTTCAGAAAACAACAATCGGTAACTGTCTAAAGGTAATGTGCCATACTTATAAATATATTACCTAGTGGTTTTAATCTGCCATGTGATTATTACTTTAAGGATATGTCACAGCTCATATTACTACGTACATAACGTGTAGACTGCAGTGACTACACATAAATAACTATTTATTGGATTACAAAAGCTAGAACTTGAACTAGACCTATCTACACTAGTTCTAGTTCTATAACTTCTGTAATCCTAAGTCATCTACAATTATTTGTGGTTTCGCTCGCTACTTCATTCCGAGAGAAGACTTTCAATTATTTCTTTTTTAATTTATACATTTCTGTACATTTCATGGAAATAAATTTTTTACATTTGCATATGTTACAAAACAAAAATTTTGCCTCGGCGGCGAAATTTTTGTTTTGTAACATACATAATCACACCCAATGTCATTTTTTACAATGGTAAATACTCTAAACGTGTATTTCGTCAAATCTATACTTAAGTATTTAGCGAGTCTACGTAATGGGGCGACATTAGCAAGCCAGCAACAATGGCAAGCGCCTCTCGTCGCTTCACCAAACGTCCTCACTCGTCGTGCATATAGCACCACTTATATATTATGCAGATACACTCCCAAAGAAATAGCAACGTTTCACAGACTTGTCACCGGCGGCACGTAATTGCCGTCGGAGGGATATGGGACGTCTTGTGAGTACCGATGCGACCGATCAGGAGGGAGAGGGACACGTTGAACGAGGGCACGTCGCGTCGCACCATATATACAAGTCTACAAAACCAGCGTTGTAAGCTATGTATTTTAACTTCTAATTATAATTACAACACACTATATGTGTATGGTAATATCATCAATACCTATATGGATGTGCCGGCAGTAGATCGACGTGCTAATGCTACACATAGAAAAGCTAAAAAAACGGCTCAAAGATGTGAAATTGTAAATTATTTATAGGCGTGCAAGGTCTTCGTTCAATGTTCGGCAAAAATCACACAAAAGTGAGTACATTTTATGGTCAATTTAGTCTTCTTAGTCGTACACGAACTAAGAGTAAGAAGACTAAGTTGTTACTTCATATAAGCAAAAGTAGTCGTAAAACTGTCAACTGCTATTCTGTGCAGAGCCGCTGCTAAGGGTTCGATCTAGGGTTAGCGGTTCAGTATTATGTCAGGAGACTTATATATATTTCGTAGTTTTAGAAGTCTCTGATTGTACAGTGTCGGGAGATTCCAGAACATTTTTTTTTTTCTATAAAAAAGAATACTAGCAACGTGGGTCACACATTACTAGTATTCTTGTTAACCCCTCCAGCTAAGCTACATTGCTTGTGTTAGGAGTGGGTACAGAGTGGGGTTCGAACCCGCAACCACTTGATCGCAAGTCCGACACCTTAGCCATTACGCTGCCGCCACTTCATTTCATTCCTAACAAGGCACAAATATTTGTGTAGTTCACAAAAGGTACGCATATACTTAGTGTCTATTAATGATATATTTTGTAAAGTACCCGCGACAGGGATGAAGCCCTACGACAGAAAATAGGATTAGTTCGCCACATAGAACAGGGCAGGAATAACTTGCAGAGATATTAATTCACAATAGCTAGCTCGTTTAGCGCTAAGATCATATTTTTTATGTACCTACCTACATCTAACATTTTTCAGTAGGTTGCTATAGAAAGTATGTATTAATGGTGTTGTAACGCTCCGTGAGCGTACAAAGAAACCTCTAAGTGTACACAAACGAGTGCCAAACAAGCAGTCCCTGCCAGAGGCCACGTTACTTGTAAGGGCATGGAGTGACATTTACATGTAATTGCGATAAGCGCTGTGAGAAACTCACACAAATCACGGACAATGGCTGTAGAATATTCCTCCCCTAATCATTTGTTGTGATCGTTTGTGAAAGGACCTTGTTCAACTGTGCGAGTCCTTAAAATAGGGGACGTTTTGATTAATTAAATTTAATACTGCGTAACAACGAGTTCTCCTTAAGAATATTTAAAAATAAGACTCCTATTCAAAACTGTCAATGGTATACTTTTGGAATACAAAAGAAAGATTCCTTAACACTTTACATACACACAATGACACGACAGTTAGCGGTAGAACTAGTTATTTTTTAAAGTAGCGTAGAGTACAGATAAATAAAACTATGACGAAGAAGTGTCTATGAAGCTAGCGTAGCCAAGTCACAGGGCCGTAATAAAATGTACACTAAATTTTTTTACTAATTATTTGCTATTTTTTTGCCAAAGAATAAATTTTTTTGCCATAGCCATTTCCGAAAAACAATGGTCCTGCTGACTTGATACTAAAGCCAGCGTAGCCAACCCTATAGCTCAGGATCTGTCACACCTATCAAAACAGGCTTTGTGGCATATTTTATTGCTAATTATTTGCTATTTTTTTGCCAAAGAATTGATTTTTTTGCCATAGCCATTTCCGAAAAACAATGGTCCTGCTGACTTAATACTTAAGCCAGCGCAGCCAACCCTATATCTCCGGATCGGTTACACCTATCAAAACAGGCTTTGTGGCATATTTTATTGCTAATTATTTGCTATTTTTTTGCCAATGCCGTTGTTTTTCGGCAATGGCTATGGCAAAAAAATCAATTCTTTGGCAAAAAAATAGCAAATAATTAGCAAAAAAATATAGTGTAAGTTTTAATACGGCCCTATGACTTGGCTACGCTAGCTTCATAGACACGACGAAGAACGCCTTTTGATTCCGCCGGGATTTTGATTGGGATATCGCTTATCGCGGAAATAGTAAACCTCTTTCAATTTAGGAATAGCAGTAATGTGTTTTTAGTACCTATTCATAAGGGATATTAGACTATTACCTTCTTCAGATCCTATTCTTTGCAATCGACTCAAAGGTTTAGTATAAGATAACAGAGTATTAGTTTGTTTTCGTATACCTACTTTGTACGAACTGTTACGAGCTGCTCGTTTCACTCACTATTCTTCAACTACTCTTGTGATTGATTTTTAAGATGCTTTTATTAACACTTTGTAAGTATTGAATATGTCAAAACTATAATTTGGCACCTTGGATCTGATCTGATGATACAGCCAGGAGGTGGACACTCTTCAGTGGCTACTAGTAAACCCATTATTATTTTAAACTATAATTTATTCATTGATCACACATCACATTAAGTCTTCATTTATCTGTATTTGTTATTTCAGTCATGGAGTGCTCTAAGATGGGAGAGGACTACAATCACTTGGCAACGAGAGGTGTGAGATTAGTGATTTCAAAAATAAAACTGTTTCGTTTAATAGGTTTCTTTCGACTCACATGCCTCGCAACATGCCTCGCACGTAAGCGAGGTCGCAGTCCAGTACTGTCCACCCGCGAAGTCATTCTTATTTACAACTATTAAACTCGTATAAAAAATGTATGCATTGACTTTTTGCGTTCATGTTTTACCTTTTGTTATAGTGTGCCATCAGTAGATACCGAATAATAGGAAAATGATCTTCAGAACAATATTTTATTACAGTTCCATATCTGATGTAACAGCCAAAAGCAATCGACACAAAAAACTATGACAGAAGACTTATCAGATCTGGTACTATCTTGATCTTTGTTTAGAGTTACACAATAGGTGTGCCCCTCTAGTGCGTAGTGCCCACTATCGACAACCGAGTCAGTTCTAACGGATCTCGCACTTAGATCTTATTATCTGATACTAGGCTTCGTTGTAATTAAACGCAAGGACTGTTCCTGACTAACCGCCCATTATCTTACACAATGTCAAAGATTGTCTGATGCACACTTTATTGATCGAGAGATTCTACACATATAATGTTTTTGAATCGAAGATTTCAACAAGTGTAAACCTATGAAACAAAGATAATAAAAAATATAGGTACCGTCTTCGAAAATTCCAATTCAAAGTACATATTTCTTTATGGACTTACATACGTCCTTACCCTTGTATATACTCGAAGTGGAAAAGATGAATTATAAAACTAGTTATAGATGATCCTATTGACCCCTATTAAGAAATTCCCAGAAGAATAATCTTCCTATCCTTGACTATGGCGATGTCAGCTATGTAGATCTCACCGAAGACAAACTGAACAACGACATGAAACAATGACAACATTATAAGCGGATATCTTATTATACATGCCTGTGTAAATATATTGTAGCATTAGACCTCCTTCAATGCAGAGAGGTACCTCCTTCAAGGCAGAGAGGTCCTGGCTGGTAGCACCAAGTTCAAATAATATCGATTGTTATATATTTTGATTTTGGATAGTTTGGAATTAGGACAGAAGACTCCATAAACTAAAATATATTATACTGGAAGACTCTCGCCGCAGCCAGCAGTCAGAGCGGACTATCTGTCAGGCGGCAATACATCGATGAAGCAAATATAAAGTCATTGTATATATGTAGTGTTGAAATGATCACTTATCAATATAATTAATATTGCTTCATTTTCAATTGTACTCCTCAAATTAGCGACATCCGTGCTCATAGCCTCTCGCGACAAGCGAAGTTATGGCTATATATATATTTTTTTTTCTTATGTGCGTGTATGTTACTGAACTCCTCCTAAACTGATGGAAAGATTTTAATGAAATTTTTTGTGTGTCTTCAGGTGTAGATGATTTCAGGTGGTTCCAGAATAGTTTAGATTTACAATTGGTCCCGGTAGATGGCGCTGCGATAGGGATACAGGAAAAATATTTTTTACGTTCCGGCAGGACAACGTTTACCATAGCGCTTTTGACATACATAACTGTCAGTCGTTTGATAGTTGGCGCGATTGACAGAATGCGCGCTGCAAATATCGTTTAAAACACATACATCGGTCGGAACTGTTTTTGGAATAATTTTTCTTTTTATTAATTATACCAATACGAATTCAATATTTATAGTTAAGACGTCTGTCGGTTCAGCTAGTATATATGTATATATTTATGTATGTATATAGTACGTTTATGGTAATATAAGTATAGTATAAGTACTAAGTATATATTCAGTCACACACAAGACCTCACTGTCACATGCGAACCTAATGCCCACCTTATTTCAGAGGACCAAGGAGGCTGTATTAGAAAGCACTCCTATTCCTATTTATATGTTAATTATTATAATAATTAAGTACCTACTCGTAATACATAAGTTTTAAATGAGGGCCGAGCGGGCTAGTAAGACACATATATCCAGCTAGTAAAATCAAAAGATATTCTCATGATCTCATTCTTGAATTGATGATTGATTTAAAGGTCGTTTCTTTCAATAGTTTAAATCAATCATCCATTACAAAACTTCACACACTCACACAGAGCACAACATCCATATAAAGGTCATCATCATATTATATTATTATGTAAACATGTATATGTATACATATTATTATGTATGTTTTACTTTGCAGTTCTTTTCCTGTAAATACACGCATTACCAGATACCAACCAATACGAGGTTTACACATATACTTAGATATAATTTGGCTACAGAGTAGGACTTAGCTAGAAAATAACCTAAGACATGTTGATGCACAAACATAGGTAATATAATTATCTCTTTTCCGAAATTTCTGTAATGTGCTCATGTTTAATTATCGTCGTGTTCCGTTTATAATCTGACCAAAAACTAAAGAAGGATATTTTGCGAATGAACACGTCAAGTGCGACTGGCAGTGTGTGCAACGATTTGAAAAAAAAAATTTCTTTGGAAGGCTTTAAAGGGAACAACACAGGGTTGAAAAATGATATCAGATACAGTCTAGCTTATTACAGTATAATTGTTATTGTGTATAAAACAATGCAGCACTGATTATAAATATTGCCGAATTGAGCCCTGTGATCTTTCAAACGTAGTGAGTGCACCACGAACTGTAAATGGACGTCATTACAGTTCATAATGGAATTGGTCATACGCTCCATGCGCCCACCGTGCGCCCCATTCGGCGATAATAATGACGTAGCGCTCATTAGCGAAGCGAAGCGGCGCGACACGAGCCGACGTCAGCTGGGCGACATCATTACTGATACATTGCTCCATTTTTGTTGCCAAATTCGCGATGGCAACGTTTCTACGGTCGATGATTCGGTACACGACGCTTGCGAACTAAAAGTATTTGGTCCGTTAATCGTACTCGTATGTATTGTTCCTGTTTTCACTAGCGAACAGTTTCGGCTTATAAACGGCGTTTAATGGCGACGTACACCCACCTAACCTAACCTAACCACCACAACACAAGTAGGTACGCATAGTTGACACAGTTGGTGTCACAATAGTTTCTAATTGAATAGGAATTGTGATCACTTTGAATAGTCACGTCTCTGCGAGTGACGCCACACGTGACTGCCATGTTGGAGCGTGATGGCTGTTTTGAGAGACTCGCAGCTGACAACAGCATCATGTGTTAGGTATTAATCATCATATTTTATGCAAATAGGACCTCCACATGCCACCTATGTTAATACATTGAATTATTTAAATTTCAGTCAGTTTTGATTTTTTTTAATTCGTGACAAAATCTAAAGTAGTGTAACCCAGCTGTTGTAAGCCTGCGCAGCACCAACATTTAGAATACATACATGGTGAACAAGTACACCAACTACTAGTATGTGAGCCACGTTACCAGCACCTAGATTTTCTTTTAATAATATAAGAAAAATACTTTAAAATACAGAAGTTAAATTTCTTGATTTGTCACACTACTATCTACTACTACTAGTAGGTACTATCTGTAAATGTAAGTTATAGAGAGGATTTCTAAGATCAACAGAATAAAATTAATACTGTTGCCTGTTACGATTACTCACTAAATCGGCCGTAGTCCTATGAAATAACGTAGGCAAGGTTATAGGAATGTGAAATTTTTCTTGTAAATCGTTCAAAGAGCGCACAAAAGTAAGGTGCCAAGTTGCATGTGTGACGGCCGCGCCGGCCGCGGCGCTATACATAGTGGCCCGCGGGGAGTCTGACAAGTGGCGCGTGTACAACTGTTAATATTAGAAAATTATTTTAACTATTACTGTTTATTTCTAGCGATGACGTAAGAGGCCGAGTGTTTGAACGCTTCATATTTGACATTTTTCAATCTTAACTAAACGACGACACTAACGACGGACGCGACGCACGGACGACGGAGCGAGCTCAAACGTATGTACAAAATGTCGCGTATCGACGCGGGGTCCCCTTGAGAAATTGGGTCGAGTTGAACGTTATGAAGAATACGAGTCTGACAGATGGGGGACATTTCTCTAGATGTCGTCTGTGAATAGTGATTGAATATTGAAAACTAATCAAGCGAATCGGCGGCGGACGTCGGGCCTGTCTTGTTGTCGCTCGTTGCTCGCAAAATACGAAAGGAATGTGTTAATAAGACTACGGCAGTATAAAAACAAGGTGAAATGCAACATTGTATCTAGATGGCGAATGCTTTTGTGTATCATAAATTTGCGGAGATCCGCAACATTTACTTTCGAGAATTGTTAAATGACATGAATCGGGAGCGCGTTAAATGACGACTTCCTTATTTTTTGGTAGGTATTCTTATACCTACACAAAAAAAAAAAACCGGACAGTTCATCTCGGTAATCAATTCTCGAAGATATATGCCCGTCTTTTTCCTTTACTTGTGGTGTGAGACCTTGCTTCTTACCAAATGTCATGATTCTAAATCAATGGGAGTACCCTATACATTTTGCTTTACCTGCGAATTTGGTGAAATCTAAGGCTTAAATGGCCGTATCTTTTGATTGCGTTGACTTAGAAGAATAATTTTTTTACAGGTTTAAGGGATCGCAGACTTATTTACGTATTTGGTATTAATTTCAACTTGATGCGTCAACGGGATCCTGAGAAAAATGGTCTTGACAGACAGACAGACAGACGGACAACAAACTGATCTTATAAGGGTTCCTTTTTTTCCTCTTGAGAAACGGAACCCTAAAAATAGATTTAGACACATAGATTAAATAGATATATTTGCGAATGCGTTACTTTAGCGTCATTGTTCCTTTTTAAAAAGGAACCCTTATAGGATCACTTTGTTGTCCGTCTGTCTGTCTGTGAAGACCCTTTCTCTCAGGATCCCGTATACGCATCAAGTTGAAATTAATATGTTTGGGATGAATTAGGAATGAACGAGTTTGGGAGACGCTACGTGATTACGCGCATTGTGTTTCGGTAGCAATAAATATAGCAACTATTAATTCGTCGTTAAAGTATTAATCGTAATTAAAATGAGCAATTAACTGGTAGCAGGCAAGGGAGCACCAATCTGTGCACTCGTCGAGCAATTTTCAACAAGACCTATACCTAACCTACATTATACTCTAGTGGAATGTTTTTCAACCTGTGGGTCGCGACCCCAAGGGGGGTCACAACGCCTTACTCGAGGGGTCGTGGGTAAAAAGCCATTGAAGAGAACGTCAGTCACTAATACTTTTAAAGCGTAGGTACTTTGCCACCTCTCGTCTCTTGTCCTTTTCATTCAGAAGATGTCAATACTTTATGTATGAGTGAAAGTATGAAATTCCATATGAAGCATGCTGTCAGCAGCTAAATCTATAAGATTGTTTTATCTTCGTGGTTTGATCAGCCACTTTTATTGACCTATCCAATACGATTATTTCAATTATTCGTTTGGCATTATTCGTTTTAGTTTCGCAACAAGTCCGCTTTTTTTCGCCGTAAGGGGTCGCTACAACTTTTTAACTTGTAAAGGGCTCGCGTATTCGAAAAGGCTGAAAAACACTGCTGTAGTGTATAGACATCTGTGCCCTCAGTTTAATCCTCGGATAATTCTGTCAGTAAAAAAATCTTAAAGGAGGACGCGTGACTACATGCGAGATAAGGATTAGGTACCCAATACCATAAACGAAAATAGTATATATAGATATTCGTTTGAATAAGCCAGTAGTGTATGCGGCTTTATCGTTTCCACCGTGCGGGTACATTTACGAACAAAGCGCTATTGAAAGGAGAGGTTCGAACTATACGTTTAAAATATAGGGGTAGGATTTTGACCTAAGTCTAGAACCAGTTACATTTCGTGAACACTGCACTCCAGAATCGAGTTTCAACGTGGGATCAAAAGACGTTACGTGTCGTGTACGCGTGTAGTCTGTCCGACCTTATTATAATAATGCTATATGATTTATATATTATAATAATGATGTATGTCGTATGGAACAGAGTAACAGCGGCAGGACATCTGCGCCCTTATTTAACACAAAACATACGCGCGGCGGCGATTTATGCCCATCCGTGACGCGCGTCTCTCGACCGGCCGCGCCGTCTCGGCTCCTATTGAACTAGTCATTCATGTTTTCTTAATGCGCATAACATTTGTACATCTGTGCAACGGCAGACTCAACGCAAAACAGGACTAAACAAATATTTACTTTATGCAACAGCGATAAGGTAGGTTTTAGAATGTGATTTTGTGGTGTTCAAGTTCGGGAGACGATTGAATAGTGCTTGAAATATGGTGCGCGCGCATGCTCTTCACATCCGATACAGTGCAGCCTAAGATGAGGAGTCCATACTTGTCTACGGCTCGCCGCTACATACCTTTTGTCAGAGGTTAAAGGCCCTTTAGTCCTCTGTGTTTCAAAAGAAATCTTTATATGTATTTATCTTATAGATCTATAGATCAAAGAATAGGTACTATAATTATATTCCTGATCCCATTCTCAGTCATATATTATCCACTCGCAGATGTATCAAAAAATCTTCTAGATTTAGTAATATAAAAAGTAAAAACAAACAAGAGTTCGAAACATGAAAATATATATTAATTAAAGGATTTGTAATTATAATTATAATATTCCGCCCGTCCTTGTTTCTGTACTCTAACTTAAAACGGTCAGACATTGGGAACTTGGACTTATCAGGAGGACAGGCTCAAGAAACTCAGCAGGTGAGATTTTCGTTAGCCGACAGTTTGTAAATCTGAGTTTCTTATACTTAATCAAATTTGTATGAAGTAATCTTCACGTAAGTAGTTAAAGGTTTAATATACCGAACGTTGATGTTAAACCTATTTTCTAGCTAGCTAGCAATTACATGTAGAGGTTCATATATAGAGATTTACGAGCGGTCAGTGGCGGGCGGCACTGTCTACTGGGTCGCGTCGCGCCGCGCGCCGCCCGACTCGCGCTAATGCAAAGCGTTATCGCTTCCCACGGGAACTGCCGCGTGACATACAGTTGACCCTATTTAGGATTTGGGTTTGCCTGTCTACCAACCGGCAAAGCACAGTGATATTGATCCATTTGTAAATAGTCGTAATATCATTATGCTAGTGTCTCACCGCGGAGCACAATTATCTTTACCTTCACACCAAAATAGGCTAACTAACCACTGTCAACTCGTTTTTGTCGAACAATAAAACCAAGATCGAATCATCTTTGATGTCAACGTAGTTGAATCACCAGACAAAGAGTATAAATGTGACGTGTTATGAGAACCATTTCACACAAGTTACTATTTAGTAATACGACATTTTTACGAGGATTGAGTAGGAAGATGTTCTTGGCTGCCACAGAGTGCACGCATAACACGATACCAGGCATTTTAATGACATGTATATGACAAAGCCGCTTAAGAACCCTCTAAAGTAATCTGCATCTTTATCTCTGCTTAACAACTAATACATCGGAAAAATAAGAAAGTCTATATTATGTCCTGTAAGTTGTGATTCATTTGTCTGTGTCATGACCGTTAAGTATATGTACATTAAATTTCAATTTTAAAAACTTCTTACATATTGCTAGGTATATACCTAAGAGCTTAAACAAACTTAGGGGCCGCATAACGACAAGCGGTCTTTGTAACACCCGCGTTTGTATCCAAACTCTCTAAATATCTAGTGAATCTAAGAATTCATTTCTACAGTCTCCTGAAAATTACATTTTCGTCTGCGAGAGGAAGTTGTTTTTGAAGGCCATAATACTGGGTTTCACTGTTAGAAACTGTTGTTAGGTGAGCCCGTGATCTTATCTCAAAGCAAGTCGAGTTATTGTTGGACAGGCAGTAGCACACATTCGCTCTCGGAATCTCAGAATTTAATTTATCTAAACTTAAAATAAAACATTTTAATTATGAAGTTATTTTATTTGAATAATTTCTTTAGTTTATAGTGTTCTGCATTTTTCGAGTACGCATCACGTTTTCAAAATTAGAAAGAAAACTAGAACGCGACAGAGGATGCGTTTATCTTTAATAGCAATAGTCGAAGACTATGAGTAGAAGCTGTCACCACTATGAGAATATTAGAAGATTTGTCACGTTTGAAAATCTTGCACTAGAACTTGTAGATCCTTGCCATTAACGCAAGTTAATGTACCAAGGCTCTGCGCTTTGTACATGGTCTACACATTAAACTTACTTAACTTTGGAACAAGTGGACGTCAGGTAGATCAAGTTATCACATTTAGACCCATGTTTGCAACATTACATTAAAATGTTCTGTGATATTTTTTTCTAAATTACCAAAACTAGTCGGACCAGCTTAGAAAATAAAGAAAATCATATAATTGAAATAAAACTATTTTTCACGAATTCTATCGCGATTTATTTGGTGTTATTTTACTATCTATACTGGTCCCGACGTTTCAGTTGCTTTTCAGCAGCCATGGTCACGGGTAGACTAAGGTGGTGGTTTATTTCAATGTGTAACATTCGCGTAAACTTTCGACAATATCATGTAAAACCATCTAAGTTTATGAGCCCGTTGGAATTTTTAAGAAATATTGTTTTTAACCGATTTTATAACCATATTTTGAAGTATACCTTTTTTTACGCGACATTTAAAACTACATGTATTTTTTTTTTTCAAATAACCGCATTTTAATATCTTATTAAATATATTAGATATTAAAAAGCGGTTATTTGAATAATAAAAAAAAAAGATATATATAGTTCTTTCTATACGTCGCGTAAAAAAAGTTACCTCAAAATATTGTTATAAAATCGGTTAAAATAGATATTTCTTAAAAACTCCAACGGGCTCATAAACTTAAATGGTGTTTTGAATTTTCTAAGCTGGTCCCATTAGTTTTAGTAATTTAGAAAAAAAAAGTGGCCCTTTTAAAATTAAGGCCAAAAATAATAAAATGATTGTTAATAATTTAAAAAGTTTAAAACTGATCTCTCACAAACTACAATTTCAGAAAGTTTCAGACTTCTACGTACGTTCCTTTCAAATGTAAAAAGACGCTCTTTTTTAATTTTGACCTTCATTTGCTGTGATATCACACGAAATATAAAAAGTATATTTTTTTTCGTTAAATAAAAATGACGCCCCACTTGTCCAGACTGCGGGTATCGAAATTCTAAATCAGCGCATTTTTTTACTATTTATCTAAAAATAAAAATGCGTGGTAATCCAAAATTTAGGTATTTTAGTTCCTTAACATGGCCATGAGTATTATAATGAAACACAGACACGCGAATGTCAATCGTTGTGCGCTCCGAATCTCTTATATGACTTATTTGCTATGTTACATTTACGACACAAGCAGTTTTGTTAGCGATTGTACTTCGTGGGTCGTTTGATGTCTATTTGGAGAGTACAGGCGCGCACAGTCGCCGCTAACTGGACTTCAAGAGCGGTGCCGCCCGCGCCCGCCGCACGCCGCCGCCGTCGGCCGCGCCGCGTTAAACTGACGTTATGACACTTATGACATAATTAAACGTCACAAATGTATAATTAAAACGTTTGTGAAACGTAACAATGAATGAATGAATAGCGGCGACTAACAATAAACCACCAAATCGAAGGATTTATAAATTCTCTCAGGTCTGGTTCACTTCGACTCCGTCAAACAATTGGGGATACTGTCTTCATGAGTTTAACTATTATTTTATAAACTGTAAAAAAACAGTATGTTCATTAAAGGCATTATAAAAAACTAGCATAGATCGAATGATGGTTCGGATATGTTCTGTGCATTTGTATAATGTACCTTTAAAGTTGAAGTTGATTCGACTAGGTTATTATACTCTTCGTGGTCACAGGCCGACTGGCTCAGTAATGTGGTAACATTACTAATCGACGAGTCCGTGGAGCAGAACTTTCCTCATTCATCCAAACATTTTCAAAGATTTCTCTTTGCATGGGACGATGGTCCACTTATGTAAGCGAACTAAGTTTTTTCTTGAATAGAAGTGTCACTCTGTAGACATGTGTGCAGTGATATTTTGTGAATGGTGACCGCTTCAAGTAAATATTTTGCAATGATCAGCGAGTCTGTCGGTTCTGCACAGGTGATTTTTTTTTCACAAACACCTGGAGTTTGTAATCGCAAGGCATCCTTTGGTGTGCCGACAATGTTTTAACCTTTATCGACTTCGGAACCTTTGTCGGAATAAAGTACATACTTCTTTGACAAGAACCGGAACTTATTCGTCTGTCATTTGTTACAAAGCATGGCCGTCTGCTTACCTCAGGCCGCTTCTCATCGGTTGTTGCTTCCATTTTTAATAGTAATAGTGATAGTTTTTTATTAGTAATAGTGAACGTTTCATCCACAAATCGCTAATTAGTAAGTACCCTTCTATAACTTTTCAAATAATAATTAGTATCTGTTTATCATGTTTGTTATCGTGTAAATCTCATCGCTTGTGTACTTATCTTTAGACTATCGCATCGCTCAAAATATATTTAGCGGTTGCCCCAAATTTGAAACTAATTTGATTTTTTTTTATCATGCTGTAAATTTTTTTTTTTTGCGACGATGAAATGAATCGACCTCTAAGCCTAGCTACGGAGCCTTCAGCGTGCTGGAGCTTCAGCCACATTTGATAATTTTGTTTTTCTCTTGTTAAATATGAATAACGGAGCAGCATTGAATACATATTCAAAAAACAGCGAAGGGGAGAGCATTTGTCAATCTGGGGGCACGGTAGTGATCCCGCCAAGACGAGCCAACTGAAGAGCAAGGGCACTACCTACCTTTACTCGACGCGCTTCGTCGTTTTTTTTTAACCCTCACAACTTGGGTTGGGATTATACCAGATGCACAAAATTCTCAGGATATGATATATTAAACATAAAGTTTCAATTGCATATCTCTAATACTTTAGATTTAATTGATATCTAAAAAACTCCGATTTCGTCACTGACTCACTGATGATCATCAAAATTATTAGGGTACTTTCGGAAGTTCTAGAAAGCTCAAATTTGGTATGTAAGCTACTATTAGTACACAAACAATAAAAAAATTCTAAAACTTGGAACTTGTACCCCCGAACCCCTTAAAATAGGGGATGGAAGTTTGTATGAGACTTCCGCAAATTTTGATGCTAGAGGTCTGAAAATTGCTGAAATAGGGACTCCTTGTTATAAATAATAAAATACATATTTCAGGATTTTTAGTAAATCACTCAGGTCTGGCCGTTTCGTTACTAAAAGAACTATTGTATAACAGAAAAGTAATAAACAGTGAATACATTTTTCACCTTACGCCCATGTGACGGTAACGAAACGGCCAGACCACATATTTTAACTAAGGTGTAGAGTTTTTGAAGTTAGGGCTTGTAGAGAGTTAGGGCGTGTAGAGTTAGAAACTTGGCTCTACATGAGATTTGATAACTTTTTGCAGTGCGTGGCATATGGTCTCGTCTTGGCAACATTTTACATGAAAATGTTTTTGGTGGAATCCAGCTTTCACTTTCAGTGATGGAGAAAGTTATGACAAATGAGCCAACTATTAGTTACACGGAAGTTTTTGTACATTTGTGTAAGTTAAGGGAAATAAATGTGCATAACTAAATTATCCTATAATGGAACCAGCATTCCACCACTAATGGACAACTTCTGCAGTATTGACAGGGCCCTACCGTCACGAATTGTGCTGAAGTAAGACTTAGATGCCAACACGCAAGCTCGTGCAAGGGCAAAAAACATGTACCTATCATCAAATTTCGAAATTCATCGAATTCAGAATGTATGCATTGAAGGAACCTAACTCGTCTTAACCTTAATCGCTTACCTTTCGTTCTCCTAAACACCTGAACTAAAGTTAGCTAATAATTTATACGTTTGAAATAATAGGTATATTACACAAAGGAGCGCCATGCTGGTGCACGGTCAAACGTTAACAGACGTCTCGACGATTAGTTCCGACACCTGCAGCTGTACATTAGAGTTTACGCTCCATTGCATTGTGTACAATGCACAGTGATGTCCGTACATCCTGTCTGTAGACCACCGAACATTCAACTCTTAAACTAATACCAGGTTTTATTAATGGCTCCTTTATTCCGTTCGCCGAAACAACACAGTATAGGCGTTATTAAACGATTATGTCCAGGTTCAATTAAAGGCCTTACTGCTCTAATTTCCGTAAAGATTATTTTAATAATAGCATTTAAAACGTGTAAGCATACTATAATTCCAAGGCTTTGCGTTTCAAGTATTCATGTGCCTTTTATTTTTCT
Source organism: Euplagia quadripunctaria (assembly GCA_963859945.1). NCBI lineage: Eukaryota > Metazoa > Arthropoda > Insecta > Lepidoptera > Erebidae > Euplagia > Euplagia quadripunctaria. The sequence continues at coordinate 198,352 of OY982577.1, forward strand.
GGAACATTAATTAAAGATATCTACACGCAATACCAAGAACAATAATATACTAATGAGGAGTTTAACATGGTACGTAGCATGTGTTGTTGAAGATAAAAACAAGAGTCGTATGGACAAGGCGGAGTTAATGAAGACATTGTTCGAAGCTAGCCGCGTCACACGAAAACATCCACGTCGTTAACGTAAACAGGCGACTGTATGCGACGCGACGCCGACGTCGTGCGATGTCCCGAAATATTCTCAGTAATGACATAACTAATATATTATGTACAAAGCTGGTAGTTGTTATGGATTTATAGTATAGGATATAAGCATCTTTGTTTGGAATAAAGAACATGTTATTGTAGTGTTTTATATGGCATTTATCTCATTATTTATGAGTAATTCTACTAATGTATCGGTATTATACGTAAACACCAAGCTCTAACTGCCATGGTACTATTCCCATATACGTAGACCACACAATACCTTGTTGGATAGTACTTACTCAACTCTCTAAAATCCATCATCTGGATGAGGCAAGTAATTTTGAAAATGAAAGTGTAATGTTTACACTAGCCTCTATTAAATTGGCTAATGTCAGCACCAATATCTTTCATTCCACGTTAAATTTCACATCTAATTTAAATTTATAAAATAGCATAGACATTTGTTAAGAAAATAGTTGGTTATTTATTTTTCCGTTACCCGATTTTTCTTTGTTTCTGTGGCCATGGAAAAAATGAATTTGCGCGTTATTTTCGAATAAGAATTCCATCATGTCATTAACTGAGAACAGACGGTATGCATTGACAATGACGGGTATACCCGGTACCAGCATAACCAGCAAATCAGGCAAAAACTGATAAGCTATTCGTATAATAGAACGCGAAATTATAAAAACTAAAACAAGCAATTCAGAGGTAACAACCTATGCTGTATACATATATGAACCGTAGTCAGTGGCAGAGCGTGGGTGGGTCACATTGGGACGTCCTTTCTCAGTAATCCCATTTACATTCCCGTTCTAAAGATAGTTAATCTCCTTTACACGACCTATGCATCCAACTACACTTTCCTTTCCATATATTTCGTAAGCTACTTTATACATTACCCTTTGTACGGAAATTAATTCCACATACATGAAAACACAAACTCCGCTCCTATACCGGCTAATTATGTCGTTAAGTCAACTTAATAAGCATTTTAACAGATTTCAATAAAGGAGGAAGTTCTATGTTCGGCTGTATGTATTTTTTTATGTACGAGTATGTTCACGATTTTAAGTTTTTTTTGTTTAAATGTCCAAATTTGATGATGGTATGGGAAAACGAGGGAAACTTAAGAAAATAAGGGCACATGTAGTGTTTGTTATTTTTTTTTAAATTAAGCAACGTTTAACGTTTAAAGTGATGAATGTTACTATTATTAACCGACTTCAAAAAATGAGGAGGTACTTACTACGTACGTACTATATAGAGAGCATCATAATGCAGCTTCGTACTGATTGTGCTGTGGGTTGGGATGGCATCTCTACAAAAGTTATTAAACAATGTCGACACACTCTGATCCCTCCCATCACACATATCTGCAATCTCGCGTTGGAAACCGGAGTATTCCCACAAGCATTTAAAAAAGCAATAGTTCATCCAATTTATAAGAACGGAGACAGGGACTGTGTCAACAATTATCGCCCTATAGCGGTATTACCTATACTTTCTAAAATTCTAGAAAAAGTACTCAATCAGGGATTAAAGAAATTCTTAGATAAATTTAAGATCATAGCCGAAAACCAATATGGCTTTCGGACGGGAGTATCGACGGAAGATGCGGTACTAAATCTAGTAGACTCCATTGTAAAAAATTTGGACGACAAGAACAAATGCATATGCATATTTCTTGATCTTTCGAAAGCTTTTGACACAGTCTCTGTCCCGACCCTCCTCACTAAATTGGATAAACTGGGAGTACGGGGCTCCATACATAAAATAATGAAAGATTATTTAACAAATAGACAACAGCGAGTTAAAATTGCAGACTATTTGAGTGATGAGAACACAGTCTCTTACGGCGTCCCACAAGGGAGTATATTGGGCCCTACCCTCTTCCAGCTTTACATTAACGATCTGTGTCAAATATCGCTCCCAAATACAACCATCTTTACATACGCAGACGACACAGCTATCTTCGTTTGGGGACCAGACTGGAAGAGGGTTAAGGAGACAGCCGAACAGTCCCTACGCAAAGTAATGAACTGGCTCACAGAAAACCTATTGACCTTAAATGTGACAAAAACTCAATATGTAGCCTTCTCAATTAGGACAAATACTCTTCCACCATCTGACTTCACAATCACTACTCACAAATGTTCCACTCAGGATACTTGTACGTGTCAACCAATAACCCGCACTGAGCACGTCAAATACCTTGGAGTTGTTATAGACAGTAGACTGCGATGGGACAAGCATATAGAAACAGTTAGTGCACGCGTGAGAAGGCTAATACATATTTTTAAGTCACTTAGAGACTGTGCGCCACTCGATAGACTGAAACAGATCTACCTAGCACTTGTTCAGTCTATTATACAGTACTGTATACCAGTATGGGGAGGCGCGGCCAAAACGCTGCTCCTCGGCCTGGAGAGGGCACAAAGAGCTGTACTGAAAGTGATGAGCAAAAAATCTTATAGGTACCCCACAACACAACTGTACTCCGAGTGTAAGGTGCTAACTGTTCGACAGCTCTTTGTGCACAAATCCACGCTGAGAAGGCATCAAGATGTCCCTCTCCCCGATCCGACCAAACGCAAGAAAGCAACTGTATGCCATGGAGTGCGCTGTAAAACATCTTTTGCCAGGGGACAATTTGAAAGCTTAAGTTATAAATTATACAATCGTATTAATAAAGACCTCAATATCGTAGGTTCGAACACACAAGTAGCTAAAACCCGAGTTGCTGAGTGGCTCCAGATACTAGACTACCAAAAAACCGAAGACTTACTCACATACCTCACATAACTTCACACATAAGCACGCATGCACACGCGCGCACACACACACACACACACACACACACACACACACACACACATACACACATACATACACACACACACACACACACACACACACACACACACCCACACACACACATACACGCACACACGCACACATATATACATACACACACACACACCTCATACACATTATTATAGAATAAATAAATAAACAAATATAGTAATATAAGTAACTTACCTACCGTAATGAATGTACCTAAATGCAGTGCCAACGTCCATACTAATGTATAATGTATCACGCGCCACGACTGAACACTGTATCCTAAGATACAAGCCACGGCTTAGTTTAGGAAACAGTAAGTGTACGACAGAGTTTATACATTATTTCTGTTTCGACAGCTGGCACATGATAATGTAAACTATGTATTTTTGGTGACAATAAAAACATTTTTATTTATTTATTTATTATTTACTACTACGGTCGCCTGTATGTATTATGTATGTATCTTTTTCTGTAATTTATTTAATCAAGTGCAGCAAGGTGATAGACAATCTAAAAAATCTTACCACCTTGTCTAAATACGATCTTCAAACCTGTAAGAAAAGAGCGTACTCACAAAGGCCGGCACAGTACTTGGTACCCTTGAGTTTCAGGAGTCCATGGGCGACGGTAGTCACTTACCATCAACGACCCGTCTGCTCGATTTCCCACTATACCATAAAAAAAGTATTGGTGTTCGGACTTATTTCTTAAGTTAATATAATCTAAAGTACTTCAGTTCGGTAACTAACATTACAGTAAGTAATATTCTAAATATCGTATTTACTCAGTAGGTACGTACCTTACACTAAAAATGGAAAAAATAAACACTTAAGGGGATTACCTCGCTCAAATCCTAAAAACACCATATGTTTAAAAAAGATTGTAGATGAATCCCTTTGTGCGTTTTCCATATAAAAAATATATAGTGTACTTAAGGTCATCACAAATATATTGTATTGTTTGAAATTTTAATAATCTTTCCCAAATTTTGTTAAAAAATATCAGTAAACAGGTCCTTTTTCAACGTAAACTGTAATTTTCCTCTGCAATGGCTAAATAGTTCTACATAAATTTTGTACCAAAGAATATGTGATGGCGTAATTCACAATTTTTATTGTTTTTTTTATTCCAATAACCTTTAATATTTTAAATAATAACTAAAAACCACCAGTACCCCGCTGGAGCACCCCCGCAAAGGCCTGTGACGCATAGTCCAAACGCGATACACCAGTGTCTCAACGACTCTTGTGGCGGGTGGGCTATACGCGCGTTATTTTTTCCAAATTAAATCTAAAAGTTCTCGTGTTGTATGATTTTTGAATGAAATCATATTGCGAATAGTACAAATATAAATATAGCGCAAAATAAGAATAGATATTAAGATTGTAAATATATGTAAAGTAGTTTCTAATTTCCTTTTGTTTTAGGAACCTGTCATAGAATAAGCTTGATTATGCCGAAATATAAGAATTTATAAATGTAAGGTCTTCACCTTACCGAGGCCGGGACAATCTGTTCAACTAAACTGGGTACTCACGTTTTATTGAGTAAAATGTGAAAACGCAGTTTAGTTCAACTTGATCTCGGGTCCTACCATTGGTCAAATCCAACCTTAGCTATCTTAAGAATTTCGTTTGATGGAGGATAGAGACCTAAATGACTGATGATGTCACCTACCTGATGGTAGACTCCGAAGGTGGGTATAGGATTTCAGTGATTGTACTACGTAGAACCATCGTGTTTGGACTCATTTGAAAGGTCTCATGGAGGCCTTGGTGACTGATAATGTCACCTACTTGATGGTGGACTCCGAAGGTGGGTATATTATCTCAGTGTCAACACTTGAACCATCGTGTTTGGACTCATTTGAAAAGTCTCATGGAGACCTTGGTGACTGATGATGTCACCTACCTGATGGTTGACTCCGAAGGTGGGTATAGGATTTAAGAGACGGCACTACGTAGAACCATCGTGTTTGGTCTCATTTGAAAGGTCTCATGGAGGCCTTGGTGAGTGATAATGTCACCTACTTGATGGTGGACTCCGAAGGTGGGTAAAGGATCTCAGTGATGTTACTACGTAGAACCAAAGTGTTTGGTCTGATTTGAAAAGTCTCATGGAGACCTTGGTAAACTGATGATATCACCTACCTAATGGTAGACTCCGAAGGTGGGTATAGGATCTCAGTGATGGTACTACGTAGGACCATCGTGTTTGGACTCATTTGAAAAGGCTCATGGAGACCTTGGTGCCTCTTGATGTCACCTACCTGATGGTGGACCCCAAAGGTAGGTATATTATCTCAGTGTCAGCACTACATAGAACCATGGTGTTTGGACTCATTTGAAAAGTCTCATGGAGACTTTGGTGACTGATGATGTCACCTACGTGATGGTTGACTCCGAAGGTGGGTATAGGATTTAAGTGACGGCACTACGTAGAACCATCGTGTTTGGTCTCAGTTGAAAGGTCTCATGGAGACCTTGGTGACTGATGATGTCGCCTACCTGATGGTGGACTCCGAAGGTGGGTATAGGATCTCAGTGATCCTATACCCACCTTAGTAGAACCATTGTGTTTGGTCTCATTTGAAAAGTCTCATGGAGACCTTGGTAAACTGATGATGTCACCTATCTGATGGTGGACTCTGAAGGTGGGTATAGGATCTGTCATGGTACTACGTAGAACCATCGTGTTTGGACTCATTTGAAAAGTCTCATGGAGATCTTAGTGACTGATGATGTCTCCTACCTGATGGTTGACTCCGAAGGTGGATATAGGATCTCAGTGACGGCACTACGTAAAACCATCGTATTTGGACTTATTTGAAAGGGCTCATGGAGATTAAGTTGACTGTGAAAATGACGTCTTCATTTTGAGAAAAAATACCTAGTTACAGAAAAACTAAATTATCTCAATTTTGTTTTTCTGTGTTGTGGTTGCTTATTACCAAAATAGTACCTTAGCATACTGAAGTTAGTTTTTTAAGGTAATTAAGAAAGCTGAATTACGAAATCAGGAAGTTCAGGCGTCAATAGAAACATACGATCTGTCTAGTATGATAGTCGATGAGCAAATTATGCCAGTAATTTATTTTGTTTGCTTCCACTGCGGTATTTTTTAGATATATTACTTTTCAGAAATACCATAAATTATTACGATTTTTTATCATACATGATAAAACAAAAACAAAAATTTAACATTGTTCTTTGCTTGCTAAGTACTCCAATCAAAAAATAATGATTAAAAAATAAAAAAAAAGCAGTTTTTTAAGCATTTACTACGATAACTTTTTCTTATAAATTTAAATCGGAAGAAGTTAACAACCAAGACGGGACTTGAACTCGCGACAGTCTAGGTAGCTCAGTATGCAGAGTATTCCCCTTTAGATTTTAGTACTCAGAAACTTTTGAGGACATCAAGCTGTACATTTACATGTCTTTGGTAACCGTACCAAATGTAAAAGCAATTTTTGTAACAGTCTACAAAATGTTGAGATTTTACTGCAAGCATTTTTTACAAGTTCCTTATGGCAGAAAATATGTTTTTTTGATAAGTACTTACGTAGTTATCATCAGACCATCGGAATGTGTTATGTAGTAGCACCCGTGCACAATTAAGTAAATGTTGAAAGCTAGGTTATCCTAACAATTTCCGTTACTGAGAACTGATAAGCACTTACATGGTCATCATGAGACCTTCAGAATGTATCATGTAGTAGCACCCGTGCTCAATTAGATAATTTTTAAAAGCTAGGTCATCCTAACTATTTCCGTTACTGCGAACCGATAAGCACTTACCTGGTAATCATCAGACCTTCAGAACATGTCATGTAGTAGCACCCGTGCTCAATTAGAGAGACTACAAGACTACAAAAATAGAGGAACAAAATGTTAATTAATTCTCTCAGAGAGCGAATGAAATAGGCAAAAACGATAACAACTCTGCGACGCATCTGTGTTCTTGCTTAATCTGTGGTCCTTATTTTTGTTAGTATGGTCGTTTGTCGGTAGGCGGCGCCATAGTAACAAATACTAGTACAGAGACCAAATCTTCAAGGCCATTGAGCAAGGTCTTAAAAAACAACATTAAACCGAATTCAAAACGCACTAATAAAGGACACTGAAAAGTGAAAAATAATTGATTATAAACTTAATTGAAAAGACTACAATACATGTGACGCTTTTAATACAAAAGGTAACCTCATAAAGGTATTAGGTACATACTGGTCTATTTGAAGTCGGTGCCAAGCTCGAAACGCAATAAGTAATACCAACCTAGGGATATAAATAGCTCAATTAAGAACGGAATAAAATTCTAATAAATCTGAATCAAACTTACTGTTACTTATGTGCAATAGTCAAAATATAAATAGTAATTATCAGATCAGATCTGGTCTGCCTGGCCGCCTGGCGGCCTAGCCCCCTGGCCGCCTGGCCCCCTGGCCGCCTACTGTACCGTATCTACCTTATGTAATAATTAACTCCCGAATTTATACATTTATTTATTTAGGTCTATCCACAGCAAATGCATTACAAATTGATGTACAGAACATGTTAGTGAATAATATGGCTGATACATTTGCCAATTACGGAATAGCCAGCATGCGTAGTATGACAATGACACAAAGAAAAATAAACATGTATTAACACAATGAATAAACTAAACTTAATAAAATTTCTAAGAAACTGAATTTAGTAGAAAATAGATAAAATGATTACTTCCATCACTTACATACTATAGGTACCTACTACTTTAAATTGTTGTTGTTATTATTGGAGGTTCGAAACGAATTAAATAAGTACCTACATTATTATATCATGGAACGCGTATCTGTTCTTACGTTCCATATTCGACCGTCTGTCAGTAGTTTAAAAATATCTTGACTATGGGGTTTCGGCGACCTTTGAAATAAGTTATGTGATTGATCATTCTCAGAGGAAGTCTCATCGGGTAGACATTTTTAACGACCAATGCTAATACGTTATTCGGTTAAGAGTGTTTCGTCCTAAATACGTAGACAAAGCGTGGTGCCCAATTACAATAAACCGTAATCTGATCTTGGACATTACAACGTACGTGCCTCTTGCGTCCGAGGCGGAGCGGCACGCAGCGTCAGTCTCTGTGCGGTACCGCCCGCGCCGCCTTCACACACCAGATTAAAAGTTAATTAAATCGCACGCACGCTCTTATCGACCAACGACCAACCCAATCAGATTTACGTCTCGACGTGATGTATGAGACATGCTGCACTCGTCCGTCGATACGCCACTAGCCACACACAACAGTCACGTAAAACAATACACATTACATGTTTTATAAGTTACAATCGAACGAATGGGGAGAAGTAATATTTCATGTCCCCGGACACGCGCCGGTGATAAGCTGAAACATATTGCTCTGCAACAACTTCCAACGAGTGATAGCAAAAACTGTACCAGCAATTTCAGGATCGTAACTTATGTGATATTTCTTGTGCGAAGGCTGTGGAATTCGTTCTATGTTAAATGTGTTCGTGGAAGGAGCGGATGGGCTCTGAGCGAGCTATGTATGTATTTAACCACAGCTCCAGTTATGATTATCGAGATCTGTTGGTGGAGAATGGCGAGAGTAGGTAGTCACGGTGTTGTCGCGGGTGTCATTACACGGACGAGTTAACATCGCATCGATTGAAGGCATCAATCGTAAAGTAGAATGAAGCACGTTTGTTTCATTTATTTATTATTAACGGATCCACAAGATGTCATATTGTCGATAGCAAAAAGTCTCGGTTTTTATCAGCTTTCGAAAATCTTCTGTCAGTTTTAATTTAAGTCGTTCTATAGTCAGTCGGTCGCACTTTTTAATGTGAGAGAAAGTTTATATCGAAGTATCATATATAGTAGTGTTGAAGTATCATATTATGTATCAACATTTATCTTATTAGGTATAGCAATGTTATCACATAATCTAGTGAATACACAAGTAAAAACATAAGTACCTTTAATCAAAGTCATGGGCACGGCATAATGTGTAGGTAACTTATTCGTTGGGAATATCTTATGAGCGCTTATGTTTATTACATTAGACAGCATCTGTTGTGTCTCAACTTACTTTGGTTCAATACAGTACCTACTGAGTGTTTGTTCACCAGCCGATCAATACGTGGGCATAGACGCATGTTGTTGTGTTGGAGACAGGGCGCGCCGCTGGTCTCGTGGCCATTCACACTCTCATCTCATCGCGCAGATGCTCGTCTAATCTCATAGGGAGTGCACTGATGCGCGTCCCGGTCACTGTAACACAAAAAGTGTCGGCAGTGTGTACGCGCATACAAACCACAACATTACACTTTATTGGAGTCTGCAGTCATAAAACTTGATCGTTTTCTTACAGCTACTAATATTTAATCGGCAGTGGTGTTCGCGGCACGTTACGTTTTCTATAACAGCAATATTTTGAGTTTAGAAATGGCCATGGTAAACAAGGTTCGCTCGAGCTCGCGCGCCTCGCCACGCCACGTCGCCGTGCCTGTAACTGCGTTCTAGATTAATATATTCTAACAAAAAGCTTACATAGTTGACTGAACTCTGGAGCCGCTCGTTCGCGCATTTTACACATCGGCCATAGATAAATATCGGATAAAAACGCACTGCGATGTTTACAACTTACGTTTACTTACCGTTATCGATTTTTTATCTAATAATGATTTGATGACATGACTAAACACATTTAAAAAAAGGTGGAACTATCTAATACAACACCAAGTATTTGTTCATGAGAGATGTTGTGAAAAGTACCTGCTTAACAGGTAGCTTAACTTGTGGCTTTGTCACGCAAGTGAAAAAGCCACAAATGATGTCACAATTTACCAAATGATAAACAATAACTCTATTCACGTTCTATAATGCTAACTACATATTATAAAATAAAGTCCCCCGCGATAAACTGAAAAACTACTGAACGGATTTTCATGCGGTTTTCACTAATAGACAGAGTGATTCATGGGGAAGGTTTAGCTATATAATTTGTTAAGATTTTCTGTAAATTGATTGAAATATTTTGATTGTGAATTGATTGAAGCCGGGGCAGGTTGCTAGTTAATGCTAATTCATGTTTCTAACGTCAATCGATGTGTGCGTTGGTACAGAAGTGGCTACTCAAATCAAACTCACCTCAAACTACACAAAATATGTATATATTTGTAATCTAGGTTTAGATAGACTCCCGTGCGTTACCATCGATGTTGTGAACAAAGTTTGACTAGAAGGCAAAAAATAATGTTATGTGAGTTTTGTAAACCAACGTAATTCAATAGATTTTGACCAGACACCACGGTTCAATAAACCTTGGCATGTTTGGTGAGTGTAAAAGCTAACTAACGAGGGACCACACCTGGTACCTCACCCTCAGCTCCGTACAACCAGACATGCCCATTTACAAACAGTTGCTAAAAGGTGTGTGCCAGCCCGCATCACTTTGGTCGTAGAAGTAAGTTACGCTACATATGTAAGTTCCTTATATTACTTAAATGCAACTTAATTTTATCTTAAACAATTATTTAATTTAACATTACTTAAATAACATTAAATCATATTTTATTTTGGTATAAATATTTGGATTTTACTTAAATCGTAGCACACAAATGGTGTTACTCGTGTCGTTTGCCAATCGGCTTCTTAGACAGTTACAAATATAGCCAGGGATTAAAAACACCCTTTCAGCTTCTATATTTGTCGGTTGTGGAGTCGCAATTCTAATGTGGAGTAAGACTAGGCACGTGCAGGTGCGGCAGTGACTGCACAAGTAACAATGTGTGAGAAGTGAGTGAGTCTTCTTTCTTCTTATCTTTTGTCGGATCGGATGACCGGACCCGGTAAAATGGTATTAGATCCGGTAGTCGTCTAATTATGCCAGATCCGCAGGATAGCCGGATCCAGGTTTTCGAATTGCAATCCATAAAAAAATGTCCAATATTTGCCTCTAAACAATATTGTACAAGTTTTAGGTATGTAATGTTATCGACATCAACATTTAATTGAGCAAATTTTTATTTTACTATACCCCAAATCATTTCGGTTGGGTTGGTTGGGTAAGTTACTATGATACTGAGGCCAATGGCCAATTTTCATTGTGTATATAATATGATGTACCTAACAGTTATGTTAACAACTAAATCTGTACTGTTATTTAGAGAAATATAGTCTAATCGCTCAGACTTTCTTTCCGATGAATACTTTACATACATTACTAACCACTTTTCTCTCACGACTATTAATCGTTTTTATCACATAAAGATCTCACAAACACAAAAATAGCCCTTGTTTACACACACATAGACTATTTTTATTTCTTATGTTCATCTCGGCAAAATGTACGGTTCTCGTGGGATAGATTTCACCTAAATTTCCAAGCGAACGAAGTCGCGGGCAACAGTTACTCAAAAATAAACAATAATGACATGTTAATAACGTTTTAAAGTTACCTACTCTTGTCATTAAAAGAAATTAGTTCCATTTGTTTTCTGCAACATGGTGAGGTTTTTTATTTTATACATACACACATACTTACGTAGTTCATGCTGATTATTCATCATTTATGAGTACGAAACGAACGAGCTATTTGTACACACATTCACCTTCATTAACAAAGTGCAAATTAGTTATAAAATTAAATAGACTAATCACATCATCTCATCGTATTATTGCAATGTCGGACCAATACTGTTCCTACATTAATATTATAATTGCGAATGTGAGTTTGTTCGTTTGTTTGTTGCTTTCATACCTTAACTACTCAACCGATCATGTTGAAATTTTTCATACATATTGCCAGGAGTACAGAAAATTACATAGGATACCTTTTCCTTTTATCCAGAAAAAAAGTACTACTCGCGATCTCGCGAAGGATCCCTGAATCGATGGCAAAATGTAGAAAAAGGCGAACGAAGTATTGTGTTTAAAACAGGTATCGGAACATTGGCAAGTTGCGGCGTGATTTCTCTATTCCTGTATCAATAGGTATTCAACCGAATTGGAAGGCCTCATATGCGAACTGGCGGAGATGTAATGGACTACCTTACACTAAGCGATGGCCAGTTTAAGCCCTTAATTAATTACCTACTTAATGTGCACGTACCTTAATGACGTATATTAATATGAATTATTAACGAGTTATATCAAATACGTGTATGGAATCGTAAATAATATCAAGATGTCAAGTTAATTGCTGCAGATTTGGTTATTAACTACCTAGCTATGACGTTGGGAACACACAAATTGCATTCCACACTAATTTATGTAGATCATTATCATTTGCATTTAGTTTCTTTAATAGTAGGTATAGGATCACACTGAATGTAAATGGTGAGGTGGCGCGGCACAGATTGTTACTACGTAATACGCGGCTGCACAGAGTACATTGTCACATTCAGTGCTGCCCGCGTCTTCGCTAAACTATCTCTAATAATATCAATTAAGTTCAGACTACAATCGGAGATACTCAACCTTTCCCTCACAGAGAATCACTAAAATAATTTTATCTTATTTTTGTGGGAGAAGCGGGGGGAATCCTTAATTGTAGTTTTAACACGACTGGGTAGGCTCTTTGCCTTCTGACCGTATGGATACTGCTACCGCAGTGGTACAAAAGTATGCTTAGATATTTAGATATTATTTAAGATGAACACTTCGATGTATTTAATACTTTTGTTTTGTGTATAAATTACAATAGAAATATCAACTAGGTATTTGTATGCGTACATGTACGTATGTACATAATATGTAGTTGGACGTGACTGTACGTGCCTGCCTCTGCCCAACTTTCATGAAATTGGTTCAGCACCTGAATCATTAAAAAACAAATATTCTTAATGGTCCGACCCGGTGTTGTTAAGCACCAATGTATCTATTACATTAAATGAAATCAAAATGTTATTTCCACACTAATTGTCTAAACATACATTTTAATAATTTTGTAATCCATTACGTTGAATACTATCAAAATGAATAGATAACGATCGTTTAAACGATTCGATTAATAGATATTAACATTAGCAAGTCACGATCTCATATTTCAACATTGAACATAAATCTGAACGAGCAATCATTATTTAAAACTACTGCATTAAATATAAAATGTTTTAAAGTTATAGGTGCTTCCTGAAAATGGTTGAAACCAGTTGTTGTGTAGCCAAAAACAAAACAGTTTCCTGTTTACTCAAACGCTTTTTCGTTTTTACCGCTGTTATTTTTGTATTTCTCAAATTAACATAATTATGTCTACAACCCTGCATTGCGTTGCGAGGTAGTGCTAAATGTGAATGTAGCTTATGACTTTTTCAAGTAATATTGTTATTCTGCATATTTTATACAAAACAAATGCATTCGATGAAGTATGTTGTAACTCCGCGCGTTTGGTACATGAAAGAAAAAAAATCATTTTTCTTTCACATTCACTGGTGCCAATAAACATTAGCAAAACCTAGGGGCATCTTTTATTCATTCTTTAGAATGTTAATTAATTAAGTATAATGTATTATGGAAATAAGCTTTGAACGTCTGGCTGTCATAGATAGCACATGTTTAAAAACAGGCAGAAGAGGTTTATGTCTTTTTTAATTCAAAAAAAGACTCGACTTTTTTCATATTTGAAAAAAAAAAATTCTAATTTCGGTAATGATTCTAGCGAATCTAATGTGAAGAAAGAATTTGTTGTAAATAAGAGTTATGTTGGCCAAGTCGGGCTTCATGTCATGTATATGTATAAGACAGAAAGGTATCATGTTCTATTAAGTGCAAGAAAAGTTGCTTTCTGTTACCAAGTTTGGAGATAAATTTGCCACGGCCTTTTAAAACTTGCCACGCACGTCTAATGGCCGACACTGCAGGCCGGTAAATAATGATAACACTTGGTTCCCGAAGCGCAGTTTTAATCAATCTCACCGTATATGCGCGGCATTACTTTACATCAGTTTGGGATATTGACCCATTTTGTTCTCGAAGCGGAATAATTAAAAGTTTCTTTTACTGCAGTATGTTCAAAACACCTAACCTTTCTTAAAGTTGCCGATAGTGCATCAAACGTAGGAGCGAAGTCCCTAAATGAACAAAAGCCTACAAGACAACACGTCTCAACAAAGTTATTTCGAAAACTACGCAGCTTGGAATAAATAAGCGGACTCGGCCCTTACATTACATTTAAATGGACCAGTATGTCATAATGTAGCATCGAGCTTATCGCCGACATCAGATACTGCTGCAGCTCCGGGGGACCAGAAAAGCAATATCCATACCAGTAGTAGGTAAGTCAGTGATTCCGAACCCAACAGCGGTGCTTACGCCCACGTAAATAACTTGATAATAATCAAATAACCATTAAAATAAAATATCGCGTATCAGAGATTATACAGCTAATGCTAATACCACTTTCTTAACAAGAACCGGCCCCGTACAACAGTTAGGTGCTCATGTTGGTCGTGATAACGCCATGTGGGAGCTGTCTTGAGATGTCGGCTAGTGATGTCACTACTATCCGGTATGTACCATGTATATATACACAGCATGTTACAATAGGGTGTGGTCATATTTTAGGGTCCTAGGGTATATCCCGTAAATAACGTAAAGCGCTAACAATTTGAGGAGAAATTGTGATTTTTAAAACAGAAATCTCATTTTGGTACTGATATAATTTGACCACACCTTTCTGTAACACCCTGTATACTACGGCCCGGGTTCCTACTGCCAACCTGGAACAATATTGAGATAGTCTATTGGCATTTTTTACATTGGCTATTGGCAGGGCCATTTTTAACCTATTGGTGGCCCTGGGAACATAAGGACCACGGGGCCCCTGTAGATAAGAATAGATACGAAAAATTCTAAAATTATTAAACAGTCATTTTGATTTCTTTACAACGACAATAAATGAAAAGAAAATTGTGATATGATTCGGAAAAGTGACTGTTAGCATTCACAAGTTAGTGCTTAAAATTCTATGATTATTGTAGAGGTACCCTTCTAGTTTAAACAAAATTCAAATAAGCAAAATCGTCAATTAGTTGTTCAAATTCAAAGTCTATGTCTTTGAGCATATTACATTCTATTGACATTAGCGACAAACTCTTAAATCTTTCTTGAAGCACTGTCGTAGGTGATCTCTTTTTTTTTCTTTTCAATTTGGTAAAGACGCGTTTCCTATCCAGTGCACTTACTGTATCAGCAAATTATATAAAACCAAAAACCAAACGTAATACTAATTTGTATTTCATAATTTTGGGGCTAAAAAGTAATCTTAAATTGAATTGCAAATTAATTAATTCGTTATTGAATTCGGTACTAATAATGAGTAGAATGGAACAGCGGCAGTTAATAACGATTTTTTTAAGGTAGGCGGAGGCCCCCCGTCAGTTACGGGGCCCTGGACATTTGCCCTGTGTGCCCAATAGAAAAGAGAGGACTGGTGTCACAAAATTCCGTTTCAAATTAACGGATTAATGTAGTACAGTGCAAAAGCAATGTTCCTCCAAACTTATATCACGTCTCCTTTGAGCGTTGGGGATTAAAAAACAGAAGGAACGTCATACGTTTTTGAACTAAGAAAACAAAAGTACTCTTGGAACCTATATTTAATACACTACTGATTGTGTCTGCAGTTTGTATATTTACCAGCAATTTACGATGGTTTGGTTATTATTTTTGTAGGTATGTTACTCTTTCTTTCTTTATTTCTTTCTTTCTTTACTGCTTTAGGCCGTAGCGGAATGTTATATACCTTTAACTGGTGACGTGCGGGCTCACAGGCAGCAAGGCGTAAGCAAAAAATCTCTTCAACCCTGTTCTAGGAAAAAAAAACGCGACAGTTATTAATTCTTCTTTAATTATTAAAATAAAAGATGCACATTTTATTTCTCAATTTTTTACCAAAAACAAGTTAAAAAGCAGAAGTCCAAAGACTATAAGAATGTATCGTAACCATAGATCTAGAAGCCAAGTTCAAGAAAAAGGAACTGGTGAGGCAGATGCCGTGTGTTATATTACACGAACCATTTGGAGCAACCCTTGACCGCTTAATAACTCATAATCTATTTTATATAAATACTTGAATTTTTGTTTATTTAATTAAACCCCTTAGATTAACTAGAACCCCAAATTTCATAAATACAACTTAAACAGACATCGAGATATTATCGTTTAAAAATCGCCATTTTTATCACTGACTGACTGACATATAGATAGATCAAAACCTAACCCACTTCCCGATGACCTAGAAAGTTGAAATTTGGCGTCCAGCTGGGGATTTATGTGTATGCAAAAGAATAAATCAGAAAACAGTGAATTTTTACGATTTTAAATATTTTCCAAACAATTGATTTTTATTAATACCTAGCGCCTATAAAAATTATAATAATAGAAGGTAGTGTACAAAAACTATACAACGTAAACACAGGAAAGAGTTAATTTTACAGATCGCTTTGAATGAATAATAATACTTTCTTTACAAAAAGTAATGATATCGCATCAAAAACATAAAAAATAAATGTGAAAATGGGAGCCAAGTTCAATATTAAGAACGTGGTTGTCGACTATGCCAACAAAAGAATTGAGATCTAAATAGTAAGTGTGTGTGTGTGTTAAGAGTCGATTTTAATTGTTTCCTATTGAGATCCATGATACTTAGCTTTTTGTGAACCTGTTTGTCAATGTATGTACCCGAAGGGAAGTTATTCCGTCTGTTGGGATTTGTAAGAAGGACGGTCTTATGTCTTCTTAGAAGAGTCTACAACACATAAAGCTGACGCACCGTGAGAATCTTACAATCCAAATATAATTGTGCTGTAGGATAACGGAAGGGTTTGCGAGTCATGACTTTGAGCATTGCTCTCTGCGCTCTCTCAACTGTCAAAAAGATTGTTTTCGTTGCACCTCCAGAGACGGGTATGCAATAACCGATGACTGACTGACACAGCGTATGGAACATAATCTTTAGGGTATCAGGGTTTGCTAAACCTCTGAGTGCCATAAAGATATAAATCAGTTTCATAGTCCTAGAGGTGAGTATTTGAAGATGTTTATCCCATCTCAGTCCTGAGTCAATTTGTACCGGGATACCTTACATCTTCCATTCTTGTGAGCTTTGGACAAAGACAGTTGAGGGCAGGAATGGGCGGCTATCGAGAAAGAGAAGTCTGGCGATGTTTTTTGGCGTAGTGCAAAGGGTATTAAACTATATTTTTTTAAATTTAACGTTAGGAGGTTTGCCGTCAGCCATTTTGTTACATTTGTTAATGCAAGTTCCGCAGTGTTTTGGACGCTGTCCCATGTAGGACCTAAAATTATTATAGCAGTATCATCTGCGTAGGAAAATATGTTGGCGTTCGGAAGTTTCATATTATATAACCAGCTGTTATCTAAATTTAATATGACAGAATGTAAAGTTGTTAATACACCAATGGATTTATATGTATATTACGTAGGAGAGCCATGCTTCGGCACGTATGGGCCAGCTCGACTCCGCTTGATACTACGGCCTCACAGAAAACCGGCAGTGAAACAATGTTTGCATTGCTTTTTGCCGCGTGAGTGAGGTTACCGGAGGCCCTAACCCTTCCCTCTCCCCTATTCCCGTCCTTCTCCTCTCCCCTCTCTTCTACCCTCTCCCGTCTTCCTCTATTCCCACCTTAAAGGGTGGCAACGCACTTGTGATTCTTGAGTTGGTGCCCATGGGCGGCGGTAGTCATTTACCATCAGGTGACCCGTCTGCTCGTTTGCCCCATATACTATAAAAAAATAAATCAAATTAAATGTTGAAAAATCTCTAGAAATAAAAAATCTAAATCCAAATCAATAACACATAGGCAGTTTAATGTATCTAGCTGTTCTTTCTAGATCAGATATAACTTATGCTGTGGGATATCTCAGTCTTTCAGTCTTATTGTCATAGTAATGAACATTGGTCACATGCTAAAAGAATATTAAAATATTGAAAAAAAAAACAAAAAAAGTTAGTTTAAAATATTGTGAAACTGGAAGTAATGATATTAAAGATTATGTTGATGCTGACTGGGCAAACAATCCTTATGATAGGAAATCATATTCAGGTTATTGTTTTATATTAATGGGGTCTCTGATATCTTGGGGATGTAAGAAACAAATATGTGTAGCCCTTTCAAGTACTGAGGCAGTATATACCGCCATTTCAGAAGCTTGTAAAGAAGCAGTATGTCTTAGAAATTTTCAGTATTAAATTACTGGAAGAATATATACTATTAATATATGTAATGATAATCAGAGTGCATTAAGGCTGTCAATGGAATCTATATTTCATAATAGAACTAAACGTATAAATATTAAATATCATTATTGCAGATAAGTAATTTTAAATAGAATAGTTATGATACATTATTTGCTAACAGCTGATATGCCAGCTGATATTTTTACAAAAAGTTAATGTCTAGGTAAACATTATAAGTTTGTGTATATTTTAGGTATTCAATCTTTGTAATATTTTGGGGTGTATTTGATTATATGCAATGGTATTTCAGTTTCCTTTTAAATAAATTTCTCTTCTTCGCTCTGGTTTTGTCAAGAAAACACGTTGTTTTTTGTTCATTATCGGTCATCAGTATCGGTAGTGATTTTCGTTAAGTGCTATTTCATCCATCAACGCCTGATTAAATTTATTTCTCAGTCTCATTTTTTGCATCACGTTTAGCTTTTCCATTTGTGGCAAAAGGCTCATCAGGAAGTAATAGTCGTCAGACTTCTTTTCTTCATTATTTGTAGTACTCTTAGCTACTTCGAGCTCTAACAGTTTCAATTTCTTTTTTTCTATCTCTAAATATTCAGCACGGAGTTGAGCTCGTCGTTTTCGGTTCCGGTTAGGTGTTTTAGTTTCTAAATATGTTGTTTCGGAAGATTGTGTTGATGTGCTGGTCGAAGTCTGCGGGGAGCTAGGAGAAATTGGGTCTGCCAAAGACTGCGGCTCCGTTGATTCCTCTTCAGATAAATGAATTGTTTCATTTTCTTCCTTGATCTGTGGTTCTAGCGCCAAGTTTTTGTCACCTTCGGTCGGCATTAACTCTTCTTTTAAAAAGTCCAGTAGCTCAAAATATTTCCACTGTGACATGAAATCTGAAAGCGGGTCTCCAGAACGACTTACGGGATATTTTTTTAACTCTTTGCGATAGTTATCTTTCAAGTTTTTCCACTTCCTCTTTAACTCATCAACTGAAAAAATACACGTACCTATACAATTATTCGTTTAATACTCCACCACAATCTTCATACTCCACCTGTTTAGGTAGGTACTCAAATGAAAGTGAACAATAGTATAAGCAACTTTTATAGTAAATGTCTGAAAAAATTGTGAAATACGTTTTATTAGATAGATAACTGATTTCTAAATAATAATATCCATATTTTAAAATGTATTTTTTAGATAAAAAAAACATGTTAAGATTGTCTACATTCTTTAGCAGTGATTACACTATTTACCAAATATTCCGTTCGTCCATTAATTACGTGAGGTTATATATAATTTTTCGACCTCCTTCCCCCTTACTACTAACTATAAAATGCCTAAATAGTAAAAGAAAAGAATAATTATTATAATCCACAGGGTATCGTGAGGGGTCTTAAGAGAGACTTTTTTACAGTTTCGTTCGAAAAAATATTACGGGATTACGTGGTTGGCTGAGATTTGGATCGACCCTCTCCCGCTCTAAAGCCTCACGTAATTAATGACGCCCCCTTAAATAATACGTGTTAAACAACTTGACGTTTGTAAAACAAACCATAGACAACAATCTGTTTTTTAGAGAAAGATGGAACAAAATTAGCGTTCGCCAAATCAAAGTACCCTTGTCTAACAAACTATTTTCGTTTTCGTAAGGGCGTCAACGTGTTTAAAAATGGAAACACCAAGAAACGTTTGACACTTGTCTAAACCTGAAGGTCTCTGGCGCAATCGTATCGATTAGGCCGGAGTACCGTTGCGAAATCAATTTTTCAAACTTTGAAAGCCATTTGGAAACATTTTGTTAATCTACATATGCCTCAGTCAACCTCTGGAGATCTTAAAAATATAGTAAATGAATTTTATTTGAAATAGCAATATCCCAATTGTTTCGGATCTATAGATGGGAAACATTTTCGTATAAAAATCCAGCTCATAGTGGTTATACTATAATTATAAAAAGTTCTTTTCGTTGGTGTTACAAGGTATTTCAGATGCCGATTATAAATTTATAGCAATTGAAATTGGCGGTAAAAGTAAACAAAGTGATGGTGGCACATTTCACTTTTCCCCATTGAACACATTACTTAACGAAAAGATTTAATGTCCCACCACCCCAGAGTTTACTGGGCTCTAATACAATTCTACTGCATGTGATAATCGGAGATGAAGCCTACCTGCTTCAACAGATTTTGATGCGCCCTTATCCATCAAGTAACTTAAATGACGAAACAATAATATTTAATAAAAGATTATTAAGTAACAATCGAATGTGCGTTCGGCATTTATTTTAACCTCAAAATTTCGTATATTTTTGAAAAGTATCGAGACAAACAGGAAACATGCGAAATTAATTATTGAAGTATCATGTCTGTTACACGTCATCATCAGGGAAAGAGATGAGCATTTTTGTCAGTTTTGGGAGAATCATATAAACTTTAATGAATCTGATGATAATATCGCACATCCAAGGTCAAGATCGAGGCGAAATAACCGCGCTACAATTGAAGCAACTCTTATCATAGATCAGTTTAAATAATATTTCGTTACTCATCCCCTTTGAAGTTAATTGTTTGAATAAATAAAACTATATAGGTACTTACTCTCTTGTCCAGGAAAAGATTGTTTTATTTCGATCCACAACCGCTTAATAACATTTCTCATCTTATGTTGCGGAAGCCTAGACATCCATATAGCAGGTCTCTGCATAATTTCTGATATAAAAAGCTCCGTATTCATAATTGCGCGGCGGAAAAAAACAAATTTATTTTTTCAAGACGCTTGACGCTGAATTCGTCCACCGCAGTCGCCGGTCGCGCCGCACTGCCGCCGCGCTGTGATCTAGTACTTTTGTTCTCAGCGCACGCCGCCCCGCTCGTCGCCGGTCGGAGGCGCTCGTGTGTTTTCGCGCCGCTCGCCTCTCCGCAAGACGCGCCACGCCGCGAGTCGTTTTAAATAGCTTCATACATTTGTTTTCGAAGCGATTGCGATTCGATGTGATTTCAAAAACGGTGGAACTAATCTGAAGGCACATTAGTGACCCCGCCAAGCGAAGCGCAAGGGCACTACCTACCTTTTCTCGAGGCGCAAAAACTCCGATTTCGTCATTGACTCACTGATGATCATCAAAATTCTTAGGGTGCTTTCTGAAGTCCTAGAAAGCTGAAATTTGGTATGTATGCTAGTATTAGCACACAAACAACAAAAAAAAAATCTAAAACTTGGAACTTTTCCCCCAAACCCCTTAAACTAGGGGATGGAAGTTTGTATGAGACTTCCGCAAATTTTGATGTTAGAGGTAATTGCTGATATCAAATACATATTTTAGGATTTTTAGTAAGTCACCCCCCACCTTTTAAATTAGTGGATGTAATTAAGCGCGCGCAAAACCCCTAATGTATTCCCGCTGTGACTGATTATAAAGGTAAACCAACAAAGAAAAAAGGCAAAGATAGAGAGTGGGCTATGAAAAAAGGCACCTCTCATGTGCAAGAAATACACCCCAAAAAAAGAAAGAAAACATTAACAAAATAAAAAAGAAATCTTAAGCAACTTACAAAAAGAAATGAAATCCCACAAAAAACATTTGCATGTAAAATGTTGCCAAAACGAGACAATATAGCTCGCACTGTCAAAAAGTTATCAGATCTCACGTAGAGCCAATCTTCTAACTCTACACGTCCTAACTCTACAAGCCCTAACTTCACAAACTCTGCACCTTAGTCAAAATATGTGGTCTGGCCGTTTCGTTACGACAAGAACTATTGTATAACAGAAAAGTAATGAACAGTGAATTAATTTTTCATCTTACGCCCATGTGATGGTTGCGAAAACTCTGTCAAAAAACGTGTGCCTGCAGTGTGCAAAACAATAATTATAGCCTAATTGCCTGTAATAATAGCTAAGTTAAACCTAGTGTTTGTATACTCTTTGGTTAGACCATTGTCAATTTTGGCCGCTGACGCGACTGGTTTGAAGAATTTTTTGGTTTTTAAGAGCTGATTAATGTGTAAATTTTATTAATAAGTATTTTCCGTATAGATGGTTGTTTGCTTTGAATGTTTTTGATCATTGTTAAAATCAAGCCCATATTATTTTGTGTTCTATGGAGTTTATATGTTGTAATTGACTATTAATAATTAAAATGATAGTTATGGGACAAAAAAGATATTTAATTTATACTTTTATTTACCACTTAAAAACACTGGCAAAAACTCTCGTATGTAGTTTTGATATTATGAATCACATACGACACAAGCATGCACCTGGCAAAGGTCAAACATTTGCTTATCAACCTTTACCTGTTCGTTATACAAGAAACCTTTTTTTATATATAATATAGGGGCAAACGAGCAGACGGGTCACCTGATGGTAAGTGACTACCGTCGCCCATGGACACCTGCAACTCAAGAGTCACAAGTTAGTTTAGTTGTATAATATTACTATGGATACTTTATCTTTATAAACATTAATAATGAATATAATTATGTAATTAACGAGATCACGGAATAGGTAAGTACATTCCTCTGAATTGCCTGACTGACTATGTCATGGAACGTGAAAGTATAAAAGTTAGTATGAATAACGAAGTAATTTTAAACAAACAGCTTAAGAACTTATACAGAGAGTCATACAACGAGAACTCCCAAAGAGAGATAAGTGAGATAACAGAACACCTTCTTTATTGTACATTGGCAACAATAATTAAAAACACAAATAACAGAGTAATGACGGTGTCATCGCTCGACACAATATCTTGATGACATACACTAAGATCGTTTAGTTTCGACATAAAAATACGAACTGAACTCAATAAACCTCGTAATCGACATTATAGTCGGTAAAGCGTGAAAGTCGACACAAACTTTGTTTCTAAACAAAACCATCACTTGGCTTACATTAACTCGACGTAGATGTAGTGCGTGTTTTTTGTTTGACTTCTTTTTGTTAGAGAACAGCGCGTTGTACGCAACTGGCGGCGCAGCGGTACGTCTGCCCACCAAAGGGTTGCGATAATAAAAATTCTCGCATCTGTTAAAGTGTATGCGGGAGGGATCACTACACTCCGACGCTATCGAACAATACAAATAGTAAGATAGTGGGAGACTTCCACAACACATATACAAAGTGTTATAGAAAGGTGTGGTGATATTTTAAGGTCGCATAGTAGATAGACCCCATAAATGACGAAAAGCGCTAACAATTTTAAGAAAATTCGTGATTTTTATACAGAAATCTTATTTTGAAATTGACAAATTTAATTTGAAAATGGACCGATAAAGCTAATATTTCGTATGAGAGACACGCTGACATGAATTAAATTATCCGTATTTAATAGCAAGGATGTTGATGGAATTTCCAGTTTTTTTCTGAAATGTCTGCATAAAAAAAATTCATGATATGTAACTTTTTTCCATGCTCAATCAACAATTTATCGGCTACATGTAACGCTCCTAAAATTGGACTACACATTTCTGTAACATACCGTTTAACAGACATAAACAGAAAAATGTAAACATGTCACGTCATCACGCTTATATTACTTTGACGAGTTAGATGGGCTCTTTATATTCTGAACGTAGACCTTTATTTTTAATAAAATTACTTAACGTGGAGAAAGCCATAGAAATAAGTAGGGCCTAGTAGGAAAGGGCACAAAAGATGTCTGCTCAAATACAAGCCACCCGACATAGGAAATATAGATAACCAGTCCCCGAGAGAGAGACTCGCCAGAGCTCCATGAGAATTATTCCCACTCTCCCTAGTTAGTCCGCCCATCCATCCGTCTGTCTGTCAGCGGGCTGTATCTCATAGTCCGTAATAGGTAGACAGTTGAAATTTTCACAGAATGTGTATTTCTGTTGCTGTTATAACAAATAGTAAAAATAAATTAAAAAGTTAAGGGGGCTCCCCTACCAGAAAAGTGTTTTTTTTGCTCGATCCTATTGATCGATTCGACGATACGGACGTTCCGGTACGGTTTTATTATACATTATCAGATAAATTCAGATCGGCAGAATACTGAAGCAGGGCCAAGTTAAAAGCACCTGTAACCGAGCTGTATGTCACGATCGTGGCAAATGGTGCTCTATCAACTCTGCCCACCCCAGGCGGGAATAAGTCGTTATTATACGTATACAGGGTGTAGGAGACACCGTAGTGAATCCTGAAATAGTGTATTCAGACCATCATTCTGAGTCGAAAATCATTGGATCATCTTCTGCCGGAAAATTCATATTTTTTTTGTATTTATTTTACATTTTTTGCTTAAAAGTGATATCACAATAAGTTAACAGAACATTTTACCGGAAACTGTGAATACGGCCAAAAACTGCAATGTAATCAATCAAACACCATTTAAACCTTTTATGCAATCAGCTGATCTTACCGGCGCCGAACGTTTAAGGTCATTCACCGTATCGCACAAAAAGAATACCTACGCATGTTGCATATACATTGCGTGGCGCCAAATGAAACTAATGACTATAAATCCTGAATCTCGCATTTTTATGATGAACTGACTACTGACTTTTGTATTGTGTTAAGTATAAGGTAGGCCCGAAAAGTTCTGGAACGGAGACCACGGACCGGAAAGCGCAGCGTAGGACGTCCATAGTGGACAGACGACCTGGTAAAGATCGCAGGACGTCGGGGGATGCGGACCGCTTCCAACCGGTCTTCTTGGAAGTCATTAAGGAATGCCTATGTCCAACAGTGGACGTCCTATGGCTGAAATGATGATGATGAAGTATAAGCAGGCCTAGACAAGTGGCTCTTCATTTTCTATAACGACAGTAGAATAGAAAAGTAAATGTATGGGATTGACATAAGCCAAAGAAATATCACGTGACTAAGCGTAAAGAACTTTGAAACGGTAGACAAGTTACACTTTTTACAAACGCTTTCGGTACGAAGCGATAAATAGTAAAATAATAAATATTATAATCCACAGAGAGACATGAGGGGTCTCAAGAATTACTTTTTACAGTTTCGTTCACATGATTACGTGGTTTGCTGAGATTTGGATCGACCCTCTCCCCCTCTAAAGTCTCACGTAATTAATGGACGCCCCCTTATATAATATGTGCTAAACACCTTGACTTTTGTGAAACAAACCATAGATAACAATTTGCTTTTCAGAGAAAGGTTGAATCCCACTATAAACATTTTCGTGTAAAATGTTGCCAAGAAGAGACTATATGGCTCGCACTGCAAAAAAAGTGTGTATGTGTGTGCAATTCACACACGGCAGAAGTGAAACTTCAGAAAAGTAGCCTACGAGAGAATGAGAAATAAAAAGTAAAATCAATACAAAAATTTTCTTACTTAATAAATTTAATTTTAGATAATTTCTTTAAAAGTTATTGGTCAAATTATTTTATTTTATTCAATAGGTACAGATACAGACAACAGATTAAAATATACAAAAAACGGCCTTAATAATAAACAGTAAGCAAACCTGAAGTCCAGTTACAACTTCAAAAACTCTACACCTTAGTCAAAATATGTGGTCTAGCCGTTTCGCTACCGTCACATGGGCGTAAGGTGAAAAATTTATTCAGTGTTCATTACTTTTCTGCTATACAATAGTTCTTGTAGTAACGAAACGGCCAGACCACATATTTTGACTAAGGTGTAGAGTTTGTGAAGCTAGGGCTTGTAGAATTAGGGCGTATAGAGTTAGAAGCTTGGCTCTACATGATAGATACGCTTTGAGAAAAGGTAGGTAGTGCCCTTGCGTTTCGCTCGGCTCGTCTTGGTGGGGTCACTACCGTACCCACAGATAGAATTAGCGTTCGCTAAATCAAAGTACACTTGTCTAACAAACTATTATCGTTTTCGTAAGGGCGTCAACGTTTTTAGAAATGGAAACACTAAGAAACGTTTGACACTTGTCTAAGCCTGCAGATAACTTCTGAAAAATTTAAGGTCAAAATTTTACTTAGCTAGTTCTCCTGCCTGGAAGAGATTGCTTTGAGCGATAAGGCCGCCCTTTGTATACTATCGATAAAATACATCTCCTGTTACATATTCTTTGTAAAACCTTGGTGTACAAATAAAGTATAATCTATCTATCTATCTAGTTCTCAGATACAAGTTATCTAATATTTGGCTAATCAACTTATCTTCTATATTTTATATGCAAGTTACTGTTTTTATATTGTAAGGCCAATATATCTTACTCTTCTAAAAGTTTGGTTTGCGGGTAAAAAACTAGCCAAGACAAATATTGACCTTCAATTTTTCAGAAGTTATCTGATTTGTGTAAAAAAATCGACTATTCATATTTTAGAAGTTATATTTTTAAATAGCAAACATTATTGTAGCAAAAAGACAACAACAATTTGTGTTTTAAATTTATTTTAGAATGTTGTATGTACTTATAAATAATAAATTTCGGAATTATCTAAAGAACTTGGCACCCATTTAGATCTCAATTCTTTTGTCGGGGAAGTCGACAACCATGCATATTCTTAATATTGAACTCGGATATTATTATTATTTATCATTCAAGTCATCTATAACATTTATCTTTTTTCCTGCGTTTACGCTGTATACTTTTCTCTATTGTGCTATTGTATACATTTTCTTGGACGCTAGAAATATTTGAGCGCATTATCCATTCATTTATGAATCTAGACACGCGGCAGCGTGTCAAGCCAAGTTCAAGAAAAATGAACTGGCTACACAGCAGCTGTATGTTATATTACACGAACCATTTGGAGCCACTTTTGACGGCTTAATAATTCATTATAAAATTAATATAAATACTTGAATTTTTGTTTATTTATTAAAAACCAATAGATCAGTGGTTCCAATTTAGTTTCCCTCTCCTCCTCCCGTCCTATGTACCACTTCAGGAAAGACCTTAAACCTGCGTACCCCTCATCGCAGATAAATAAAAAAAAACAGTTGGTTTTAAAATTTCTTCTTCTTCAAATTTAAGAACACTCTTACACTCTTGTCGATGGAACAATCACCACTCCCCTCTATCCTCTGCGATCTTTTTGACCTCTTCATTACTCTTGACTCCCACTTTCTCCTTCATTTGTTGCATAAAACTTTTTCTAGACCTTCCTCGTCTTCTCTTTCCCTCTATTTTTGTCTGAAACAATATTCATCAGGCCTAAGTAGTTTTCTACACGTGATCTTATTATATTTGGTACTGTTTTTAGTAGTATTTTAGATGCATGAGAGACTAAGCTAAGGGTTATGTGTTCTCCATATTTACGCGGGTGTATTGGTTATCGGGAAGAGGACAGTTCTACTAAATTGAAAATTTTCCAGTACGGGACCAATTTTGTACAACTTCGCTATCAGGTAGTAAATTTCGTCAAGCAATGGCTCGCAAACTGCATATTTACTCAATTCTATGTTTAAGAGATCATCACCCGAACCTTTTCAATTTTGTATAAAATTCAAAGCTTTGTTGAATTCCTCCTAATTGTCCTAATTTGTGCGCAAGTTTGACCGTTTGAGCTCTATTTATGAAATTGGTGGTTTTTAATAAATTAACAGAATTTCATGTGTTTATGTTAAATAGATTTTGAGTTATTAATGCTTCAAAAGTGGCTCCAAATGGTTCGTATAACACACGGCTGCTGCGTCGCCAGTTCCTTTTTTTTAACTTGGTTTGACACGCTAAAGCGTGTCTAGATAAGTGTTCTAAGTAGTTATTTGACATTTTTTTATTTTTTACAGTTGCTTTTACAATTCTTGCAATTTTGAACTCGAAACTGCAACCGCAAAAACTTGGTAGTACTGTCGAACAATTCGAACAAATTTTATCCGTTTCAATAGTTATCAACAGTCACATCACATAATAACTAATGGTACTTATAAGTAGGTAGTAGGTCCTATAGATACGTAAATACGTATACTCACGACACAGTTACGAAGAATGTTCAATTTCAATGTTGGTTTCTTGCCATGTCTTTATAGACAGTTTGTAATAAACGTTATTGTGTCTAAACGCAATCTCATCTCATCATTTCCACAATACAATGAGCGTGTTGTGTACAGTCGCGAACAATCGTACAATGGCACGTCACGCGTCACAGTTGTCGTGCAGTTATGCAGTGATGGCACAATTTGGCGCGGACGTCAGCAGTGTGCGATGACTCGACAGGCCCTCTCGCCCCTCCCTCGCTCTCCCCTCTTCCGGACACCAGCCACCCCTTGTCCCTCGCGCCCTGCTGTTGACATAATTGATGAGTACAAGTTATCGTTACTTCATTAAACACAAAAGAAAGTATGTAGGTTTCAGCTTAATTGCTCAGACAATTACCGAGTACTGTCGCGCACAAACGACTTATGATTGTGTGGCGCAGCGAACGATCGTAATGGCGAACGGCTCAAGTGCTCGAGTTTAGAGCCGGGAATTAGCAGGGCCGAGCCGGGCGGCTCTTGTATACCTAATTAGTTTTGGGCTTACATATATATATATTATACGAGCTTCCATTATCTCTTCCCGTAACTCTATATTATAAAGTAAACTATCTCGTGTCTGTATTCACAAAGGTTTAAGCAGAGGTAAACATCATTCCACAGTTTTTAGACTGACAGAGATAGTAAAATCACCAAATGCCAAGAACGCTTTCTTTTCGGAAGTGTGACTGTACTATTATCTAATATATAAGTAGGTACTCAAAAGTTCAGTGGGTACCCACTTAATGTTAATGAGAGCAAGCCGCATACTGCAAATGTACTAATTTATTTCCACAAAAACCCAAGTACGTTTCCAACCACGCCTTTGTTGGTATGATATAAAAAAAATCCAGGCAGGCCATAATAGACACGTATTATAATTGACGTGTGGGAAATAACACAGACCACTCGAAGCGGCGCGGCGGCGCAGGGAGCAATATGGCAGCGCTCGCACATAAATATTATTCCAAGTGTTCATTATTTTTTATACATCGCTCTTTGATGCGAACTAACATCGCTAACTCACTGATAGACGATACACGAAAATAATAAATAGAAATCAATCATGCTAAAGATGACTACAAACTTGAACTAGAAAAGGCATCTACTTGAATAGATTGATTTTTATATTTATTAAACTTATATTGTACGCAATTGGACTTGTCAGAGGGAAGGCTGCCCGATGTACTGTCTTTTATATAAGTTGGTAATAGCTATATTTTCTTGTGCGATAAACTTATTGTTACGGTGTGTATGTTATGAGCATTATAGTATTATAAGTAAAACCTGCGTGTCCTAGAAACTGTCAGAGGCTCAAACTTAAATATTAATTAGCCTGTGAAAAAGAAACTAAAGTGTATAATAATTTAAAAACAATAGTTCCAAGGAGTAAAATTTACAATTGGCTGTACAAGTATAACAGCTGTACGTAGAATATGCATCGTAGCTCACATCGATACTTATTATCTTGTAACATACATAATATATCTAGCCCGTTAATGAAAGCACATAATATATATTATATTCCATGTATTTTGGTCTATGATTTAATAATTTACAAAGTTTAATTTTAGCCTTAAGACATTTTTCCGTTAGATATTCACGTCACCGTGGACAGAGGCTTAAGTGGCCAACTTGTTTGTTTGTGCTGCGCTTGTTTTGTGTCAAGTGTAAATGCGAAATTGCATATATTGTTTCTATGTGTGTAGGCAATCGCGATTTACAAAAAATAAACTGACAAGACGTTATTACCTGCACTTTCATCACATCATTCACAAATAATAAATACTTGAGTACATACAGAAACTTCTATTGCGCGACGAGACTCTCAAACGCCCATTTGCTCGTACTTTTTTTCTCGATGTCTGTCAACTGGGATCGTAGGTATCTGTCCGTTATCACACTCAAAGGTTGTCTCCACAGCGCACTGTATGACGATTGTGGGTAAAATATATTCCCTACGAAGGAATATGTCCCATATTCAAATAGAAATAAACTAAGTAACATTTTAAATATTATAGGGTATATGGATCTACAGTAAGTAGGGACTAAAATAAATCTGAATTTAGTGTCTATTGACTGTGGATTCACAAAAGAAGTGAATAAAGAGTACAGGTATTTTTACAGCCAGGTGGTTTGTATCAGAGCGAATAGTTAATTGTCTGTTAAAAAGGTGCCTCAAGCGAATTCATATATTTGTATTTCAGTTTTCCGCAATATGTACTTTCATTAAACAAGTTTATTATAGAATACTATGCCTTTATACCAAGGGCTTAACATATGTTCTTTCAAAATGGTGCAGGTATCAGGTGAAAACTAAAATACAATGTGTAATATTGTAGTTATGGTGCGAGGAAGTTATAATACCTATTGAAGTATTTAAGAAACATATTTGGTGCTTGACCCAAGTGTCATTGTATCGTCTTCATTCGCCACTACAGAGCGAAACAATCAGATATAAAGAAAAATATTTTATTCAATCTTAGAACTGTAATCTAGTAAATTTCAGACAAAAGAAAGAGAACTAAGCATTATAAAACTATACTGTGTGTGTGTGTGTTGCTTTCACCAACCTATCACAGTATGTTCTCGTATGTCTCTACGAGACAAAAAACAGAGAGTGAGTCGCCTTTAAATCTAATGGCCAATCCTGATCATGTCCATCTTGAAAGTTCCTCAACATCGACTCAAACTGACACACAACTATAGTATACTACTATAGCAGCCAGAGACTTTTATTCAAAGGCGGCTAATTCTGTTATCAACATCCTATAAGGACATTAACTTTTGAATCTGGAGCGAGCGATGTGCACACGAAAAGCCGCCGTGTGTTTACACATGTGCGATCTCAGTCAACATCAAATGTTATCTTATCGCGCGCTCCGTCCTATCGATCCTCCTATAATCCCTGATATGCTAAAGAGGTTTCACGCTTGACGCGTCTGCCTGCGAGAGTCCTCTTTCAACATTCGGCCCTTTATCACCTCAGTCCGTACAGTACTAATACGACCATCTTTAATTACAACCTACTTCAAGATAATTTATTTTTCAAAGTGAAATGGGGACCGAGATATCCTAATATTTTTTTGTTTCTTTCGATTTAAATACTGACCATATATTTTTTATTTATATTATGTTACTGGCAGTCGCATTGTGATGCTGCTCGCTATTTTTCTCGACTCAAACATTATACACAAGGTTTCAAACCCGCGTTATGCTTGCTTTTTGGAAGGACTTCGTAAGGTAAATGTTGGCTTTAAATGATCATTATCAATGATTCCCGTCTAGGTTCACATACATTCTATAGGCCATAATAAACGGTATTGACCTTGTGCAACCGACCGAAGTCGTCCCCTTATGCTATCTATGAACGCACGTGTGTAGTAGAACTGCGTGTCACCATCGTGCTAGTTTTTGTTTGTGCTATAGCTAGTTTTCACATACATGTTATCTTATATTTGGCTAATCAACTTAATCTTCTTTATTTTTATTTTATATGCAAGTTACTGTTTTTATATTGTAAAGTCAACATATCTTACTCTTCTAAAAGTTTGGTTTGGTGGTAAAAACTAGCCAAGTCAAATCTTGAGCTTCAATTCATCGTAAGTTATCTGATTTCTTTAAAAAAATCGACTTCAAATTTAAGAAGTTATATTTTTAAATAGCAAACGTTGTAGCAGAAAAAAATAAGAATTTGTGTTATAAACTTATTTTAGAATGTTGCATGTTCTTATAAATAAATTTCAGGATTATCTACAGAACTTAGCACCCCTTTAGATCTCAAGTCTTTTGTCGGCGAAGTCGACAACCATGCATATTATTATTATTATTGAACTTGGCTCCCATTTTCACATTTATGTTTTGATGGGATATTCTGTAAACATATTATTATTACTCACCATTCAAGTGATCTGTAACATTAATCTTTTTTCCTGCGTTTACGCTGATAGTTTTCTTTTTTGTGCTATTTTATACCTACATATTCTGGAACGTTAGAAATATTTCAGCCCATTCATTGATAAATTCTTCCTTGCATAACCTACATTGTCATAGTGATTCTTTACATTTTCAAAGTATCTCTTAAACGCTTATAGACAACAGAAATTTGTTCGAATCGAGGTTCCTCTTAACCACTGACTTATTTATACATAGAAGCAAGATTGTGCAAGTATGTATTTCTTTCGTAATACAATCGTTAGCAACGACACAATAATGTCAGATCGTTCTGACCCAGTGGCGCCGGCGCTGCCACTTGCAGTTTGTGTTATTATTGGTTGTCTAAGTTTTATAAATAATTTGGTATTCAAAATGATAATAAAAGCGATATTTCATCATGGAACCTAATCTCCTCGGTAGAAAAAAAATGCTATTATAATTTTTAAAGGCGCTAGGTGTTAATAAAAATCGATTACTTGAAAAAAATTTCAAATAGTTAAAATTTACTGTTTTTTTATTTTTTCCTTTGTATACACACAATTATCTAGCTGGAAGTCAAATTTAATCTTTTTAGGACATCTGGAAGTGGGTTAGGTTTTTGATCTATGTCAGTCAGTCAGTAATAAAAATGCTGATTTTTAGATTTTAATATCTCAGTGACTGTTTGCGTTGTATTATGATATTTGGGGTTCTAGTTAATCTAAGGGGGTTTAATAAATACACCAAATTTCATGTGTTTATGTTAAATAGATCTTGAGTTATTAAGGCGTCAAAAGTGGCACCAAATGGTTTGTGTAATATACACACACATACAACACACGCCTGGTGCGTCGCCAGTTCCTTTTTCTTGAACTTGGCTTGACACTCTGCCGCGTGTCTAGATAAGTATTTTTTATAAAATTAGGGTCTATTATACGACCGTTAAGTATGATCACATCTTTCTGTAACACTCTATATAAGAAGGAACAAAGACATGTTGCAGCTTTGTCTGTAGTTTGTAGGTAAGAAAAGCTAGAAATAGATCAACTACTACGGACTAGTCTCAATAGTTCTTTGTGTTACAACATTAGCATTGTTACATTAGTAGAACCTATTCTTGTTGTAAGTGGGTTAGTGTCGTTACTGACAAACTCTCAAAGAAAGCCAATAATAAACTATTGTGCGTGTATTTTGTCATAGTTATTTAAATGTATATTATTTTTGTGTGGTGTTCATAATAATAGTACATCTAATTAAGATAAATTTTAAAAATCGTGACGTCATCTCGACAGTAAAGCTCGCGGTTCTCGATGAAGGGTACGGAACTAATTGAACTCTCCCAAATATAATAAATACGTATTGTGCGTGTTAGAATAATATTTGTTATCAGTAGGTATTTGGTCCCTCGACGTCCACGTACCTCCACAAGGTACAATGTGCCATTGGGGACAAGGGAAGTGATCGATTGTTCTATTTGAGTGCAACCCATCACAATGGGAGCGGCACGTCGCGGTATAAGTGCCGCAACGTTCGTGACGAGCCGTCATGGCGCTGGCTCATGACGAGCGGCCATTCCCTCTGATTCATTATTTGTGGTTCCCGAGGGCGTGAAGGCACTGCCAGCCGCACTGCATGCTGCGACCCACTCGGATTATTTAGATGTGAGACTGGCTATGAGGAGTGAACCGTGTGTACTAAGAATCTCACATATCACACAATCCGTCTATACGAAGATCGACGATTACAAATTTGCATATAAAAAGGGTAGTTTCCTCTGGTTAAAATAATTTATATATGAGACTGAAAATGTAGAGTTTCGTTTTAAATTTCGAAGTCGCGGCAGAGACAGCATTCTTTATATTATTAGAGTAAATATAGTTCCCGAATTCGACAGTGTTGCAAAGAAAATATACATATTTGTCAACAAAACAATAGGGTTTTCGTTACTTATAGTAATTACATAATATGTAAGGTATAGTAGTCAAATAGGTAATCTCGCTATGTGTAGGTACAAAAAAAAACTAAATTTATAAATATTAAGTTTTCCCTTTACCTACTCACCCCTTTGGAATTATGGCAAAATTACTTTTTTTTATGTTATAGGAGGCAAACGAGCAAACGGGTCATCTGGTGGTAAGTGACTACCGTCGCCGGCTTTTTGAGAAGGGAGTACGCTCTTTTCTTGAAGGTTTGAAGGCCGTAACTTATGACATGTTATTAAATATTCACTTTGGTGTTGTTGTTCCCCGAGTCTCAGACTGAGTTTGCTAATAATATATATATTACGATCGGTTCACAGATTAAATCGTGAGGGTTTCAGTTAGAAAGAGGTACTTTCACATACATAATAATTCGAAATTAGTTCAAAATAGTACTTATCCTACAAGGTGTCACGGATCTTGAATACTGTGTCACTTTATTTTATTATTTTCCTGTACATAATTTTTTTTCTGTATGGCCGAATTAAACAACAGGCGTAGGCACACCTGATTAACTCACATGCAGCACTTTTATAGAGTTTCTGTCAGAACCAATTCTGTATATAGATACCCTGCGGACTCGAGCCAGTGTCTATATGACAATCTCATACATTACCGTGGTGCGGTCACTGTGCGCAGTCGGCTATAATAAGTGGATTAACGAAACCCTGAATACAACAGATAATGCGGAATTAGGTGAAGGTTTCCGCACACACCACGCTTCTGCCAAGGCTACTACATCTTCTATATGCATGTATAGACACTGGCTACTGGCGCTTGGCAACGTACCCAACGAACGTTGTTGTGAGTTGATTTTGTAACATTAATTTTATCAAACTAAGCTTATGCCACGAATCCAGGCGAGGAATGACAATTTAACTTTTCGAGACTTATTGCCTGTGTAGGTACTGCAGATGGTCAGTTAACGGAGGTACTGCCGCATTTACGCCCCTCCGATTTGAAAGAAAGAAAGGGCTACATATGCGACATCTATCGAGAAGTCATAAAATTGTTATGATAACACTACATTTAAATAAAGAAAAGGCAATCTCTAATTAAAATTTCGATATCCGTCGGAGTTGCTAGCTCAACAGAACTGACTGAAACTATTGTAAGTCCACGACCTATGTGGCGCGGCCCGGTGCATCCGCCTACAACGTTTCAATCGTGGGTTCGATTCGAGCTTAATATAAAAATTTATGCATGAATGCATGAATATCTCTATGTATAATGTTTATGTACTTATTTACAAAAAATGTAAGTACTTATGTTTATCTGTGACATAATTATGTATATGTATGCGATCACGAAATAGGTATAACATGAATAGCTTGACGTTTTTTCTAAAGTAAGTTAGAGTTAGGTAATGAATCTAGTTAACTATAGGAGTATTTAATTTAGGCAATGGAACAGAGGGAGATTACTGTTTCCTGAACAGTCGACGTTCACATCAGTGTGGCGAGTGGAGCAAGAAGGCCTGTGTTCAGCATTAATTGCGTTTGTGGACCCCCCACGGCGCGTCTCACGCACACCAGTGCACGTGTGTGCGTACGTAATTAGTGAAGCCCCTGAACTCTTCTGCACAAACACAAATGTCAATACCAAAAATAAACATTCGTGACGATTTAATTTCCCCTTTGCCGAATAAATTGGTGCTTCAAGGGTGTCTGCATAGCTATATATCTACGTACTAATGTACATATACATATGCGAGAGCAGGTGTCTGTTTATGGTAGTTTGTTTCTCCGCATAAACTCATAACTTATTTAATTGGTTAATTATGTGACAACAATTTCGAACTTGTGAGTCCATAATTTACACGTTTCATGACAGCTTTGCGACGGACAACAAGTAGGTAATATCTTTTTTATAAATCTTAAGATGGCAAACAAGGTGCACCGCACACGACCCTCGTGAACGAGACAATTACCAGTGCTTATAAACGGTATCATCCTAACAATATTATTGGACCAGGTGCTTCCTAAGGGTCAACTCAGATAGAGCGGCAAAATACTCAAGCATTCTTAAATGTGCGCCAACTCAATCTGAATTCGCCCCAAGTCGGGTGGCTCCAATTGGAACAGAAATCTCCTGTACCGCACCCCTGCTAAAACAGGACAATACAAGTTAAACCGAATTATGGTTTATTATTTTAAAACCTAAACTGTTATAGTGAAAGTTTTTAAAATATGCGTGGGGTATTATCGCTTTCACTGTAACGGACATACTAGTTTTGGGCTAAGCCAGACAGACTTTGGCGCCACTTACTAGCTAAGTGTGGACTGGTCAATGGATGAAATGTTTGCTGTATCACGTACAGATATTTTCATTTATACACTACATGCCTAATCTTCTCAATATAACACTAATCTTAGGCACAATACGTCTTATCAACAAATAATATGTCCCAGAATCATTATTTATTTGAAACTGTGATAGTGGTTGGCAATGTGATTACAGTAAGAAATAATGCGTAATATTCATAACTTCATATAGTTTTCACCAATGGATAGAGTGATTTATGAGGAAGGTTTATGTGTATAATGCATTAAGGTTCTGTATAAATTTGCTGGAATATGACGACGACTGTTGAAGATGTTGGAAAAAATCATGCCCACTGGGAGTTTTACTGACGTGCGCTGCGTAAACCAATAGAGTTACCAAAAAAAAAAATTATGAATTACGGAATTACTCCTCTTAAAACTATTATCTATTAACTGTGACAGGAAAAAATGGACGCATATATGTATGCTCTGCCACCAGTGCGAAGCAATATATAATTTAATCATTAAAAACGTATCACTATCGCGCACATAGCTAGCACACGGCGTGCCCTCCTATTATGGGTTGTCCATCACTATAAATGCCTGCCAAAAATACCAACGTTTCAAGTAGGTACAACAAAATTCTTCAAATAGCTGCGTCTCCCAAATTCCTCACGAAACAGTCCTAAAATACAAATGGCCTGGGAGGCCCTCGCCAACATGCAGCGTGGCTGACAGCCTGACCATCGCTCGCTGACAGTCACTGGCGGAACGTGACGCGCATATACCTACGCGTAGTGCGCAAACGTGCGCTCTGTGTGACTCCACGCTGTGTAATTAGGCAGTGGGCGACCTATGCTCACCTAATTACCGAATGAATTAGCGAAATGAGTGAGCCTTGTCTATGGCATGCAGGGTTAACTACTGCTCATTAAAATAGTTTTAATTTTTTTTCTAAATATTTGTAAGATTGTCTAAAAATACATTTTAGAATTTAACTGCACGGCACATAGTCAAAGTGGTCGTTTCGCCAGCCGCCACTAGGTGTATGCCGCGCCGAGGGTGTTGAGCTCGGTCACAGTATACGTATATACAGTATTGTGAATCGGCCCTTTCCTTGATATAATTACCTACAGCCGGACGGTATGTAAACACGACAGACGACGACAACGATAGGGCTGCCCATAATTTCCTCCACCTACTTGAGTTTCTTTCTAGTTTTGTGATTGTAAATATTATAATTATTTTTTATAAATATAAATTGTTAGAAACATTCTCACAACCACTGATATAAAATATGAAAATCACTAACTGCCAAGTTGTTCGTACCACTCTTCGCACTCAAGACCAAGTTCTGAACTTATAACCACCCTTTTTCTAACCCCACTATTCATTCATATTTATCAATCGACCTATGCCATTGCGTTACCGGTATAATCAGTCAAAATAATGTCTATTAACTTATTCTTATTAAATAGTGAACTGTGTTATCTATCATCCATTATAGTTTGTCCCTAATTTTAATAAAATAAATAAGAGTTTTTGATGTGGCGACGACAAAATAGATTTCCCTTTATTCTGGGTGTTAAAATAAACTTCGGCGACACCGAAGGTTACTAAACTCCAATCCTTACAAACTTCAATACCTACCTCTACTCAATCAAAATGCAAGAAACAGATGACGAGTTACCGTCCGTAAAATTAACGACCCCATTACCTACAGCACAGAGCAAACCAAACAACATTTTTTTTGGTCACCCATCCGATGTTGAACCGCTTCAAACGTTACTTAATATCAAACCATATATTCGCGTGTGCGCTACGTAAAGCAATCAAAACTTGTTTATAGAAACACATTGTTTAAACAAACAAAATCTTATTTATAAAGTAAATTAAAAATAAGTAAGTTAAAACGTGGGAGAGCCATGCTTCGGTACGTATAGGCCGGCTCGACTCCGCTCGATACCACGGCCTCACAGAAAACCGGCTTGCATTGCATTACGCCGCGTGAGTGAGGTTACCGGAGGCCCTAACCCTTCCCTCTCCCTTATTCCCGTCCTTCCCCTCTTCCCCCTTCCCACTCCCCCCCCTCTTCCCACTCTTCTCCCCTCCCCCTCTTTCCCCCTCTTCCCACTCTTCCCCCTCCCCCTTTTCCCACTCTCCCCTCCCTCCCCACTTTTCCCCCCCTCCCCTTCTTCTCCTACTCTACTCCCATCTTAAAGGGAGGCAACGCACTTGTGGCTCTCGAGTTACAGGTGCCCATGGGCGGCGGTAGTCATTTATCATCAGGTGACCCGTCTACTCGTTTGCCCCTTATACCATAAAAAAAAGTGCAAATCTTGCTAGGTAGGTACCTACCGTTTTTTGCTTTCATAATCATTTCATAATGATATTTCGTCTAATTCAATAATATATGTATGTAGCTAAATACATAAGTAAATAGATAGCTTAGCCTAGGAACTACCTACTAGTTTTTTTTAACGCGAGCGAGGGTAAGTCACTCGTGTGTCACTATCTACTTATTTATTTATTAATCCAGGTATTTTACTCGGTGGAATAAGCGAGATACCTACCTATTAAAAAAGAAATAAATTACGTACTAGTAGGTACATAAAAAATATTTTATAGTCTTACCTATCGGAGTTTCCAAGTAATTTAAAAAATGTTATCTCTGGGTGCGTTTTTGAAGAATTCAAGCAACCAAAAACAGCACAATATACTCTATAATTTCTAATTGCCATATTAAATACTTAAGTATTTGTATTTATTTCAATGAAATACACAAATCGCACGCTTACTGCTTAAAAAACGATCACACCGTTTGTTCGTCACAGCGGAGCAATCGCGACTGTTTGCGAACTGAGTGTTAACCGAACGCAAGGCGTGTAGATATGTCTCGCGATCCGACCGTTTGTATGAAAATACATTACTGTATAGATAGTATTACCGTGGCTCGGACCCACACGACAATAGAAGCGTCGGTAGCGTAATGGCTAAGGCGTCGGACTTGCGATCAAGTGGTTGCGGGTTCGAACCCCACCCGGTGCACTACCGTCGTGAACCCGCTCCTAACACAAGCGTTAAGCTTAGCTGGAGGGGTTAACGAGAATACTAGTAATGTGTGACCCACGTTACCAGTAACCTTATTTAAAAAAAAAAAAAAAAAATCTGTTGTTTAAATGTTTGTAAAGTACCCACGACACAGGAATCATGCCTAGTTCGGAAATTGTCTTGGAAAAAATACTACAAGCATAAATAAAAAAATTAAAATACCCCCGACTCAAAAATCCCTTCAACGATTGGAAAAGAGTTGATGATCTTCGGACGGCTGAACAGATCTCCTTAAATTATAGCTCAGAACACTCTCGGTCAAGTCACCTTTCAAACAATCCAAAAACTAAATCAATATCGGTCTATCCGTTTAGGAGCTATGATGCCACAGACAGACACACAGATACACTAATAGACACGTTAAACTTATAACATTCCTCCTTTTTGGGTCGGGGGTCAAAAAGAATTCAAGTTAATTTTACTCAATATGCCAGTTTAATGTTTAGTATTTTACAATTTATTTGTAACAATTCACCTAAACGCACGTTGTCGTGATGTGCGTTCACACAAACAACTGTAAACATTACACATATAACTTGAGTAATTGGGATGAACATAATAGACCTATCCACACCTAATAGTACTTTGAGGGAAATATATAAGATAGGATAGATTTTTGAAGTGTATTTTAAGCATGAATTCACAAAAAAATAATATCCAAAAATTGCTCACTTAAAATGAAATAGGTATTTTAAAAACTACCGCAACAAATCGAGTATTCATGGAGGTAGACATTAAACCAGAGAACATGGACAGTAGACACTTCTTTCAAAAGTGAAAAAAGATATCGTATGACATATGCCGACGTTCAAGCCGTATCCGTGTATATGTATACAAGGTAAGGAATGGAATGAGGCCGATAAATAGACACGTTTTAACGTCGGCATATGTGGCATAAAAAATCTATTCAAAAATATAAATGGATGTGAAGAACTATTTCTTTCAGGTTTTAACAGAGATCCGCTAACAGCCCACTTTCGGTGTGTTTAAAGTGCCTCAGTAAACGTGTGCTAAATAATAAACATAAAAGGCACCTTACTTTTGTGTTCCTAATAGTAAAGCAAATACATTTAAAGCCCCGTCTGCCTATTCCGATTATGTAAATACAAATAACCGCCCGAAATTGTCTTCGGTGTAGTGATGTACATTACGTAAATAATAAGTTTGGTCATAAACTCATAAGTAAAAATTTATTACAATAGGTATTTCGTTAGGTACTTTTAAACCATTTTAAAATTGTATTTATTGCAAATAATAATAAGTGACTTCTTGTTAAAATATCGTAATCCAGAGTACATATTAAAAACAACTTCTCTTAATTTCCCGCCGGGAATACAATCCCGCCTTTTATTTAATTGAATAAAACATGAGTTGTCGGTCGCTTTAAACCTTTCTTATTTTTCAATAACTTTTGTCGATAAGTATTGAATAACACCACTGTTGTCCTTTCAATGGCAAGACAAAAAAAATTACTACGAAACTAAAACTGTGTCGGTCGTTTGGCGTTTTATAAGAATACTTGCCGTCCCCGCAGTTTCACCTGCGTTTATGGTCACTGCACCACTCCTATTGGTCGTAGCATGTTGGTATATAGTCTATAGCGTTCCTCGATGAATGGGCTATCCAACACTAAAATAATTTTTCAATTCGAACCTGTAGTTCCTGAGTGTAGCGAGTTCATCCAAACAAAGAAATTCTACAGCTATATAATATTAGTAGGTATAGATTAAAACATTCGCTGTTTTTCGCAAAAAAATCTGATATATTAGCGTATTTAAAATTTCCGCTGGTCTAATGGTAAACAAGTACGTAATCGACGTATTTCTGCTATTTACTGATTTAGTATATTTTTTGTTAATAACCCGCCGATATCGCGACTACTTTTAAGGTCACTAATTAATTGTTATTGAAACTAGCAGGTTTCGTGGATTTAGTAACTATATTTTTTCCGAAGAAGTTTCCTCCCCAACAACAAATAATCTGTACGTTGACATTCCCCACTCGGCACACAATAGGTAGTACTTAGAAGTAAGTGAAACAATTGAAACTGGAACAAAAGATAATATGTCAATTTTATATAACATTACAAAATGCGCAATACAAGGGAGACAGTCAATCGACAACCCTATTACTACGTGATTCCTTACCGAGCAGCCGTAAATAATAATTTCAAAGACACTACCGAGACAAAGTACTGTTTCCTTTGCATGTACTGTGCGGCGGCTGCGTAGTCTGTAGGCTGTAGCTATACCGAGTTGATCGAACGCCAACAGACATTGACACACGCATTCGACGTGACGATTAGCTGCGAGTTGGTGAAATCGGACTGATATTGTCACCAAACTAATTGTGTTGCGTAAACAAAGGGAAACCGTTTAGATTGCCCGCCGACCCATGTCATTATATACCACACAGGGTTGCGTTCAAATTGACAAAAAAGGTCCGAGACTAAAGGTAACTAACGAAACTTTTTTTGGTAAGAAACGTGACCTCTAATTGTAAAGTCTCGAATTCGAGCGTCGAGTTGTTCAGTGTTTTTACCCGACTGCCGAAATATGGTAATGTTTTTTTGAGCGTATGTATATACAATTATACATATAAGTATGTATATAAATTTCGGCACGGTCCACGGCTTCAACCGTGTGACGGATTTCCAAATAGGTCTCATTAGATTTGTCTCAGTTGTGGGAGTGACAGAGGGTACCTATATTACTTCGGTTTTTAGGTAGTATTTTCAAAGGTGTCGTGAGGCGGGCGGCGCGGCAGTTCAACAAGGCCTGTGACTCGATCGAATCAGTTCTCAACTATGGGACGTGACCTCCACAACCGAATAGGATAACAACATATCATGATTGAAGCCTTTGTTGCCTTTGTCAAGATATTAAAATGAATAATGTCATACGTACTTACACATCTTTATACTTACAAATAACTTCAAGTATTTACCGACATACTCTTAAATAAATGAAGATTAATAGAGAACTGAAAAAAATAGAGAACCGATAAAAATAGAGAACAAATGAGACTGAAGACTTTAATCGTAAGTAATACCCACGGTCCCACTCCGTGCCTAGATCGTTTAAGAAGGGCCCTAGTATTAAAAGTATGTCATATACTTAAAGTTATATGACACCAAGTTGTTTTTACAACATTGACCAAGACCAGCTAATGTCTTGTGCATTCGGCGCATGGTTCAACTTCCAACAAACCAAAAAACACGAACGCTAAAACTAAGTACATTATACAACGAAGCCACGCTTTGACTTATTTGTCTAACAAAAATATTTTGACTCTACAATTTGTCTTTGCGCTGTACTACGAGTATATGCACAATAAATATATACTGTGTCTAACTCGTTGTTGAAACGTTCTCTTCACAACTCAGTCGAAATCAATGGAAGTTTCATACATTTTTATATAACCGTATAAAAGCCGAGTACAAACATCATTGAAACTTATCATTTATTTCAGTCAGCTCAGGGTAGGGAGGACTTACAGACAAGGTACATATAAATGGGCGATTCTCGAGGGGCATTCATACTCGTTGGCGAACAAAGGGACTGAGAAAGGCGCATTACATCTTACAGTCATGTACCGTTAGCGACGAAAGTCGCTTAACACATCCTAATTTACAAGGCATATAGTGCTCAAAATCTTAATTATGTAATACTAAGCACATTTCATTGTTAATAATGTCCTCTCAGGATTAGAAATAATGAAAAAAAACTTTATTACCATCTGTTGGAATATGGGCCATTGTAAATGGGTTTGAGTGTAGCGACTTATGTGACTGACTGTACTCCCAGTAGAGA
The DNA here is from genome assembly GCA_963859945.1 of Euplagia quadripunctaria. Lineage (NCBI taxonomy): Eukaryota > Metazoa > Arthropoda > Insecta > Lepidoptera > Erebidae > Euplagia > Euplagia quadripunctaria. Next base: position 241,611 of record OY982577.1, read on the forward strand.
ATAATCTAGGGTTGTGCGTCACGAAATCCCTTTAAACTAATAGGCACTCGTCCGATGTGTTCTTGAATCAACCGATATAAGTAACGAGCCGGGTTCGATCAAGCGGCGAGTGTGCGTGTCATCTACTAACGTGTTGCCTAAAGCAAGGTCGTACTTTACACTAGATTATTTATGGTATAAGGAGAAAACAAATTAAGATTTTTCAAATCACACGAGCACCGGTGAAATTTCTCCAAAACTTATGTATTTTCTCGATATGAATTAATTAAAGAGACTTTTTTGTCTTCGTAATACAACTAAGTGTTCAAAGAAACACAGCTAAAGGTAATGGTAACCTTTGCTGCTAAACATACACGACAGCAGCAATGAGGAAAGAAGATAAGAAGAAGTTGATGGTAAGAAGAGAGCTTGAGCTTACCTTGTATGTGTTTAAAGTTTTAAAGGTAAAATCCCTAATCCTGGATAATAATATACTGGAGCGATTAAATGTTCCGGATAGACATGCGACCGGCGACGAATGCCGCTGTGGTTGAAGCAGCACAACTTGACTACAGGAGGCGCCTTTGACGCACGCACACACAACCCTCCACCTTGTAGCGGATAAACTCGACTTATTCTCTTGCACACGTTGGGTGAATTCACAAAGATTTGATTGTTTATAATTAGTTGTGATAGCAACTAGAAGTGAAAAGGTACTTCCCGATTTATTTATTATTGCACATTTACTTTAAAAAAGCATTAGAGAAACCTGTAATGATAGTGTTAGTATGTAAAATAAATAGATAATGTTACCCGAGGAGCTGCTGATCCTACTTATAAGTAGAACTTTAACACTACGCGGTAATACATAAGATGGAGGTTTTACCCCTGTAAGCCGGTTCTAATTCGAGTTATCGTCGTTAAAGAAAGACTGAATGCTGTTAGAGATCATGTAAAACTATTTTAAACCATACGGACGGAAAAGTCAAACACTAACTACATTTTAAATCTATGAACGGCTCTGCCGCGCCGCGCCTCCCACTCGCATGTTATTGTGAATACGTCATTATCGGAATGACATGGACAAATGAAACGATAAAAGGCGCCTTCTTAAGTTGTTCTAAGGTAATTTAGGGGCTTATGGACTGATATTATTTCCTGCCCACTCGTTTGTTCCGATCGATTTCCGTCGCAATTAATCCATGATACACGACAGACCGTACCAAGTCCATTGTCCGGTCCGTACCATATTCGAACGTCTGTTAGCAAGTCTGCTCAACGCTCACAGCTTTATGTATTATATTCCCACAAAGCATTAAGTTGATATAAATATCATTTGGTTGTGTGTGTGAAAATCCTGACTTGTTTACGTGAGCTTGTCAGTCGGCAGATTAAAATGAATAGTGCAGGGGCCCATTGTGCCCTATTTAGTTGATGAATGGCTCGGCGACTCCCAGCGCCGCGCACCGCGCATGTATAATGTAGCAGGTTCGGTGCCTATACAACGCTTATGCTTCCGCTCAACGATAGACAACTACCCTCGTAGCTCATCACTGGGTGGTCGTAGGTACCTATATATTTAGTTTAAATGTCAAAAACCGGTGAACGTGTGACCGTTTCGTGACTTTTACCATAATTGTCGGTAATGCATTTCGTAAATGGTTGTCTTTGAAAGCCATGCAGTAAATAACTAAATATCATCCACTCGCAATTTACCATCAGCCAGGCTGGTTGCAGAACGAGGATGCAAACAATTATAATTGTTTCTTCTAGGCTCATCAATCATTTTGTGCTAATAATAGCACAGAAGCATCAAAAATGGTTTTTATTAATTAGAAAAGATATATATATATAAATGGTTTGGGGGACCTTTATCTGGCAGGGACAAATGGGACAATAAAGGTTAAAAAAATTAACGGTCACTATGCTATAACAATAAAACTTGTACAATGAAACTATTTCTATATGACGTCAGCGCATGTTCACAACTACTTAGATCTTAACAGTTTAAGTACCTAGCACTTATATGACTTTGTAGCGAGGTGTTTGAACCAGATGAGAGTGTAGCGTCCGCTCCACTCTGGTCTCTCCAGCGTGCACGCTGCGGCACATCGAACTTCCATTAGTTGCGGGCCCCGTGGGGGGCAGCCCTCACTAAAACGCCTCTAGACCACAAGTTATATTGCTCTATACCTATAAGATTGCTTCCTTTGAACCGGACTCGTAATTCTACCGCAATCATTCCGAGCAATGTATATTGCCCAACTATGCGGTAACTAGAGAGGTGAGTGACCCGATAGTGGCGGGGGTACGACTTCCTTCCATTACTGAAACTCGACACACGATGTACATTGCTCGTTAAGTAATAATACTGTATTAGGAGCGATGAATGAGAGCGCCGTTGAATGGTGTCGTGAACTGGGGGCCGGTGGAGGCCGCATCCGGTGGCGGTTAGTGCTCAAAAACGCCGGCACTTGAAGCAGGAAGAAGGGCGGATCGCAATCGATCGTTCGCAGTGGGAATCGTTCGCAAGCACTTTCAGCACGGCGCTCCATCACAATAGCATGACAGTTTATCTTAATTTGAGAATTTTTACTTCTGCGCTAGCTACACTGGGAACAGCATTTCCCGTTCGGGAAATTTACAAAAATATATTTATTTACAGGCTTAAATGTCGTAGTTTCAGATCTGCATTCCATGAAACCATTTATATTAACCAAACAAATTTACATTTATTTTAGACGTCATTATTATTTGTTACAAGTATATCTTAGCAACACCAAAGAATTATCAAAACATTGATGGAATCGGATCGAAAATTATTGCTATCATCGAGTGAGAAGATTAATTTTAATTTCGTATTTAAATTAATTGTATAATATAGCAATGACATTTCTTTGAAAAGGCAATTCTTCATTAGTTTTTCTATCGTTCGATTGTTTTTTGATGATGATTTTTTTCTCTTTGATGATCTGTGTGTGTGAGTGGATACTTTATAATACATAATCTCCCTGGCGCAACAATTGCAGAGGTGTACTGTGAAGAATTGCAAATGATGATGGACGAGCTCGCTGTCAAACAACCGTGACATGTCGAGTGTCGACTGCTTTAGTACAGCCCTTCTTCACGACGAGTATCCACATACCATACAACGTACAATCTGAAAGTTACAGGAGTTATGATTGGAAACAACTTAACTGTGTTCCTACCAATTTTTTTTTCGGAATTCGGATGATTTTTTACTGAGAAATAAGTTTAAATCCGATGAAGCGGTGAAAAACGTCTTTAAAATATTCATCGATTTCAGTCCCCAGGATTTCTACAACTAAATAATGTTGTCCGGTGTTCCGCTTTTAGAGCGTCATGTTATTATTTCCTGTACGCTAACTTATTAGACGTAATATGAGCGGAACCATCTCACCACCACCACCACCACTAAGTGATTGGTGTACTAATAATACTTTCATTGGGACTTGATTTTTTACATTGTTGACAATGCCAAACAGACTGTTGTTATCGGCTTATAAATATCTCCTATTTATGACACGCACATACGTGTACATTATACTTACATCACATACAAATAAATGGTTATCGAAGTGGAATTTTAATATCTAGCTGTTTGTGTGTCCCTCTCACGACTCCACCCAGTTGATACAATGAATAGGTACTTGTGTATAGTTTACTAAATAAACTTCAATATATAGTGCATAAGGAAAATATTAAATAATTGGCTGATTTAGTCATTAACTAAGCGGTAAGTGTTGTCGAGGTAACCCGCACTTAATTATTCCAATTATATGGAGGTATATTCTGCCTGCCTACATTATACTATACTTCCGTACATATTCCTCAAACAACAAATACTGCAATGTGATGTACTTGGAACGGTGTTTACAGCGCTTATGTAACTACAGTCACAAACAAAGTATTGGAATGAATTATGCCAAAACTGTTGACAAACGAGTCGCCGGAGTCGCAAATGATGACAAGTAGGGTACATACCGCCAGGCGGGCACAACGGGCACATCGCGCCACCATCATATCTTAATACGCTACGTTACCGTTACCTGCCATTACACATACTTACACTGCAAGTTTCCATGCGGGCTGCCATAAAGAGATATATAAACCAAACGACTAGAAGTGCAATAACAATATTGCTTATCATAAAATCAGTAAACGACGTCCATCGTCGGCGCTAACCGCCGCCGCCATTACCACGCAGTTGATGTTCCTATGAGGGAGCGATGTGGCGACACTGGGCGACACCACCTGCGCTCTGTTAAAACTACATTTGCAGTCTGCAGCTCATTATGTGCGGTGAAGTGCGGTGGTAATGCACGTTTTTGCGTCATGATTATTGCGGCGTTTTTGCGACTGCATCTGCATTGCGCATGCGATACAAACTAGACGCAAGATTGCAATATTTCTGCTTTACGAGTGACAGTAAAAAGTGCTTACATTGTAATGTTTTTTACGTTCGAGTCGCGTAGCGTCGTGACGTGATGGCATCCGTCGTGCGGACAGAGCTGCGCTCGGATCCTGTTCGTAAAGAGCTCGTGTTCAATGCTCAGCCAAGACCTGCGCTATATAACACACGGTTCCGTTTAGTACATCTTATTATCTTCATCTGAGACGCTGTAGAATCCGTCGTGGATCTCTTTGGTATTGTACTACGAGATAACAAGGACAATAAATTAATGTGTCATGTTTTGCTTGAAATACGCAACTATATGAATATGTGGATTAACACTAATACACTAGGACACGTTAGTACAACAGTCTTGTACACATAGTCACATACAGCACCATATTTTGAGCTTCGTATACGAGTTATGAACGGAAGGGTCAGTCCATCGAACGATCGACTGATCTAATCTTTATCAGAACTAGTGTTCATTTGCTTAACAGGAATCTGGCCCCGGTCACTCTGATAGAAGTCTGATTGAGAAAGTTTTAACGAACACGAAAATTGATAAGTCTTAAGTGTTTGTTAGGTAAGCCCTACGAAGATCGTGTAGGTTTACCTATGGCACCGCGTACCGAGATCTTGTATGTATATTATATGATCGGAATTCAAATAAAGTTCAAAATGTGGATGGATAGACGGATACAGGTTGTTTAAACTTCACTTAATCTGCTGATAATAATACGGAAGGAGGCCCTGGCTGATGTTCTGGTATTTTGGTTAATCCTTTAAAAACACACCGTTGAGAGTACCATAGTACTATTAATTTCTATGAACAGGTGCATTGCGGTGTTCTCGTGAAAAAAGAAAGAGAATACAAGAAACAATTATTTAAAAAAACACTGTCATTGTACCTATGGGCAAACACATATATGCAATAAATTATTTGGATATCACTAGCGTGACTTGAGTCCAACCACGACTCTCCATTCAACCAACCGGCCATTTATAATTTGTTACTTTTTTAGGTCTTCAGTTCAATAAATCACGTGCAAGAAAGTTTCTCTCGAACCGTATCAAATAAAACCCTTTTAGTGTTATAGTTTGAGGGCGAACCTCTTGTCTTTGGCGAGTTGTGCCAGGATTAAAAGTAACATTTGGCATCATCTTAAACAACTCCTTAACATACAAATAATTATGAAAGTGCCTATTAGAAGTTCCAAAGGCTTAAAGTTCAGTTCATAAGTAGTTGATAAACCAGGTTTGAGTTTTACTGAGTAATTTAGCAGCTAGCTTAGTAACTTGAACCATTTACAGAGAAACTTATGATCTGCATAGGTGCGTTGCGCGTTGTAGACTGTCGTGAGTTCGTGATCTTAGATTGAAGAAAACATTGGCTACAGATAACACGAGGGGTTAGTATCTGTTCCAGTTCCAAGCAGTATCCTAGATGTTAGAATTGTATCCCCTGTAAACTATACATGTTTTAACCAAATAAATATATCTTATTTTATGTTATTGATGACTGTGTGATGTTGTGATTATTGTGTTTAACTTGTAAATACAAAGGATGCATATTACTTCCGACAGCGCAAATACCCACTTTCTATTCTATCGGTGTTTCCGGTGTTTCGTGATACTGTTTTAGGTAACATAAGACTGTGGTATTTGATATCCATTCACGTGTCCGCTTGCTGAGCCACAATCTCCCTTAAGATCACTAGAGTAATTTATGAGAACCACTATCGCGTCATCCCTGTCCCACTTAAACGAATGGTCCCCACGGGAGCAGGACAACGATGTAACCGAGTTATCGCGCGGAGTCGGCCGCCTAATAAAGTAAGATAGAGTCTCTTATAAAGTGGATAGTACGGGTGAAGGAAAAACTTGAGCAATATTGTGTGTTTCCTAACAGAGATTACGTTAATAGCTCTCTGTGAAATTTGCCTCACTTTGTGCTAAGAAAATGGGATCCTCTAGCTTGAATGATAGCCAAATTGACAAAACAAAGTGACTGGCCTGTTGGTCTAGTGGTCTAGTCTTGAATTATATTTTGTGAATGAGTTAGAAGAGAAGTATCTAACGTCGTATCTCGGCGTGTTTAGGTACTGATAGCATTGGCTTTTCAATACATCTTTACATGTATTAAAATCATAAGGACTTCTTTAAATGTAGGTAGATACATATTAGTTTAATGTGATGGAGCTAGAAATTATATGTATATTGTAACTCAAGTAAATAAGTACTAAGCAAAGCTTACCACAGCAAAGGTAGGTACCTATAGGTATAGAGATTAATGATATCGTAGTGCTGTTTCCTTTCTAATGTAAAAGATATGAGCCACATCAAATCTAGGAGGATACACCGGATTTAAACTTGAATTGCTTGAATCGCTGTATTTCGAGCTGCAGGTGTTTACTTTGTATGTTATGTGCATTCTGCTTTTTGGTTTTGTTCACTGATTCTCTGCACGCGTTAATCGCGAGAACTTCCGGTCGGTATTGAAAAAATATTTTAGCATTGCGTAACCCAATTCTTGAACAGGGACATCACGCCAAGACCCTTAGGAGCAGAGTAGTGGCCATAAACGCGGGAGAAACTGCAAGGAACGGCAATTGTACCTACCTATACAGGTGCATACCTATTACTAGACACAGTATACTTTTAATCAATGGAGTGGTCGCCACTATTGTGTACATGATGTTTTATAGTTTAAGAAAGTTTATATCTTGATCTAACACATCGATAAGGCGGTGATCGATAGCAGTACGTGTGTGCCGTTCTTTGGCGAGACACGTAAGTGATAACGAATGGCTACGTCGAATATGACCCTTGGCAATAAATCTCAATGGTTTAAGTCCCCACCGCACCGCGCGGGTACGGCATATGGAGCCTTGTATCGACGCTGATAAAGTTGAAGCTTAGAATTTATCTTTATTCCTTAGGAACTCCTATTTCTCCACAAATCTATATATTTCGATACTAATCTAATTCTGCTATAAAGTTTTGACAGTCACTTTTTGTGTTGACAGAAACGACAACAATGTAAGGAACACGACATTATACAACTAATGCAGGTACCTAACAGAATAGAATAGTTTGATTTGGCTTTCATAAACTTGTAAACCAGTATGAGGTAAACAGGATTCTTCGTAATGGCAATTCACTTCTAACATGAACATAATTTCACCGAGGTGCCCAAGGACATATACTACAACGATTAAACTACAACAACTGCCGTGTGAGGTGAACAACTATAGTCCCAGACAAAGAGTATTGTTTACATAATGATTGGTAATTCCCAAAAAAACTAGTACTGCAGTTTTTCAAATACATAAATCAAACATATATTATAAGGTTAAATCAATATCTTACAAAGCCCCCCAAAGGCCAGCCGATCATCAAACCCGCACTTTGTACCGTATCGTAATTGTCTTTATTTTGCCAATATGTTTGTACTTTGCCATTAATCATCAAATCAAATAATTTAGTTGCCGTTTGTTAAATTATCTTTTGTAAATACCAACATACTTAACTACACACTGTCTACGACAGTCCTCATCTCCACTGAAGATGGACACTAGAATCACATTTTAAGTGCGTATCTTACGATACTACCAAAAGTACTTATCTTTATGGCCCAACCCATATTTTGTAAAAATACTTTTTAATACAATAAACTTTTATTATTATTATTTTATTATTTATATTGTACTATTTAAATTCTCTGCATTTTTCTTAAATTATAAAGAATATTATGAATCTTTATCAGACCTATCAAAAGGCACATATTCAATAATGTCTAAGTAATCGGTTCGAGGCACACTAATTCAACGTTCAGTTTAAGATGCGTTGACTAACTAGGTCCCCGCTCCAGACAAAGCTAGATCCAAAACACCGAGCATAACATACTCTTAAATCGCTGCGAATGCCACAGTATTTGTGGCACAGTAAAGGCAAAACGCGGCTGATGGAAACTCTCTGTACTGGGATTTCTAAATTCTTATCAACTTTTACCCTAAGACTGATGGTAGCGGCGTGAAGCGATACTGCAGTCTTCAGCAGACGTGTCAGCTGACGTCACCAAACAGATATCCAAGACCCTGCGACGCGGGTTAAAGAAGCCATCAAACCCCTATATCTCTTATTTTAAGTATTTCCTAGAACTTCGTTCTCCGCTTCAGAACAATTCTTAAAGCTTCAGTGACGTTGTTTATATTTATTGAAACCGCTCGGATAATAATTTATTCGTATTACTTACAACATTGACACCCTTCAATGGAAGTTGGCAGTAGATGATGATGTCGTTGACAAATTCACACAGGTAGGGGACGCAGCCACTCACACATAGAAATACATACAGAACAAAGACCAACAGCTGCGTCAAAATTTGGAAGGAAGTATTCGTTTTTTATAGTCGCATGTTTGTATGCTCAGAAGATATGAAAATAATTAGACATTAAGTTCTTAGAACACCTAAGAGAGTTGACAATGCGGTGTGTCACCGTGAATGCTATATGATCGCGGAGATTCATAAATATTTACAGTTATGATCGTTTTATCTATAGCTCTTATCTAAGGTTTTGTACTGACTGGTTCCCTCTTGGACATGTAATTACGATGTATTAATGAAGCTGCTACTACGTAAAAGATAATGGTCACATATAGTTAATTATCGTTATGCAATAAAAATACAAGAAATTTATTTTTAAATGTTGATTGTCGTAAAGGTGAGGGAATGACCCGCATTAATTAACGTAATGCGTTCGGAAGAGATAAGCGCTCCGTTACGTGGTACTCCAAAGGTTTAGGTATTTGAATAGAGGTAAACAACAAAGTGTACCTTACTCATTTTCGCTAAACATTATTTAATAATAAAATATTTTTTTGTCAGCAAATAAAACTAGGTGTATACCATAAAAGTAATTCAAAGATTTTTTATTCCTTGAAAAATGCAATTTATAAGTTAAGTTATCCATTATAAATGTAATTTATACAAACTATTTACAGCACTAATAGGCTTTGCAGCATGTTAACTCAAACTTCGAGACTTACCTACTCTGTGAATTGTTTTGGAAAAAAGTTGAAAAAACCCTAACATATTAATGAACGCTCAATTCACACCTTGTTTAATAAAATGCTTAAAATTGTTACTTACTAAATAATAATCATAACTTTAAAATACGTCGGGGGACTCGAAAATCCTTTCAACGGTTAGAAAATAGCTAATGATCTTCAAACGGCTGAACAGATTTCCTTGAATTATATCTAAGAACACTCTCGATTAAGTCACCTTTCAAACAAAAAAAAACGCACTTAAATCGGACAATTCCTTTGGGAGCTACGACGCCACAGACACGTCAAACTTATAACACCCCTCTTTTTGCGTCAAGGGTTAAAAAGGTAAAAACTCGTTATTAAGATTAACTGACTCGGACAACTCAATTAATGAAACAAACTTTTGGGGTAACTGGCTTCTTGTTACTTTTAGGTAGATCGATTACCGATCGCATTGTTAATATTATAAACATAGGTATAATATCGTGGGAGAGCCATGCGTCGGCACGTATGGGCCGGCTCGACCGGAGTGATAGCACAGCTTCACAGAAAACCGGCAGTGAAGCAATGATTTCATTGCTTTTCGCCGAGTGAGTGAGGTTCCTGGAGGCCCTAACCCTTTCCTCTTCCTTTCTCCCCTCCTCGCCCCCTATTCCCTCCTTCCCCTACTCAAACCTTAAAGGTCGGCAACGCACTTGTGACTTGCGTTGCAAGTCCCAGGTACTCAAGGGCGGCGGTAGTCATTTACCATCAGGTGACCCGTCTGCTCGTTTGCCCCCTATACCATAAAAAAAAAACAATTTAAGTAATAAATGTTTTGCAACCCAGTGCATTATATACTATTCACCTCCTGGCTCCATCATCAGACCAGCTGGTCTGGCTGACAATACCATAATTTGGCAACTTGGAGCTCCAAGTTGCCAAATTATGGTATTGTCAGCCTAACTTCATTTCGATACGACAATTAGAAGCAGGTTAATATTAACTACCAACATTTCTTTACATAGTTAGTAACAAGTGCAGTTAATGAAAGCGTATTAATAAAAAACCGGCCATGTGCGAGTCGGACTCGCGCATGAAGGGTTCCACACCATCGTACAATATTTAATACTATACGTCAAAAAAAAACATTTCTAGTAGGGGAGCCCCCTTTAATTTTTAAATTATTTTTATTATTGTTGTTATAGCGGCAACAGAAATACATTTTTTTAAATTTTTTCAATTTTTTAAAAAGACAACTCCCGCATTAGGAATTACTCCTGTGTCGCTGGGGACTTTACAAACATGGAACCAACGGACACACAGAACACGCAGACTCAGGTGGGAATCGAACCCACGACCTATAAGCATAGCGGTCAGGGTCACTAACCGCTAGACCAACAGGCCAGTCAAACATCATCTGTGAAAATTTCAACTGTCTGGCTATCACAGTTCATGAGATACAGCCTGGTGACAGACAGACAGACGGACAGTGTAGTCTTAGTAATAATAGGGTCTCGTTTTTACCCATTGGGTACGGAACCCTAAAAAATGAGGTGCTTGTTAACTAACAATTGGTTTAACATGTGTAACTCTCAAGCAAGGAGCTGGACTTAACACACTATGAAGTACTGGAGGCTTCACAACGTCCAAAGTCAAGCTTGAGATCTCCTGGTCACTCTTCGAACAGTGTTAATACTAGAGGAGACTTGTTTTATACCACTGCTTTATTACACCCTTAGCGGTGGAATATTTTCTTCAAATTTAAATGGGACCTTAAGTACAACTAGTCAAATTATAAATTAATTATTGAAATCGGTTCACAAACGGCGAAGTTATCGCGTAACAAACACACAAAAAAACAATATTAAGTTCAAACTGTGAACCTTAACTCTTTTTGAAATCGGTTAAAAATCAGTTCTAGTAAAACTATGACCCAAGTTCTTTAAACGATAACGTGTTCAAATTGCATTTCAACTTAAAGTTAAGTACAGCGGCTCGACAGTTTACTTAACACACCCAAACTTTTTCGATGGCTGTGTAAATATTACATCGGAGAGCCATTGTATCTAATTATACAAGGTTATCTTCTATGCAAACAGGATACATAAGATTATCAACTTTTAGCGTATACAATCTGACAGCCCTACGGACAAATGTGTGTGTATTCAAGAAATCACTACGAGTGTTAAAGTGCTTATTACACTTGGCTGAATTCAGTCGTCTGAATTCAGTAGTTACTGAATTCAGAAGTTAGAAGCTTCTGATCACACTGTCCTAAATTCAGTTACTGAATCAGTTACCGACTATAGCGCGACGAAGTTGGACCTGTGGTGCGTGTACGAGGATGGCTCCTAGGGATGGCGATCTGAGATCGATTACCTAATCGAAGAATCGATTTTTTCATTTTAATATTAGCGCAGACATATAATATACTTCTAATTTACGTGGAAATGATACATGCACCACCGATTGTTACTCAGCAATTCAAAACAAAGTTAAATGTAATGAGGAAATTTGGCAGATTGTAGTAGTCTGATGTGCCGGCCACCGTACATTCTCATTAAACCTTAATCAATAGTTAAATATGATGAGTGTGAATTTAGCAGATATGTTAAAATTAAAAAATTAAGAACTCAATAAAAAAAAAAGAAAAACAAAATGCACATAATTTTTTTTTTGTTTATGAAATCGGCATTTTTTTGCTTAAAAAATATCAACATTTCATTGGTTTAGTAAAAAAATTTAAGTTAACAAATGTCTGCTAAATTTAGACTCATTTAATATGTCTCATTTTTTGTTTTATAATATTTTAAATGCTTGATGAATGTACGAGGTTTTAAAGCCAAAGTACGAAATTTTTAGTTGTTTTAGTTGTATAGGTACGAGGAAAAAGTTCTAAGGTTAGCAACCCTGGTCAGAAACCATCCTGGCTTCTGAATTCAGGATGCTAACTTGCTAAATGCGATTACACTTGACTGAATTCAGTAGCGACTGAATTCAGACGACTGAATTCAGCCAAGTGTAATAAGAGCTTAAGCTTGTTTCGAGGTTAACTGTCATCGAAGTTAACATTATCATGTTCTGTACAATTTCTAGCAGTGTGTGTTAGAAATGGTTTTGTGTAATTAGTTGATATATGTTCTCGCTTAATTACTATTAGCTAGCTTCTACAGTACATTTGAGTGTGTAGAGTTGTAACTTAGGACAGAAATACTTCCTCCTACGTTAGTTTACATTTCAGTAGTACTTGATGTACCTATTCACTTTGCGTAGCGAAATAATAGTCGATTTCAATGTGTTTCGCATCAATTTATTAAGTCTAAAATGCTTCTGGCGTTTGTTGGACGGCGTGGGTTCCGTACGTCTGCATATAAAAACGGAATCCTTGTCTAATGTCTTGTCTATGTAATTGAAACTTTATATGTTTAATAAATCCACTATTGACATTATATCCTGTTAGGTTTACAAAAATAGATATATTAATTTGATATAAATTCGAAATATTGTATTCGTTTGTTCATATTTGGGGAGTGGAAACGAATGTTACGGGCAACACCGAATGTTTACCCCGAGAGAACAGTAAATTTAGGGGGCCTATTTGCTCGTGGCCAGCATCGAGTTCGGACGTGTGTTTAAAAGTGTATTGAAATGGAAGAATATATATCTACCCTACAGTATTCACGTGAGTTTTATTGTACTGTCATTTTTACCTTTATTTGAGATATCTTACATTTCAGAAGTGGAATAGGCCCACTTTCCTCATTTTATTTAGATTATAGTGGCTAATTGATTTAAATACGGATGATTTCATTTAAGAACTTCGTATCTCCAAATGGTAAAAAAAAAAAAAAATATTAAGTACCTTACTAATTATAAAACATAGACAAATAGCATTATTTACATATCTATTATTATTAATTGGGCTTATATTTGTTGTAATCATTATTTTTATATCTGATAAAATTATTAAATAAATGGACTTGCGTATAATTGTTAAACATGTGTAATGGATTTACTAAGTAGGTAGTTTTACTTTTGTAAATAAAAAAAAAAACTAAAAACAATTTGAAAATACGAGTGATTGCATGGTGGTTGTTTCGGCATCATATACAGATGACATCAAAATTTCGAAATTTTTGGATTTGCGAGATTTGAGAATTAAGTCCATCGCTTTAACATTTTTGTTAGTGTTATACCTTTGTACGAAATGGTATAAGTTTTTAAATATTACATTACACATCTCAACATCTAGTTGCTAAACGTAGCGGTGTTTATTTCGGTGTCCAAAAAAAAAAAAATTAAACGTTAATTTGAGCTAGGGAGCGTTGCTTCCGAGATACCCTATAATTTTGAAATAACATCACAAAGCGTAATTTAATTTTATATATGTAACCGTTGGTGTATATCATCTGTTTGTTAAATTATATTGCAATATTCTTCGGGGTATCTCAATAGTTCAGTGTAAGCAATGAACCATGCAACTGCAAACAAAATTGGTTTTCAAAGGATCGTTACCGAAATATCACGAATAATGTTCAAGTACCTTGCAGTAATTTTAGTCTGAAAAAAGGAGTTTTTAATTATTTTACATAGCTCCTTGTACACAGCTCCCATGTATAAGTTTCAGAGTAATGATGCTGTAAGAAGAGTAGTTACTTCAAAGCGGTTAAGCACGCCGCCATCTATCGAAATATTGAGCTCCTGTTCGAATAGAAAAAGTCGCAGACAAACACGGGTTCTGCATTCAAGATAACAAGATGAAGATTTTCGAGACAGAAGCTTGCAACGTACACATAGCCCGTTGCTGCAACGCGAGCAAATGCCGCTTTATACACCAGGTCGCTGCTCGTGGCTGCTGCGACGTCGATGTACAGCGGCTCCGGGGAGCATCAGATGTCGAAGTCGGCGCATTGACTTCAAAGCTGAGTAAACGGTCAGACAGTCCAATTTTTACTTCGAAATATATTTTAAATCTAATAAAGTCATTAAGTAGTCGCAATGTAAATTATGACATTTAACAGTAATGGTAAGATGAACCACAAACATTCGATCTGATTTTGACCCCTCGATTAAAAGCCAGCGCATAGATATTTCAATCAGAAAGTTAACCAAGGTGTATACAGTTGGGATGAAAAAAAAAACTATCATTCTTCTTGTAATGCAGAAACTATGAGGATTAGCTAGGATGTGGCATGAGAGTCTAAACTCTGTACTATTCGGTCGAGATGAATATATTTGATGAAATGTTGTTAAATGTTTCCATTTGAGCAAAATTATGAATAAACCTTGGAGGATATGCTTAAGCGGAAAAGTTAGTTTGGTGAACCTCTGACTGAGATACTTGCTCAACTGAACGGATGTGATGTTGATGGTAAACGTACAATTAAGTGTTTCATCCAGGTGTTGAGTGATAAACCCTGGATTAAACCCTTAGGTCTAACGCTAATGCAATGTGTTGTTCTCATCGCGAACAACTACTAAAAGTTTTAATTACTACAAAGATACCCTACAAGCCACCGCCGTAAAATTTCAGAAACAAAACTTCGTACCGGTATAATGCGACAGGCATTGGCATATCTAACCGCCTGTTTTAATTGTTAAGTAAAGGACTACCTTTGCCTTACATGTCCTATGCCGTTGATTGTATGGGAAGTGTCGAAAGGTTTTTTTTCATAAAGCTGAAAACTGTGCCGGTGATAATGTAAACACTAATAAACCTGAAGATGTGCAAAGAACAACTCGTATATCTACGTTGGCATCCAATTCCAAATTTAATAAATAATGTATCGTTAATAGTATAACACTAAAGGGTTGATAGATTTAGGTAGCCGGGTAATAGTAATAATAAGGATCATTTATTTGTGTAGCGAAACTACGGTGGTGGCGTGTTCAGTATCTCTTTAATACTCTGTGTTAGTACATTGTGTAAGTATTTATACTTTAATATTAAACGTGTGAGCTAACATCGATACACACAACGAACAGACATTTCGATGATAAAGTAAACATGTAAATAATGTATACGGAAACTATATTCGAGTATACGCTGCTATTCAGGTGACATGCATATTATTGAGAATAATAATAATACGTTACAATGCTCTTACATTTGCATGAATATGAGTACAGAGTTAGACAATATATTCATCATATCTGCTTGTTGGGCTTGTTGAAGTGTTAAGAGTCCACAGTATGTTTATTAGAACCGAGTCACGACAGCTCTTCTATACCTATAAAGGGTTTTGGGAAGTGCGTTTCACTCTCGAAAGGTAGTATTTCTGAAGACTTAAATATTTATAATGTAAAACTACTGTAATGTCACAAGTAATTGAGAACAGGTTTAGATAGATTCGATGAACCTAACCTTATCCAAATGTTAGATACTATTTACAAAATAAGGTTTAGCGATGCAACCGCACCACTCTTAGCTCTTTAACAGTTTGAAATTTCAATTTTGATAAAAAGATTGGGATGATAAAGTGGGTCATCCCATACCAATTCAATGGGGCATAAATAATATTAACCACAAAAAGATAGGACTCCTTCCGAAGTTATGTTTGGATTGAATATGAATGCGGAGATTGACCCACGGTTGAATGAGGTAAGACGTAAAAGTAACTAAAAATTTGAATTTAGAAATATTGCTTAAATCCGTCAAAAAGATAATATATATGTACAGCAAGGAAAATAAAAACGTGCATGTGACAGCAGCCGATCGTATGTTACCATGTCTTCATGTAGCTACCATAAACATAGACGATGATGATGACGATGATGATGACGATGATGATGATACAGAACAGGTAAAAGAACAGAAAAGTTAAAATATTCCGTTAACATTTGTATGTGTGTGTAGTGTGTGTGTGTATTTTGCATAGGCATTAGGTACCGAATAAATAATTATTTACCTATTGCACAGAATTCATAATAGTTCAAGTACAGAAGTCACACTTTGCCAAATAATTTAATTAAATAGCGACTCCTGTTCCGACATAATAAAGTCTCAACTCGGGTCACACAGCGCTAATTATCTGCAGGTATATTCAACTAGCAGTTGCCTCTTTCTATCGCGTAACTCTTATCTGTTTCGACAGCACCGCGATATTAGGGTTGTCTTTTTATTTAAATTAATTAATGTGAATATTTAGTTACTGCCTTATTTTTGTGAACAAATAAACCTAGACCAGGTACCAATAACTCGATAGTCTACATATGAAAGAATGACGCGACGCATATTGTGTGCTAAAGCATCAAACAAATGGCGCGCCGCATCCCACTGAATTCTGGCACGATTGGTCGAACCCGAAGTGTAATTGTAGCTTTATACCTACCTACACTGCCAAGTAAACCTGGCATGCTTATTGTGACTGCCTTATACATTCAGCTGAATGCAATAATTATTGTCTATCGGTACAAACTGTAAATATGATACGGAATAATTGTATGAGAAAATATAGACTATTAGTATAAAATTAAATGATTTATCATAATAAGCTAGTTATATATTAATTAATAAGATGTGACATAACTATGCCCTTACATGGATAATATAATATAAACAGAAAAAGGGCGAGACAGCAAAAAGAAATGATTTATGATGAGATATCACTACATAATAATGGAGCAGGGTCCCCCGCCGCGTCTGTATGTTCGCGATAGACTGAAGAACTGCTGGGTTTTCACTAATAGACGGAGTGATTCAGGCGGAAGGTTTAGGTGTATAATTTGTTAAGATTTTGTGTAAATTGATTGAAATATGTTGATGTTTGTTGAAGATGTCTCTTCTACCCGTACGAGGCCGAAGTGATGAATAAGATTACTAATTGTTGTCATCCGCCGCGCTGGTGTGTAAGAAGGAAGGTTCACAGCCAGTATGTCGCTTGTGGGAAAGAAGTACCATTACTGACGTCTGCTGGTTTCTGAGAAGGAAGGTTCACAGCTATTATGAGATGTATGCCGCTTGTGGGAAGGAAGTACCACTAGTGACGTCCGCTGGTTGGTGAGAAGGAAGGTTCACAGCCATTATTAGATATATGTATGTCGCTTGTGGGAAGGAAGTACCGCAAGTGACGCCCTCTGGGTTGTGAGAAGGAAGTATCACAGCCTTTATGATTATAATTGTTATATATTTATGTATGTACCTGTTCCTTGTGAGAAGGAAGTACTACTTGTAACGTCCCCTGATTTGTGAGAAAGAAGTATCACAGCCTTTATGAGTTATGTCACTTGTGGGAAGGAAGTACCGCAAGTGACGTCCCCTGGTTTGTGAGAAAGAAGTATCACAGCCGTTATGACACATGTCACTTGTGGGAAGGAAGTACCGCAAGTGACGTCCCCTGGTTTGTGAGAAAGAAGTATCACAGCCGTTATGACATATGTCGCTTGTGGGAAGGAAGTACCGCAAGTGACGTCCCCTGGTTTGTGAGAAAGAAGTATCACGGCCTTTATGATTATAATTGTTATAGATTTATGTATGTACCTGTTGCTTGTGAGAAGGAAGTACTACTTGTGACGTCCCCTGATTTGTGAGAAAGAAGTATCACAGCCTTTATGAGTTATGTCACTTGTGGGAAGGAAGTACCGCAAGTGACGTCCCCTGGTTTGTGAGAAAGAAGTATCACAGCCGTTATGACACATGTCACTTGTGGGAAGGAAGTACCGCAAGTGACGTCAACTGGTTTGTGCGAAAGAAGTATCACAGCCTTTATGATTATAGTTGTTATAGATTTATGTATGTACCTGTTGCTTGTGGGAAGGAAGTACCGCAAGTGACGTCCCCTGGTTTGTGAGAAAGAAGTATCACAGCCTTTATGATTATAATTGTTATAGATTTATGTACCTGTTGCTTGTGGGAAGGAAGTACCACTTGAGACGTCCCCTGGTTTGTGAGAAGGAAGGTTCACAGCCGTTATGAGATATGTCACTTGTGGGAAGGAAGTACCGCAAGTGACGTCCCCTGGTTTGTGAGAAGGAAGGTTCACAGCCGTTATGACACATGTCACTTGTGGGAAGGAAGTACCGCAAGTGACGTCCCCTGGTTTGTAAGAAAAAAATTCACAGCCTTTATGATCATAATTATTATATATTTATGTATGTACCTGTTGCTTGTATGTAAGGAAGTATCATAATCATGGTTCTGACGCAAGGCACATACGTCCGTAAAATTGTAAGTCTGAATTCGATGCTATGGAAGATTACTATTGGCCGGGTGTTAGGTTAATACGGCTGTTTTGCGTGCGTGCATGAGGACATGCACGACGTCAGGATGGTCGAGTGTTAGGTTTACAAAAATAGATATATTAATTTGATATAAATTCGAAATATTGTATTCGTTTGTTCATATTTGGGGAGTGGAAACGAATGTTACGGGCAACACCGAATATTTACCCCGAGAGAACAGTAAATTTAGGGGGCCTATTTGCTCGTGGCCAGCATCGAGTTCGGACGTGTGTTTAAAAGTGTATTGAAATGGAAGAATATATATCTACCCTACAGTATTCACGTGAGTTTTATTGTACTGTCATTTTTACCTTTATTTGAGATATCTTACAATCCTGAGAATTTTGTGTATTTGGTATAATCCAAACCCAAGTTATGGGGTTTAAAAAAAAACGACGAAGCGTTTCGAGAAAATGTAGGTAGTGCCGTGCTTGCGCTTCGCTTGGCTCGTCTTAACGGGGTCAC
Organism: Euplagia quadripunctaria; assembly: GCA_963859945.1. Classification (NCBI taxonomy): domain Eukaryota; kingdom Metazoa; phylum Arthropoda; class Insecta; order Lepidoptera; family Erebidae; genus Euplagia; species Euplagia quadripunctaria. The sequence continues at coordinate 260,725 of OY982577.1, forward strand.
CACCGTACCCCCAGATAACAGAAAAGTTAAAATAAACAGTGAATACATTTTTCACCCTACGCCCATTTGACGGTAGCGAAACGGCCAGACGATATATTTTATATTGTTGGGATATATTATACTTATTAGTTTTAAAGTTATTTAAAAAAATAGATGAAAATTGACTATTCCCCTCCCCCCATACCTCTGAAACTACTAAGCCAAAAATTGTGAAAAATATACACAAAATAGTTATTTTTTATACATTACAGAAAAACTATTAGAAGTCTGTGGTCTTAAAGGAACATGTTAAATCTCTCAATATTGCGCGTTCAAACTTTTTACAGTTGGAATATATATGAGAACGTGCTCTTCAACTCGAATGCTAAGTTTGTTCAAAGAAACATGGTAGATACATAATTACATTGTGCGGAACCTTCACCGCGCAAGTTCAACTCGCACTTGGCCGGTTTCTTATCTTCACAAAGTATATTTGTTATAGGTATGTATAATATAGTCAGTAGGCTTGGTAGTTCAAATGACACACGTTCAGAGACATCTGGCTGGTAGGCGTGGGATCGCGCAGTTGCGTGTTGCGATCACCCAATGCGCTAGGGAATTCTATTACCAGGATGTTAGCTTTTGTAGGAGTAATATCCGTCCAATATGTGGCAGTGCCGCACCTACGGACGGAATATTTTATTTTAGAAATCGTCAACGATGCGATGCCCCTGTTCATACTAATGCGATTTTGAGTATTTGGTCCGTTTCCTCGTCCGCCACCGTATTAGTCATGTACATAGCTTATGTTCCGTCACTTGTTAGTTTATTGCAACAGAAGAGACAACAGAGAGCATACACGTATAGGGTGTTTATAAAAAGTTTTAAAATGCGAACAGTTTTCTTTAAAGTGTCGTTTAATTGGTCTTTATAAGGGGGTTTTAACACGTAGGTACGCAGAACCTGTCCCTAACTACGTACATCTGGCACACATCGGGTGTAGGTACCACAGAACGTAACGTAATATAGAAAATATCAGAAAATAATTATAGCAGTATTACAACTATGTAGGACATTAATTATGAGATCATTTCGTTTGGGATGTAGACACATTCTGTTAAATAGGTTTTAGATTTCTCAGATAGCGATTTACGTGATGTAGTGAATTACGTGCACCACTTATTTATGGAGTGTGTTGGTTATCAAATAACCTAAGAGTATTTAATGAGAGCCCTTTTATCTAAACAGATTAAAAATAGGTATAGTCCATGTTCTGTTATCAACAACAGCGGCCCGAAGCAATTAATGTTATCCAGCCCTCATCGCTGACGATTCATGATTACATTCAACAAAAATGTGTCTTTTGTACTTACCTTAGGCTATAATTGATATTCGCGGGGACTTCCTTCCTAGGGTATACCCGAGTCCCTTGCAATAGACTCATTTATGACAGAACACCTCATGATATTTATATATATATATGGTGCATTCCGACATTTCCGACATACCACTTCACTGGCAGCCTCGGTGGGGTGATGACCCGATGGGTTCCCACACGATAAAAAAGACTATAATTGATATGGCATAATATCGACGAGTATAAATCCCTTAAATAAACAGAAAAAAACATAAATCTTGCTTCACAAATACGTCAAACGATAATTTGATATATTATGATAAATTCGATTTATGTCGTTCACGTTGCACATTCTGACCGTAGCAGAATGTAATAATTCAATCTGGTACACCGTTCGGTACATAACATATGACTGATAACTTATAACAATGTACCTATGTAAGCATTTCCCGTAGTTTGGATGTAGTTCGACCGATAACTTTGAACAAGGACTTTGTTAACGCTGTAACGCAACTTCAATATTTGCGTTGGTCGATATTTGTGTACGAATTTCAAGTCTTTAGCAACTGGCTAACAATATTTGTGTTAGCTCGTATCTACTGCTTCTACTATAAAGTGATACGGGCCAACCTTAGACCAAATATACCACCGAGCACTCCATCTTGCAGTAAATGAATTTTACTAATTAAACTGATAAAATTGCGGCTGATGTCGGCAGAAACGGCTTTACGAATTAATTTCACTGCAATGCATTTATTTTGGGTAAACGTTTATCTTTGAAAAGGTTACAACACGTTGTTGTTCTATCAGAAGAAGTCTTAAAAAAGGAGTAAATGGTTCTTAAAGAAATTGGTCCAGCTCCGTTTATCACGGATGATATTATTGAAATATATCTGTCACTAAACTAAGGGCCAGTTACCTGACGAAGAGCTATTGAATAACTATCAGCTACATAACAACTTCAACAAAATGCCCTTTTAAAGGAAAATAAATTGCTAACAATACAACTGAACAAAACATGTTCTATGTTAAATAACACCGAAATGCATTCTACTGCATTAGATTCGATTAAACGCAATAACAGTTAAAACTTAACTCCATCATCGTTTATTAATTCCATTTAATAAATGTAGAAACCTATCCCATTCTTATTAGGTTATCATTGAGTGAAACTTTTACGAAATAAGTATATTACTTACCTGCGACCACAAGTTTAAATGTTCTTTAACTTTTTGTTATATAGTAGCAGTTCCCGCGAGGCTTCGCTCGCGTGTACATATTAATATAGAATTTTGCGCGGAACCCTAATTCTTTTCCAAAATAAAAGTAGCCTATGTTATTCCTTATAACACCAGTTATCTGCCAGTGAAAGTCCTGTGGAAATCGGTATACCCGTTCTGGAGACTAGCCGAAACAAACAGACAGACAGACTGACCGACAAACAGACAGACAAAAATTTTCAAAACTGAATTTTAGGCATAGGTATCGTGCAAATAACTGTATGAGCTTAAGAAAACTATTATTTTGACATTACAAACATACTTAAATTGTATTTATTTGTATTGATGATGATAATACATTTCTTTGTCTTTTGAGCTTTGTTCGTCTCGTTATTTACTGTGATTTTGTCGTTAACTGGAAAATAATCCCTTGAAATGTTGGTGCCTCGTTCTATTACCCATTAACCCAGGTGTAGTAGCTATACTATTATTCGGACTTCTCTTGTTGAGGAACATGCGTCTCCCCAGTTCCTACTGATTGTATTGCGAACCCGACCTATATGTAATCTAGTTTCTGTTTCAATACTGTATGTAATATCAGAAGTATAGTACACTATTCAAATGTCTTGAAATAATAACATTGAAAATATGCCATCCACTAACTCGTAAAGCTAGAATCGATGTTCAGTATGTCAGCGGGTGCTACGGTAACGTACATAATTGGTAGTTTCCCTAACGCCGTAGTGTTTTAGACCTTACAAAATAGACAGGATGTTCATACAGTCCACAACTACATACACTGGCGCTAATTTCAACTTACTTATTGTAGATGACTGCTGCTCTAGATGATTGTAAAAACAGCCATGGTCACCTCTATGAGTCTGTCTGAGTATATCACTAATAATAATTACTTATTTTTATAAATATTTTATTTGTTTCTTAGTATCGAGTTATATCAAACCAATTTCGTTATAATCCACAAAGTCACATACCTAACCATGTTTATAATAATTCCTTCACTGGCTTTGACTTTGCATAATAATATGTCAAGCAAACAAACGAGTAACGGTGCAGTCTTATCCTTAACCACGATCATACAATTTCGTCGAAACGTCTTGACCAAAAAGCTATCGTACCTTATAAGTTTTATTGCGATTAAGTCCCAATTTACTGATGATGAATTCTCGTCCAAATCTAAACCCGCATCATTGGTCAATCACTTTAATCCTACAGAAGTTTGCAGTTCTTTATTTTTCAAGAAAGTCAATGGCGATACAGATAAATAACACTGATGTAATACAAGTACAAAGTAAGGCCAATGACATGTTCTTCTTGATGTATTTACTTAATATTAATACGGTATAATACGGCTAATGAATGGACAAAGTTCAGTACCTAATTTTATTTGCTGTCGAATAGCGATGCATTTTATAACTTATGGTTGTCAGCAACTATATTAAATACATATATATATATATATATATATATTTAGCAATAGGTTGCTTTAATAACCGCCCGTTTCCAAATAATTGCGACTTGTGACAAGAAATCGGGTCAAGATACTCAGGGCCACTCTTTGAAATCACCAGATAGTTTAACAATATTTAGTGAAATTTATTAAAACACTGTTCTGTTATGTGCTATTATATTATTAACATTCAAATTAAGTAAGTTAAAATTAAGCTATGAAAAAATTTGTACTGAAAATAGATAACATGAAATTAAAGTAAAAAATAAAAAAAAAACAAAACACAAAAGACGGAAAATGAGAAACGTTGCATTACATTTCTATTAAATTTTTGAAATAGTCTGTGAATCCAAAAACAGTTTTTATCTCCCACATAATCCCCTATTGAGGAATAGCCCTTCAAGCATAGTTTCTGTTTTATTGTCGGATTAAATTTGTTCAGACTTAAAATTAAAAGTTATCTATTTTATACTAACTTTTAAACTTTCGCGTTCCATGATATAATTATGTACTTATACGGGAATTAACTTAATTCCCGTATAAGTACATAATTTATCTATTTTAAACTTAAATTAATAAAACTAAAATTGGAACCGACTTATTTCAGTTACAAGCTGTTAAATATTACCCCTAGGCAGAGCGAAGCTGACGGTGGTAAATACAGTTGCATTTATTAAAAGAAATTTATCAACTTATAAAAATAACCCTTAGCCGCTGGACAACTTTAGGTACCTTCAACCCCTTGCCATCTTTAGAACAAGATTCGATCCCTTCACAGCCAATTATTTTCCGTCTCCATTCGAATAATAGATAATTGTTAAATCTTGTGTTACCGTTTACATTCATCATAATTATATTCATACAGGACCATGTTTCAAGTTTTAGAAACACTCAGTTAACCCTTTAATTTATTAAACAATTCGACACATTTTTGTTTTTTGTAACGAATCATTAAATGGATGCTATATACGAGTATATTGCCCTTTTTTACAATTACAGAACTTTTTATACTAACAGATACACTGTACTTCTATTGGGACACTGCCCCCCATCCAGTGCACTGCTGTCAATGTCGAGCTTGTGGGAAACTGTCTAAGTTTGTAAAGGGCCGGCAACAAACTAGTGACATCACTGATTATTAAAACATCTATCCCGTCTTTCAAAAGACTTGAAATTAAATTAAATGAGTATTCGGAGAGTTCGGTCCCGGTACCAGTAACAACGCAGTGAGAATAGAACCCGCGCGATGAGGGTCACCCATAACAACAATAGCTGTGAACCTTTTGTTTATCTGTTTTATTAATTGTAAGGTATCTATATCAACACCTGCATTCTTCTTTTGTACTGATCTCCTAAAAATGACGCACATATATGTACCTACGTGTAAATCGGTGTGGACATTTAAGCAGTTGTTCGTGTGTCATAGTTTGTGCCAAACTTGTTTGAAACTTTTTATCAAATCACGACAAAAAAATTCTATTCATATTATTGAATAGTAATATAATTCATGAATTGACATGACTTGAATTGTAATAATTATGATTATGACTTATATTTTTGGTCTGTGACGAAGGTCGCCTCGTAAGCAACCGTGAAAGGTCTTATATCTGATGAATTACCTACCTACCTACACGTATGATGTTAATGAATCGACTGGTTCCGTAGCTCCACACAACACACATAATGCGAACTAGTCAGTTATTAATAATCGTTCGTACCATAACATAGGCAGTTGGCAGGCACAGACAAATGGTTAGTGTCTATCTTTATTTTACTGTCAATTTCACTAATAGCGGACCTGGCTCGCTTCGAGTATTGCATCTTGTCAGATGATATGATCTTCCCTATAATTATGTCGCTACGGAGGTGTGATTGAGATTACTTATGTATGAACATATTTTTACTTTAAACATACAATAACATTAACATTTGATTATGATGATAATAAAGTTGCCATGAATCATATTTACGTATACATAATATATATCGTACAAACTACCATGTTCACAATTTTTGTTCACCTTGTTACGACTAAAATGTGTCTTAGAAAGATAAACATAAACCTAAAAGGAGGAAGACCAATTTACAGACGAGTGAGCGTGAGGCGGAAACCTTTTATGAGGAAGTATAAGGTTGGTTTTCGCGTGTCACGAGAATAACTTGGTTAGTTTTTTGTTATATTGCATCGATTGTATGTATATTTCAAGTATAGCGTTCCCAGCTACTTTGACATGGCTCTGGCGACCTGAACACTATTAGTATAAACATAAACGAATACAGCCTGGTACTTATAGATTCGGCGAAGCGAACGCGACAATAACAATTTAAAGTAATTGATGAAACCTTTAATGTAATCTGATGAGGGCATTGCGACTTTCTTATATTTATTCGGTGTATAATACACTTCAGCAAATTCGAAAAAATATTGTCTTGCAAACTCGTGTGTAAACATTATTACCCAGCAAGCAAACATAATAATAATATTTAACATTAATATACAATTCACTTAACATGAGAACATAATTAATACTAATGCACAATAATATTACTTTACATAGGTACAATACAAATCAGCGGTGGTAAAATAATGTTTTTAACTGCTACCCACACTGTCACAACTTCGAGCGTAGACGGACGTCGCACTACCAAGAAATAAGATTGTAGTGCGCTTCACTAGAAGCGACATTTTAATTTTTGTATATTAATTTTCGTATAATGATGATGCTAATAATTTAGTAATTTAAAACAATATTTGTGAATGTGTTTGACTTTATCCTATATATACCTACTTATTATTTATAATTTGTACTAATACACATTATGTAAAATAAAGCTGATACGTTTGTGGAATATACGTATCGGGAAAAAGCAATGAACTCACGTGACCGTCACGCTTATACATACATATGTATACAGATGTGTGTGTTTTCACTTCTGACGTGCAGTCCTACGACTAACAGTTGATTCAACCACCATTAATTTAATTTTTGATTACATGATGTTTAAGCAATGTTTTAAAACTACAGATGAACCGCGATTCTGTAATATCTTTAGAAATCCTGTTATATAACTGCGCACCTTCGTGCATAAGATTCTTTTTCCTATAGTTACTGCGAGGTGGTTTTAAAACTATGTTATTAGCATTGGCAACAGTGGGAATCGAACCCACGACCTCTGGCTCAGCAGTCAGGGTCACTAACCACTAGACCAGCAGGCCAAACATGACAAGACAATTTTAACTCCTAGGTATAACAAGCAAAATAACCTCTCTGGCAAAGCTTATTAACTTATCGTTAAACCTAGGTGTGTCCTTTTTAATAATAATAACTTCACACATCTCACACACGGCCGTCTGATCCCAAACTAGGCAGAGCCTGTACTATGGTAACCAGACTGCTGATAAACATACTTATATATTTCTAAATACATACATATTATAGATAAATTACACCCAGACACAGAACAAATGATCATGCTCATCACACAATTATTTGTCCTGGGTGGGAATCGAACCCACGACCTCTGGCTCAGCAATTAGGGTCACTAACCACTAGACCAGCAGGCCAGTCAAATTAATCACGGCTAATTTTAGGTATAGCCGGTTGCATTCGGCTAAAACTAGGTGTAGCCATGTGTGGTTTTAGACGGTTCGATTCCGACACACCGCCGCGCCGAAAACCCCGGCGGGGTGACGGCCCGAGGGGGTTTCCACACGTACAAAAAAAAAAGGTGTAGCCATCTTTCTACCGGCTATAACTAGATATAGCCAATGCTTTGTGGTTAGGTGTGGGATCTAGATATTGTAGAAAAGTTAAAAAAACAATTTGCATTCATATGAGTCGTTAAAGTCTTATTTATTGTACTAAAGATATTACATGTCTTTAGTATTACAATGGTTGGATGGTAGTGTGACGTGTGCGATCAAACTTCAATCAAATCAAACATTTTGGATTAAAAAAATCTACCAACAAATTTAACTTAAACTTCTTAACCAATTATACATATCTTAACCAATCTAATTCAGCAGCGAGCAAAGCTTAGGTACCTACTTCATATAATGTTGTCCGCATAGTGCTCAAACGTGTAAGTAGGGTAAAACCGCCAAATATCGGCCATGTCAACATTTTTCAACACTTAACTGAATGTCATTTTAATATTTTGGGTTTTTATATGTTTTATTATGATTGTGATGCCTGACAATGTCGCAGTAGGACGCTTCACTCCAAAACTAGTCGGGCATCCCCGAAATTCTACTAATAATAATAAATGTTAGAAAATTAAAGAAACTGACCATATTCATATTCATTAGCAATTGGTACAATTATTGGAAGTATAAATTTTAACTCCGTCTACGATTTATTTTTCGTGCTCTCAAGTTCACAGAATAAGTTAATTCTTTGAACTTGAGCACGAAATATCGCCAAATTCAACATTTCCTCACAGATCGAGAAACAAATTGTCACTGAGCGGCGGAGAGACGTTAGACAAAGACCATATTGCATAGACTGTTTCTTAATGAAGTTATAATTTCGTAGGAAAATTAGGCTCCTAAAGAAATTGTTTTTACAAAGCAAAACTTGTTACAAGGCCGATACAAGGCAGGAGCCAATACTAGGCGATTTTACCGTACTGTACTTACTAAGGAACTAATTCTGATACACGTCTTTACAGAGTATAAAGTTATGCAGGCCGTTATCATCGTTAGTAGATACAACGTTCTTGAAATAGTGTTTCATGTATCTTTACGAAGTATTGAAACAGAAGTATGTAAATACGAGGAAATAGAGCAAGGCATTGTCGCAGAAACATTGAGAACTTCCTGTTTGTCGAACTTGAAACGTTGTACGATGCGATCATATCGGCTAGTCCTAGCGTGTCCGTACCCTGACAAATGTCAATGTACATTACTCACTTATAGTTATGCCACAAATGGCTAAATACAGAATAAAGTGTCAGCCGAGTGAGTAAGCGCATTGTAATGGTACTTCGATATTCGACGGCTAACTCTCATAAACAATATTGTTAACAAACAAACTGGAAACTTGCCGCATCACAACAAATGCTTATTGAACAATAATCGCTCATTATATTATTATGTTTCAAAACAAGTCGCAGGGACAAAAATATTTAAGGAGCAGCTCATTAGCTCCGTCAGTAAATAGCGTCGATGTGGTCTTCTCTGACTGTTCTGAAGAGAATACTGTTTGCTTTTCCAATCAATAGCACTGCAGAGTGGCTTGGCCATTGTCATCATTCGCAACGTGTGCTTATTACGAAACGCTATATTTTTGCTCATACGTCACGTGTTTCATTATACAGTGTGTGATTGGAAATTCAAACAGAAGCTTGGTTTTTGTTTGAGTTTATAAACATTTTCTCTAAAGTTTGTACATGTAACAATTCAATCTACTGGTTTATTAGCAGGCATAGTAAATATAGCTTTAAAGGTCATAAACTTTCAAAAATATTAGAAGATATTCAGCATCTGAACATTTCAGATACAGCAATAAAAATTTTTTTCTGTTTTTATTAAGAAAACCAACATCGATACAGGTAAATAATACAAAAATAATAAAGTAATGCCAATGCCAGGTTTTCCTAAATATACCACTGATATATAACACAACAATAATTCGGTTTTAAAAAAGTGTCCGTGAGTTTGTTTGCCCGATTTCTTCTCACAAGGCTCAACCCTTTGATTATTATTAATAATAATCAACCATATGGAAACGGGCGGTTATAGATCGAAACAGGCAGATGTGATATTATGTTATCCATTTTTTTTTTTAATAATTTTACATTTGACGAAGCAAACTATTGTCGCGGTGACTCTGTGTTGATCTATAATTTTTAATTATAATAATTATTTATTAATTCGACGATTTCGAATAATTGATGGTCAATTTTATGAAATAAAGATATTGAATTTGAATTTGCTATCTAAATGAACGGACACGGATAATTAGACCCGCCACGTCAGGTCTTAATATAAGTCCAAAATCCTTGGGTCTACATTTCAAACTATTTTCTGTTGCCTGAACATATTTATTAAAACATGTATCCCGTACAAGGCGTTGTCTAGATCGCAACAATGTAAATTCGTCACAATCGCGCAAGTTTCTGTATTTTTTCCAACGTGAGTATGTCATCGATTTTTCTTTTATTATTTTTATCAACGCTTTACTGTACCATATAGGATATTTTCGAGAACCTGAACGACCAATCAGTGGAACATATTTATCACCATACATCATAAATTAAATTATAAAATAAGTGAGTAGCTTCCTCTATTGAGCCTATGGTTATAACTGACGGCCAATCAATGTCTTCATAATACTGATTTAACATATTAAAGTTCGTTTTTCTATAATTAGGTTGAGATACAGATAGTTCTAAAACCGCTAAGTCTAGAACTTCCACAGTAAACACAGGGTGTGCAAGGTCAATCTTCGTGAGAGGCAATGAACTTTCGTTAATTTGTAGCGGTAGATTAGAGAAAGCCAAGTCTAAAGTATTACTCTTATGATTGACCAAAGCACAGTACCAAAGTGTTGTATTGTATGAGACTCAGAAAACTCAGTTCATTAGCTAAGCGTATGGCAGCGGTTTGTACTTCCACTGATCCTATTTTCTGAAATATTGGTCTACTAACATCCCATTTTATACCCGGGAGGTTAAAATCACCCAGCAACAAATAGTTACATGTTGAAGAATTTAGGCTAAATGTGGCCGTCAAACTTTTAATTACACAGTCTATGTCCGAGGGAATATGGTGCGGGTTCGGTGGAACGTAAACAGCACTGATATTAAGATCGCTAGTGGCGGACAGCGCTCTGGCTGGTATAACGATTGTTAGCATTTCAGTAGTCGTATGCAGCAAGGTCGTGATCAATCCGAAAAACGTCATACACATCACATAATTCTCTATCCAGAATGTCGCTGTAACGTAACCAGGTTTCAGTAATAATAATTATATCGTAATCGTTCCCTAAAATGCCTTGTTGAAATTGTAATGTCTTAGTTCTTACGCCGCGGCGACAATTCTGGTAATTATCAATATCCTACAATGTACCTGCGTTTTAGCAAATAAATATGATTTGATTTGATACATTTAAGTTATTTGGTGCCATGATAATGAGTTAAATTGTTAGAGATAACCACAAAAGGATAACAAAAAACTGGTTAAACAGACGGGTAAATTGCAAAAGTAGATTACTTTATTCGTTAGGTATTTATGCAGTAAACATATGTCCAGCTCGCTAATGGATGTCACGTCCAGATGTGTCTCATTTAATAAAAAAAATATAATGTGTAATACATATTGAAATGTAAAAATGATTTAGTTATGAATTTTTGTAGGTAGTGTGTCAAGAATTCGCTTAACAAATACCCGTACAATAAATAAGGCATTAAACACAAGGCACTAAGTGTGGGTGCACTGTTTCCTTGTGTAACCTAATTATATACTATTCGGCGATCAGTTATAAGTTGAGAAGACATTAAGATTATACACATTTCTATTGTACGGTGCCGCTTAAATCCAAACATTTGCAATTTGATAAGAAGTGCGTAACGATCGGCTAAAAACATAAAATTAGAGTTTGAGAAAATAATATTAATAAATAAATATATCCGAATAAAGAAACTTGTATAAAACGTCTGGATTAGACAACGTGCAAAGCCGACTCCTAAACGACAACTCACCACACGCAACATATTCATCGTACTCATAAAATATTGCACATTAATTTTTCGCGTTCTTATTACACACATGTTGTGACCACATAGACGCATTGCTCGAACAAAAAACAAATCATAGACCTCAGCATGCTTAGAGCTGACACATAATGTTTCAGAAACAACTATTTTGCATATCTCTCAAAAGGAAAAACCCGCTAAACTTATTATAAACCCAATTTTGTAAATAACTATATAAATGAAAGAATAGAAAAAAAAATAAAGATACGATACCAAGCTATTATTAGACTTTGAAGTTACAAAATTTTCTTTAAATCTTCTCCTTCTGTTATTTGAATTGCAGGTAATGTAGCAGCCTTCCTCACATAGATTCTGCAGTTTTTTGTTCAAGTATATTGATATTCTATACTGGCTATGTCTTTTACTTTTTTAGAAGATTTTGTTAAATACAGTTAAGTGTTCGTTAATAAACACAGATCTGATTTTGCCCTGTACCTTTAAATCAGAAGATGTCAGACGGCACTTCCGACCCCGCGAGATCAAATCGTCTCTGAGCTGACGAGTGCGTAGTTTTGCAACTCTGTTCTTTGGGCTTCCCTGAAGTTTAGAGAGTGGCGAAACTCATCATCAAGTGCAATATCTATGCAAGTGTGTCTTCCAAATTTTAGTAATTTAGTAGTTTAGAGTAATTTTATTGAGATCCTCTTTTTTATTTGCAGGCACTCCAACAATTTCAATGTTTAGTAGTCGATCTCGTTGTTCTCTCATTTCAAATTTTAATTTTCTATACTCGATCTCAATGTTTGCCAATTCACATTAACAATGTTAATTAATTGTATTTCCTTAACGCATAGTTCCATTTTTTTCTTAAGTTCATCGTGATCGTCGCTATAAAACTGCATGGATTCTTTTAATGAGGTTACATCATTTTGTATTTCGTTCTGCTTCATATCTAGGTCTTGCACTGATTTTTTTATCACAATATCCTCTACTCTAATTTGGTCGACCTCAGATTTCAGATCTTTGAAAGCCTCATTAAGAGCCTCTTTATATGAAATATTTCTTGACTAAATTCCAGTTTCCATTCATTTAATTTGTCCATCATTTTGTTGCAGAATTGCTGTAGCTAAATTTAAAATTAAATTAAAAGATCACTTGTGGCTCGTGACTTTTTTCTAATGTTCTTGTCTAATCCGTTCAGAGATGTGTGTTGAAACCGCAAGGTAGGAATGTGCTATAGATGCACTTAATTGATATTTTATAAATATTATAAAATATCAATTAATCAATAGTATACCTTATTTCTACAACTGTGAAATCTAAATTTACTATTCAAGTACTGCAAAGTTTCAGGTCATGCATGTGGAAATATGAGATTCTAAATTATATTAAAATGATGCTTATTAGTAATACAATTATTAGAGGGTTCGGCCTCCCCGGCAACGCCTAATTCAAATTCAAATTCAAAATCATTTATTCAATTAAGACACTAAGTGACATTTATGAACGTTAAATTGAAGCTACTGTTAAAAATCATAGATCGACGCAAATAGACGCCACAGCATGTACTGGATTGTCGAGGTAAATTAGGTGAAAACACCAAAATCTACTGCCTGCTTGTGTCGATCTATAACTTCCAGTTTCCAAAATGCGTAGAGCCTTATGAGAAGAATACTGGCAAAGAAACTCATGGCCACTCTTTTTAAAAGTCAGATCTTCAGGTACAATGGTATTAGTGTTACATAAAAGATAAGCATGATGCAAGCTGTTGCCACCTGAATTACATTTTATTGAAATGCTCCAAAAGCTAACGCACAAACAAAAAATATCACTCAGTGATACCGTTGAAGGTTCGAACCTATTAAACATAGAAATCATTCAAGGTGCACATCAGTTACAAAGTCTACTGTTAAAACTAATTCGTGACTGGATTAAGAGGCTAGAGTTGCAGTTGAACGAACCAAAATAATAGTATAGGCTAAAGCATCGCTGACTAAGCCGACCAGTCACCCCAAGCAGCACCCGTTCACGAGTATGACGCATGGACCAGCCATCGTCTCCTTCGCCATATCAGAGGGAAAGAAACGACCCGCCCCATGACGACGCCGCAAGCAATGACATTTTAGTGAGCATGACGAGCCATAGTCGAGATACTGATAAAAATCACTACTAGTCAAAATTACCATAATAATCGTCACGCATTACTTTCAACTAACAATGGTTTGTTAATAATTTAGTCTAATTATAAGACAAAGAAGTTTGTGTGTATATACCTAAAGACACCTTAAGCCCAAGACTGTTTGTCGTTTAGATAATCGTTGATCGTATAGTAGGCTTTCCTAATAAGGTGATTTTTTACAGTACGCTTAAATTTATCTACAGGAAGGTCGATTACATCTATAGGAATTTTATTATAAAAACGTATACCAAGACCTTCGAACGAGTTGTGTACCTTATGTAAGCGATGATAGGTAGCAACGAGTTTAGACTTGTTTCTTGTATTAATATTGTGTATATCACTGTTTTTCTTATAGTCATTGATATTGTGCCTAACAAACATAATATTTGCAAATATATACTGTGATGCAACAGTTAAAATACCTATATCCTTAAACAACTCTCGAAGAGAGACTCTAGCACCTAAATTGTATATTGAGCGGATGGCTCTTTTTTGAAGAATAAAAATCGTTTCAACATCAGCCGCCTTGCCCCAAAGTAGTATACCATAGGACATGACGCTGTGAAAGTAGCTAAAATAAACAAGCCTAGCTGTGTCCGTATCAGTGAGCTGACGTACCTTCCATACTGCGTAAGCTGCCGAACTAAGCCTACCTGCAAGGCTGTCTATCTGGGGTCCCCATTGCAGTTTACTGTCTAATGTAAGTCCTCCTAGGTCGAGTCACACGTGAGCGACCCCGACCTGCTCGAGCTATTACTAGTCCTCCCCATTCCATCCGTAGAAGCAATACCCAAGCTCTTCCCTTGCTTTCCTTCTTACCTAACTTTCCCTTTCAATATACTTATTTTAAATTTTCCCATCTTCAACTCCAAAAAACGGCAATAAGCTTGCCTCCTATTACGTGAGCGGGACCAAATGATACTTGGCAAAATGTGGGTGTTTAATACACCTCTGCCTACCCCTTCGGGGAACAGGCGTCAATGTATTTATCAACAAAGATAGTATAATATAAGTATCTAATATCACAAGTTTTACAAGAACTTGCATCCACTTCATTAATACTTAATATCCTCTAGCTGTGACGAGTTTTGCTCGTCTACCAGAGCACTTAAAAGAGCGCCTAAATAAAATATAATAAAAAACATTTTGCTATAAATCATGGGTGTGTAAACGTTTGAAATAGTAACAAAAATTCTAATGATCATAACACCTAATTTAATTTTACCTAATTTTATATGATTTAATAAACATTCTCTATAATGCTCATTTGAATTAATATTCACTTAGTATAATATTCAGTTACTATAATGTTCAAAATCTATAAGTAACGGTTAATATAATATACGGGCGTGAGCGTGAGATGCCCTCTGTTGTTGGTGAATCATTTGGGTTAGGTTAGAACAATATGGTGTTTAGTGATATTTACTTATTCATTACAGAATTTTGGCTGAAAATTTGAATGAATGTTATATAAAAAGAGCATTATACAAATTGAAAATTATATGAAATGAACCTTATAGTAAATGTTATATGAAATAAATATAACATTAGATCACATTAAATTAGACTACTTATATATTTTAATTTTCTTTTAAATTATATCATGTGACCGTTATTTCAAGTGATATTATACTATCTGTTATTATGCCATATACTCACACCCATAAATCATTTCAAAAAGATATGACCTTATTCTAGGATACCAGATAATTTTGGCTATTATTTCAAAACGTTGAAGAGCACGTTCTGAACACTTAGGTACCTATATAAATATTGTCCTTACTGGGTGGGTAATATACTTTCTTTTTAAGGTCAACGACGCATCATTGGACGCATCAAGTTGAAATAAATACCAAATACTTATGTCTGCGGTCCCTTGAAGCTGTAAAAAAATCAAGCTTCTAAGTCAACGCAATCAAAAGATACGGTCATTTAAGCTATAAATTTGACCAAATTTGAACATTTCGCAGGTAAATCAAAACCTTAGTACTCTCCCATCCCGCAGAAGACGCATCAGGTGCCGGACTGAGCAAGTCCATCCATGAGTGCTTGCCTGGGGAAGACGGACAGAGTTATTCGGCACCTTAGCAGAAGCAGGCCCGAGACGGTGCGCCGTGTGCGGCGCGTGCATCTCTTACTGACAGGGGATAAAATGCCCCACAACACAGTGTTTACAGGAAGTCTGCCAGGGTTAACAGAGATTTCCTTGTGAAGGTACACCTGAGGCCCTGGTAATATGGACTGTGACGGAACACCGGGTTTTAGTCGGTTCGAGTACCCTACCGCTTAGCCCAGATGGGGTGACGACCCGTGGGGGATTCCACGCGTTGAAAAAAAAAGGTAAATCAAAACCTATAGGGTACTTCCAACTGACCTAGACTCATGAAATTTGGTAAGAAGCAAGGTCTCCCAGCACAAGTAAAAGAAAAAATCCGAAAGTCGTTAATTTGTTGTTATCACTACATATTATAAAACAAAGACCCCCGCCGCGTCTGTCTGTCTGTTCGCGATAAACTGAAAAACTACTTACTGAACGGATTTTCATGCGGTTTTCACTAATAGACAGCGTGACTCATGAGGAAGGTTTAGGTGTATAATTTGTTAGGATTTTGTGTAAATTGATTGAAATATGTTGATGATTGTTGAAGATGTCTCTGCTTCCCGTGCGAAGCCGAAGCGGGTTACTAGTATAACATAAAAATAACAGTGTTTTGGATTACAAACTTATATTTTGCGGTTGGAAAGTTGACTTTGTCGTACATCGATGTATGGGAGAGTATTTTATAAAACCGTAAAGTTAAGTTTGTTTTTCCCAAAAAACGGGTCAAAATCCGCCAAATCCCAGTAGTTCCATTATGGTACTACTGGGACATCGAGAATTCATACCCGAGATGGACGTACTATCTACATACAAGTTTGTTTGCTTACGGAACCCTCGGTGTCAGACTCGCACTTGAGCTGTTTTTTTTTTGGTACTTGAACCTACAACACGGCGAGGTGACCACTTAAACCATTGCGCCATCCGTGCTATTCCGTATAATGACATACTTGCTGTAATTTATCCTGTTAACAAAAATACATCATGCATCATATACACACACTTGCGTGTCATCGTATGTTCTTTCACCAACACGTCACTATCGGGGCGTGAGATGGAATACAATCATATGAGAGATGAAATGGATATCCAGCAACTATATTGGGTCATCCACGTTCTCGTGTGGGCAGGCTTATGTAGCACTCTCTAGAGTGACTAATACTAATGCCCTAAATTTGCTATCCGCTGTTTTCATTTGCTTTCGAGGTATACCTGTCTCCACGTCCTACTTTTTTTTAGCCGGTGTTGTAGATAAACTGCAACTAGAGTACTCGTCGCAAGAAATATTAATAATTCCAATAGAATCGAGCTCATTCAGCTTCAAGAACCTCCCGTAATGTATCTTAAGTCTTACGTCGAGGAGTTAAGACTGACTTAAGGAGTTGAAATTACTTCCTAACCCAGTTTTCAACGAGACTTTAATGCGTGGTAAATCAGGAGCACTTTGCCCAGTTTCATCTTTATCTAATTTTAAGGCAGCAACGTATGCCAAATATCCGGCTATACAGCCTGGAGGTTAGCCACATATTCGGTATCCGGCAACTATCATTAACTGCTATCTGTTTTCATCTCTAATGCATATATTTGTGAATCTAAGTCACCTTTTTAACCGAAGAAGTAGAAAGGCCTTTATTGCACCATGACCACGATACATCCAATACAAGTAGGTGAGCAAATTTGTACAACTAAACGAAATTGGTTTAGTTAATCGTTTAGTCATCCCTCAGTATTAGTTCAACAATGACTCATTTGATTTCTAGCAAAGTAACTTGTTCAGAGGTATTTGTATAAGTATCTTAACTCCTTGTGAAACAGTATAGGTATGCAAATAAGAATATTCTAAGACATTATTACACAGCGCTATCTACACCCTCTTTTTTCTACGTGTGGAAATTCCATCGGGTTGTCTCCACCACCATTGTTTGCGGTGGGGCGGTGTTTGGGCATCGAACAGACTAAAAACCACCCGGTGTGCCATATTGCGCCTAAAATAGAAGACGACACGTGTAAGACTATTGTTATAACATCAACGATTTCTTTCCAGAAACGGCACTATTTAGACCCAAACTAAGCATAGCTTGTACTTTGACTCTAAGTTCTAGAACACAGATATACCATATACTATAAGTACATATTTTGTTGATTACCCATAAACACCCAGACCATTAAAAACAATTATATTCATGGTTACAAATATTTGCATTGCATTGCATTAACATATGTCGTCGAATCAAGTATAGGACGAATGGCCCAATATTCACCCAATTATTAAGACTACGTTAAATCTCGTACTGTTATTGTCACCATTATGTGAAATGTGGCGACAGAGCGAGGCAAACAAGCTTCATAATTAAGTAACCTTTGAATATTCGCTCATAATTTTATGAGTTTATAGAAACTGATAAACGCATACGGTATTACGACTCCACAGACGACCAAATTGGTATCTAACAAAGCGCCTCTAAGTGGAATGTTGAGGGTTTAATAATAATAATGTTGGACATATTAGCCCAGTCAGGGAACTAAAATGCGCTGATTAATAATTTCGATACCCGTAGTCTGGACAAGAAGGGCGTCATTTTTTTTTAACTTAACAAAAAAATAGACTTTTTTTACATTTCGTGTGATATCTCGTTTCCAGTACGCGACATATAA
The DNA here is from genome assembly GCA_963859945.1 of Euplagia quadripunctaria. Taxonomy (NCBI): domain Eukaryota; kingdom Metazoa; phylum Arthropoda; class Insecta; order Lepidoptera; family Erebidae; genus Euplagia; species Euplagia quadripunctaria. Next base: position 279,379 of record OY982577.1, read on the forward strand.
AAAAAACTACATGTCTTTTTTTAATATTTTTCAATTTTTTTTTACTATTTATCTAAAAATAAAAATGAGTTATAATCGAAATGTCCATTTTTGATCATAAAACAGCTGGACTGGGCTATATATAACACAGCGCCATCTCGACCCAACTGAGCATAGAACACGGATATATATACTTACATATTTTTTTTATAAATACATATCTGTAGTTTACATTGAAACACCCAGAATACTTAATGTAAATAGATATATTTAAGCACACAAATATTTGCAGTGAGCGGAACGGACGTTGAAGTCGAACGTCAGTCGTCAACTGTTTTCAATTCCCAATAACAGACGGTTGTTCCGAGGCTGGTTGTGCTTTATGTCCGATCAATGTGTTTACAAAGAAAATAATTGCCTATATTTTCTTTGTATATATCATAATAGAAAGCCATTCAAGCATTTTTACCAGCAGTTCCCTTATCTCGACCGTCTAGTCAAGAAGGCATTAAGTATTAATTTATCATTTGTACGTATTATTTTAAAAATTTATAAATAATCACTTTAAAAAAAAGGTATAGGTAGATTTCGTGTTGTTTTAAGTTCCTGCTCAACAATACCGAGTCAGGCGACCATCGCAGAGGTATTAGAACCCGAAGGTTTCAGATCCGTCCTTTCCACGAAAAGGGTCGTAATTAAATACATATTTATTCCCAAATAACCACGTTTATGTCTGATATTATTCCGTTTGGTAAACATACACCAGAAATAAAGAACATTATAATTACATATAGAAAATCTATTTCTAAGATATAACTTAAATACGTACAACCCGATGATAAGTTCTGGCGACCTGCTCACCAGGAGAGACAAGTGACACAACAATCGGTTTATTGCTCCAATTCCTCCTCCTAAAACATTTTAATTAAAATTCCTAAGAGAAACAATAACTGTATCAGTAGCTTTTTTATGTTTTTATATAATTATGTTTTTCGTTTATCAGTCTGTCCATGCCAAATGTCAACCAAATCCGTTCAGCGGATTAATTCGTCCCCATCAACTGAACTTACGCACATAGAAACACTGATAAACTTGCGATTACAAACTTCTACAGAACTGAGAATAAATTACGCAAAACGAAGAAAAAATCATTGAGTCATTTGCTAACCAACAAACCTTCGTAGAAAAAATCACAAAATATAATGTAATTTATTGTTTTTGTTGTGAAAAAGTCGATCTACAAAAATCGCTAATTTGTGATCCGGCCGGTCTAAGTTGCAATCTGACCGAATACGTGAATAATAACGATCTCTCGGGAGCAACTGGACTGACTACCGGCCAGATCGCAAAATTTGCGATTTTTGTAAATCGACTTTTTCAATCTTTCTAATTCACGGAATGAAACCTCATTTTAACACGTTGTAGAGGAAGAGGAAAGGAAGTCTCGACAAACAAAGTTAGTCGAGTAGTCCTCTAAGTTGACCCAAAACTTTTTAGAGCTATTCTCCCGAAGGTTTTTTTTAGTTTTTTAAAGTTTCGCACTTAGTACAAAACCGATCTTACTGAAATTTTGTGGGCGTATTGGGAGCTATGAAACCCAAATTTCAGGTCTTAGTTAGACCTTAGTTCAGTAGAACGCGAGTTACGAATTTTCGATAAAACGGCCAAAAAACGCGTTTTTTTACAATTTGCAAAAAAGCTACTAATCAGATCGAGGTTGTTGAAGTCTCATTTTTTCGTTTTTTTTTATGCGCAATTTTTATGTCCAAACAACGTTTCACGCAAGATGCAAAGTTTCCTCGTAAATCGAAATAAAACGGTTTTTACGATTTTCGACAATTTTTTTGAAGATGATGCCACGGGTGAATATGCCTTGAAATAAAATATGTTAATCGTGACGTATTTGTGTAAATAATAAAAATAATAAACCGGCTATCTCAATTAAAGTTGCGAATAAGCTAATTCTATCCGACTATATCGATACTATTGAAGTATAATACTACACATACTATCGAAAAGTAATACTATCGATAGTTTCGAAAAGTAATACTATAGATAGTATTGTAATTAATAACATCGACGGTATCGATATTATAGATTCTAGCAATAATATTTACTTAATGTTGTCCATCGATACTATTGACGATGTCGATATTTTCGATGGCACTATCGAAAAGTTGCTATTTTTCAAGGCCACGATGCTATCGATGCAATCGCGCTATTAAAACGACTCTAGTTCTAACCTGACCTCACTTACCATTAGAACTACGCCAGTGTTGTCATGCCTTGAAAATCTTGAAACAGTAGTCTCCCTAAATTCGAGCAAGTCTTTCAATGGTAAGACATTTTCTTTTTACGTTAATTATGGTCTTTGTTATACATCTGATTCTCTCCTTAATTCAAATTATCTTATGAAGCCCTTAAAATTTGGGGTGAAAAATCAAACAAACATAGGTAGTGTTGGTTAACAGTGGTCTTAGGTCTTTCCCTGCCCCTCCGGCTCCGATTGAGCTCCCACAATTAAAACCGTTTTTGCGCTAGTGATACTCCAGATGTAGCAAGTCTTCTTTATTCTAACGTAACCGCTTACCTTAAGTATAAACTATTATATAACTATCACATAATTTGCCACCTCAGTTGTATAAATTCTTCGGATGTTGTTAATATGAGTACATTGGTACCAGACACTTTCATTTAATTTCCACGTATCGCGGTAGGTACGAGCCAAGCCAAGCTCAGCCGTGTGAAAACAGAGACATCAACATCCGCCCCGCGCCGTCCGCCGCGGTGGCCACCTACCGGGTTTCTTTACTTTGCGACCTGTAGCTTTGAGCGTTCAAAACATTATACAACTTGGGAAAATGTAAAAAAAGGAAGAAACAAAAAATACATGCAGACATTTAAGATACATTATAATAATCTTTATGAATATAATAAAACTCAAGAATGATAAAATTACATCATCATTTGGCATATTATGCCCAAAATTTGCTTAGCGCTTGATTTCAGCGAGACCCTGTATGCCATTCGGATGCCAGTCAGCAATGTAACGATAAATTATATCTGATATCGTGTTTTGTTTCTCTTTTGTCACGGTCCCTTACTTGTAAGGCCGACCCCTGTCTTTTGAGAATGGTGTCATTTCCTAATGTTAAAATAATATATAGTACGTGACAGTCAAGTAGTTTACTTGGAACAGTAATTGTTGATCCACAAATGCTTTAAAGCAGTAGTAATCCACCCCAAGAATCAATAATTGTAACCATAACGGCAAAACGTATTCAGAGTATGCCTTGGGAAATTCAAATTCAAATTCTTTATTTATTTCTAAATAGGCCTTATAAATAAATTTATATAAGTGGTTGCACAAATGTACATTAATAATGAAAATATGGTGTCTCCACTAAGATTATATTCGTTTTAGGCTATTTCTAGCAATGTAGTTCCGTACCTTCTGAACTATGAATGAGTGCTATGTGTATACTTTAATTTATCTGTTTCATAGACGGGTGAGCTAACTGCACCCAACAACAGAGCAAACCATGTCGACCCAGAAAAGTATTAAGTATTCGCCTAGCGTGACTTTTTTTATCGTTGTCGGTATGTGTCAACATTTGTTCTTGTAATCTGTGCGCAGTGCCAAGAACGTACATAAAGTAATTGGAATTTCAATAATTAATATAATAGGACAAGTATTTGAGCTGGCCACCTATCATTGCTGCAACTTTGTTTGTTTGCAAAGTTAAATGGCCGCACTTGATTCATTACTCCAAGTATGGTTTGATTACACGTGTGTGCTACTTATAGCTCTGTTTACTCCGGTAAGGACAGCAGCCGTAATGTATGTAGTTGTGTGGCGTCGACCGCGGGCGACCACGTCCGCTGTTTCCGCTCAACGAAATGTCATCTAGATTTATATATTACCATTATTACCAATGCATACGTGAATGCGACACAGTGTTACCATATTTATAAGCATACAATTGAGACATTTGACTTTCTACTTAATGTTTGATAAGCGCAATGAGATATTTTAAACACCACAGCTCTAAACCATCTTAGATATCTTATCTGACGCAGTCACTATAACTTATGGGTTGTTGACTTTACAGAAAAGCGAAGTAAAATTTATGATGAAAATATATTTGTGACAATTGGAAATTCAAATATCAGTTCGTGTGGTTATCGCCAGTGATTTCAAGCCCGAACGGTAGTGTCGTGCGTGCACACGTTATCGAACGCCTCATCTGCAGACGCGCAGCGGCCGTATCGTGTTGCTATACACACGCGTGTACGTGCAAAAACACCGCACAAGAGCGCTTCTACTTTTATAAAACGACTGGGGCTGATTAATTGATCTGGTCGTGTTCCGTGAGAGCACATAACTGCCAGTGATAAGAGTGATTTGCTCGGCTATCAGTAGCTGTTACATAAAACGTAAGGGCCTCGGCCCCTGTCCGGCGGAGTGCCCTGATTACTACCCCTCCACGCTCGATGCGCCCCCAAAACCTACTCTACCGGCCACTGGAAGTAGTTACTTCACGAAAACCCCGTCAATTAGGCACCGACTTTGCTTTGTGCTAATTAGGTATGCCGTGGGCGCTCATTCACGTTAAATACATCATTTTAGCCGCACAGTTTAATGTTTATATTTATGAGTGTATGCTTCGCCTGCGTACATAACAATATAACCACTCGATGATAAAATGTAGCCAGCCGGGTGCGGCGTGCGGCATGGCGCGGGCGGCAGCGGCACGGAGCGGCGGGTATTCGGTAGATATTTATGCTCTCTACAATATCATACATAGTTGGAAATTGATTTTGTATTCCCCATGAGCTATTTCCAGAACACACCAATGAACATAAGTACGGCGGTTCGAAATCATGTACAAAACTATTGGCTTGAAAAGTCTAGACAGTTATTGTGGGTGTTATGCTGAATTAGTAGTAGTATTACTTCGATATTATTATAGGATCCTTGAAGGGCGCGTCGCCTGATGTACGTCGCAAAGGGCTTCAAGCAGGAAGCGCACGAAGTTTTTGTCAATAGTCAACGCAACGGATGCGCCCGCGCCCGCTCCCCGGCTCCGCCCCGCACTCGATAATGATCACACTGTATAAGCCGACATTGCACTTTAATCTACCAAAGTACCGAACAAGGCTCCCGCCTCTTCCTGCACACAATATACAAGGCGATTCCGTTATGTGAGTGCCACGAGTGCTCAATACATTACATTAGGCGGTTCGGCAACCGAATCTAATGGAGCTTGTCATTTGTTTCGAGTCGTCAGTTGTCGTGAGTTATATTATAACATTCGTCAGAGATGTTGTTACAGTTGGTAGGAATTACAGGAATGCTTGAAATTTACTATGCACTATCTAGACGTCAAAGTAAATAGTGACGGTCGAGTGCTAATAACCATGGGCATGTTCGTTGTCAAAATGAATTATCACGACTTGCTTCAGCGACTAAGGGATACTTCGTGAGGAAACTTGCATATCTGAGAGTTTTCCCTTATGCTCTTGAAGGTTTGTGACACAGAAGAGACTCATATTCAGCTGTGTGACAGTTGTTAAACAGCTGATATTGAACATCCAGTGATGTCACGTCTGGCATATGAAAACGACAAAGCATGATAATAAGGTACTTAAAAAAACATGTTGCGTACACTTGAAAGAAGAGACTTATTTTATTTAATGTCTTTAACGCCCTAATTATTAGCAAAGACAGGCATCATTGTATTAATATCTTTACTTTAGAAGTCAGTTCCAAAAACTAAATTTTTACTCAAGTAACACTCAATCAAGTGGTACTTCTTACTTAAAATCCCTTTGTTTCAAGAAACTTTGCAAAACGTTCTGTTTGTGAATAAACGAATTGTAGCAAAATGTATGTCTGCGAGTTCGTGACTATTAGCATACTATTATGTATTCTATGCTATTAGTCGATCCTTAGTAGGGTTGCCACCTTTTTTTGGAAAAGTATAGTATTGTTTTTTAAACTTATAGAAAATATAGTACTTTTAGAAAATTCAGAAAAAAAAAATAGTAAGTGAGTACTTACCTACCTACAAATTTTCTTTTCTGGATGGTAGGTAGGTACCCTATTTCTTGTTCTGTACCATTGACAACGTGTAACCGAAATATAATGATGATCGGTTGAGTAGTGAAGGCTTCAAGGCGTTACAAACAGTTCCAGTGTGTTCCAGTTACAGTTAAAATGGCGATAGTTGAGTTAGCAATAAAAATATACTGTTTTTCGTACTATATTATTTTCATATAATATATAGTACAATTGATCAAAATATAGTACGATACTATATATTATAGTACGGGTGGCAACCCTAACCCTTAGTTATATTATAAATGCGAAAGTGATGTTTGTTTGTTAAGGTTTCACACGCTCTAACTACTCAACCGATCATTGCATATGCATTGCCCGTTGTCAGGGCTACAGAACAGCCCAAAAAGTACTGTTCTCAAGCGATAGTGAACTGATTGACCAAAGCTATATCGACGCGAGCGGAAACCGCAGCCAGGCAACAACTGTCAACTCGTCTCAGTGATAGCCATTCCGTAATTATTGAAAAAGCGTGTATTTTTACGTCGTTCGAGATAACAGCTGACTAAAGCATCATGCATCAATACAAAAAAATAAAATTGAAGTATCTGTTTGTAACGTCAAAATTATCGTTTTTATTAAGCTCATACAGTTATTTGTATACCTATGCCTAAAAATCAGTTTTTAAACTTTTTGTCTGTCGGTTTGTTCGGTTGATCTCCGGAACAGGTGTACCGATTTCCGCGGTTCTTTCACTGGCAGATAGCTGGTGTTATCAGGAGTAACTTAGACTACTTTTATTTGAGAAAAAGAAATAGGGTTCCACGTAAAATATATAAGTACATATGTGTTGCTAGTTATACATATTTACCATCTACTGAAAGTTTATGTCTATGAAGATTTCCACATATATTTCACAATTTGATGCCAAACCAGACACTTAGTATGTAGGTACTTACACGTTAGATGGTCGTCGTTCTAAATGTTAATCAAATAGTCACCGCTCGATGTGGTTGTTTATCAAGTCGTGTATTCCAGTTCAAATCACGATAACAACGCCCGGACAGAAATAGCTCGGCGACGTGTTCTCATTATGGAACTCGCCCACAACTACAATACACTTCAACATGTCCAAACAGACGAACGTCGAACGGCGACTACAAACAGTTTCAGGTACTCGTGTCTAGTTCTAGTTTTTATAAACGTCGAATGGCGGCCCTATTTAGGCATCGGTCGAACGTCACCGGACGTTCGGAGTCGCGAGCATTAACCCACATTCAGGCATGTATCGAGAGCAAACAAAGCCAGATAACACCAAACTGTCTATCCGCAGATCCGTTTATCATAAAGATGTTTAAAGACATTTCATTCTAAGAAAAATAAGACATTTATCAAAGCATTTATTGAAGTTGACGGTCGTTAATAATCTAAATACGATATCGTTTTTTTGTTGTGAAAGCCATAAAACTTTTGAAGTAAAGAAACACATTTGTGAACAACAAACAGAAAAGAATACAATAACAGTACAGTTTAGTAAGAAAACGCTCGGCTTATAACAAAACCTGAAAGGGGAGCGCATTCAGTCAATCTCAGACATATATGTACATATATTGTGTGCCGAGATAATGCTCCAGGCAGGCCGCTCTTCGCACCTACCTATATCTAGCACTGATTCACGTGTACACGTGCTACATGACAAGGTCTTTAACTCGATAATCGTTTACATATTTTTAAATAGTGACATTTTGAGTGATATTCTTTAGTAAAAAATTAGGAAGTGAAAGAACAGAGGGTGGAATGCCTCCACTAGAACGTGGTACTTGTCAAGCATCCGCGTCGTGACTACGATATTTCTCTGCAGCCGCCAGAACGGCGGGCGGCGGCGGCGGCGCTACCCGCACCAAGCTCCAAGGGTTACGTGAAAGAAAATAATTACACTGAATTGAGCCGTCACGATGAAAAAGACCATTATAAGTTTACAATGTAGCGATATAAACGTGCCAATTGAAGCGTGACCGTCTCCATTATCCTCGAAACAATAATATTAATGTTTATTTGAAAATACAATGATCACATGAATTATTCACGAACAATAATGTACGTAGTGTTAGTTGCCGAGTGTGCGCTTCGGAACGTATAAATATACATATATGGTTACAAAACATGCCAAAACATGTTGTTTTCAACGTGTTATTATATTTCACTAGAATTATAATTATCATGGAGTTAATTACAGCTATAAATAATGAATGCGTATGGAAAATATCTTATTAATGTTTGTGTGTTAAGTTACGTATTATAAGCCAGTGCTGTCGTGTCAAAGCTACGCGTCCCGGCTTAATTGGGGCGGCCTGTAGCATTAATTTTAATATTATTAACTTAGTTTACCAGCTATTCAGCATCGAAGAATAAGAAAACAATATATTCCAACAAAAGTACTTAGCTAAGTGCATGTAAATATAGATATTATTTTCTTACTGAAAAAGTTTATATTTGAGAGTAGCACACGCTCATTGTTTAGCCACACGTTCAACGTTGGCTCTAATTTAGTGGCTATATAATAAGAAAGTAATGGCAAAAATGTGCCAAGTCAGTCACTCACTCGTAATTACACATATTTTTACAGCTGAATCTTTAAAGTCAGTCGAAAGCGAATATGGTTTTTGTTATAATATTTAATGACCAAGTAAGTCATGACGGAAGTTTAACTATAGATACATATGTAATATGTATGACTACATTCATATAAGTCCAATTATAATTAAATGCCAGACGAATGCGATCGAAATGCGATATTGCTAGTGGGCGCATACCAGATGTTAAAATATTATGTCCGTGTACGTACGGCTTATGAAGAAAAAGTGAGTGTTGTACACGGAGTTGAAAGAAAGCAAGCAGCCAACGCAACGGTGTATCGACGAGAGCCACGCATGTACGTACCGGGTGTCAATCAATCGCCTGCGGCTGACTGACACGCCATTAAGTAGCTCAGCGCACCCTCCGCTCTTGAGCGGTATTGATTGGACACGATCTGAAAGTAGTCAGCTCAAGTGTACCGATTCCACGTAACCGTTCACCTTCATTATATTAACCAATCGTGAAATCACATTTTGATATAAAAAACTCGATAAAAGCAAGTTTTTATTTTTTGAAACTAAACGTTGAAATTAAAGTATGAGAAGTACATATCGCAGGCTATTTTGATTTTATGATTATTTATGATACACTAGTTGCGGATGTAATTTACGAACGCAAAAATGAAGACATTAAACTAATATTAATGACAAAATAAATATAATTATGGGTCCGCTACTATTTCACGTGAATGTTAAATGACTAAAGTAGTAACATCCGCAACCCAATGCAATCGGAATGTAGTACCTAATAAACATACAGAGTGTAGTTCAATCATTAACCCCTGTTCAATTGTCCGTGAGTGAAATGCTCCACTCTCCAGTCAAACATGTTTTACGAAGAAACGTGTCAACACGTCATATTACTATTAAAAGGAGAAAAATAAAATGTCTGTACTAGGAAGTAGGCGTCGTTAAGCGGTGAGATTTGCTTTGAAATGTTTCTGCTACTGACAATTCTGACAAATTTCCGGTTAATGTGGGCAATTATGGAAAAAAGTATTTTAGTCCTTTAGTTTTCAAAGCTAATTCAGGCTGCATGCACGTTAAGTTAATTATTTGACTAAACAAAATATGTTGCTTTTCATTTAAGAATTTTAATGTTTTAAAATTTATAATTTTATAGGTTATGTAGCTATACAAATAAAAGTAGGTAACCACTGCTGTACGTAAAACAAAATTGACCAATTATTTATGAATTTTACAAAAATTACATACAATTAAAAAAAAGCAATATCTACAAATTAATTTTAATTAAATAGGTATATATGTATAAGTTGGTAGATAGTGAGATGGGCTACATAATCAAGAATAATATTTAATTCAGTTTTACAAATTCAGGGAAAATGTAATAAAATCTTTTTGTTATATTTCGGTACATTTTCTGGTAAATAGGTCAATGTTACCGATATACGGCTAGGTGTTCAGTTTTGAAATATTAAGCTCTGAATATATTAAAATCAGTGACAATATTTCTTTTTTCATACCAATTCGGTAACTAATGTAAATGTATCGTACATTTCTAGAAATAGGTCATTCTACTCTATTCTTCTGTTATTCTGTAAATGTACGTCTAATTTTAACATAATAATTTATATATTACTCTTTGTTCTCATCAAAAGTGTTTACTTACTTCAGAAATTAACAATTCAATGGACATAGGGCTTTTAACACATGCAATTGTGGGCATTTGTTACACGCCATTGAAGCGGAGGTATCGAAATGTTTAGTTATGCAAATCTGATAAATTAATTTATTCAACAATGTAATCTAAAAATGTAAATCAAGCAGACACATAATTAAAAAAAAAATGTAATTAATAATTTGTTAATATGATTGATTATTCTATTCTAAAAATGTAATATGATTTTAATACTCAAATGATCAATTAACAATAATTGTATCACCTACTAGCTGTTGGCTGAACTTCCACCCTCGTTTACGGTCGCTGTTCTGCTCCTAAAGGTAGCACCGCGATGTTAAACTACAACCTTCCTCAAAAAGTGATCAGATGTAAAAAAACCTTTTTCAAATCCGACTGGTATTTCTTGAGCTCCAGTTGTTCGTTCAACAAACAAAAATGTATTATGTATATTTATTAGTATAATGACCAAGTGCGTCAGTATATGACATTTTAGAGTGTGACGTCTTTGACAGTCACAGTATAATCAGACGTTTGTGTAGCCACGGTATGTGGCTTAGCCTTACAGCGCCTGACTTAGAGTTCTGACCGCCCTAGGCTGACTATGCATCAACCAATCTCCTGCCCAGCCCAAGAATTGGATTCCGTCACTCCTGTCAGCACATACCAAATTCTTTCGCGCGTCCCACTTGAAAATTTACAATTAAAAAATTCGGTATGTCCTACTTTTACTTCATCAATATCAAATTTTGGTTTATTTTTTCTTCTGAATTTTTTTTTGACTTCAATAATTGGTGCTTTCAAGATCACATTTGTTGGATCACAACTCCTCAATATTGAAGGAGGACATCCATCGTAAACGGTTGTGTTCATGACGGATTTCATTTCATAAAAGTAAGCGTCACGTATGCATTCTCCATTTAGACAGAAAACCTTTCCTAACGTCATGACTTTCATTAAATACGTAATAATTAATGTATATTTGATGAATTCATGTTTAAATATATGTATGTACTAGTTATAGATAGCGACGGGTGATAAGTTTTCTCACAGTGTTTGTTACAAGTTGCTAACAGTTTTGCATGTAAATGTAGACTGGGTAGTGGCGACACTTTCCCGAACGTTCTCAATAAGCGAACGATTATACCTAATGGGTTTTTAATAGTTTTAATTTCAATTTGATATCCTGCACCGGTTTGAAAGGTGATTTCAAAACGTTCATTTATATTCAGATAAAAAACCAATTTTACTTGACTTTTAAGTACATATCGAAAGCGTATTACTTTCAAATAATAAGTAAAGACATTTAATTGGTTCCCGTTTAAGAATATTGCGTAATAAAGTATCATTAAGTGCGAGATGTTGGTTCAATTTAAAAGCATTTTACAAGTTACACAGTAATTGTACCGGTACCGGTGGTCTTCTAATGAGCGGGACAAAAAAAATTGAAGTCCAAGTACAACTGGCCGTTAAAGAGAATGTACGCACCAAAGATGGACTACTATTAAATTAACTCCACGAGATGGGAGAAGAGATAACTCGATCACTTGGAAGCTGTGTTGTTCCACGCGAACATTCATTAAAGCAACGGACACGGAAAACGTTTCGATGCTTTTGTACTTCATATTTCTAGGCATTGGATACTTTAATTACTAGGAGTACTTTATGATAACTATTGTATTTTATAATATAATTACTGCTTAGTTTACACGGTCCCGTTCTTCATTTCTGCGGTTAATATTCTCTCTCCCTCGCACTGTGCAATGCCAGAAGACTTAGCTTTATAGTATTACAGCCTTGGCCTCATACTACTAACACATAAACATTAGGATTAACAATTTCCGTTTCAGTTCGTTTATGCCTTTAAAATAACTACAAACAAAAAAATATTTAAGTGCCCGAACTCGGTTTGCTTCACTAAAATAATACATAATGTTGTATTTTGTTTGGTAGGTACTTAATTAGCAGTAGCAATCAATTAATTAATGTAATTTTGATCAAATAACTTTGATTTATTATATTTATAAAGCTTAGCACAAACATAAAGATATAGATACCCGAGTCCGGAACGAAATCAAGAGAGCGAGAGTGAAATGCACTATACGAAGAATGAATAGGTAATAATTATAAACTATACAAATAAATAAAATTGGAGTGTCTGTTTGTAACATTAAAATAACCGCTTTTTACTAAGTGCATTTGGATGTATACACCATTTTTTACAGTTTTTGTCTGTCTGTTTGTTTCGATCGATTTCCACGGGACTTTCACTGGCAGATAGCTGGTGTTATAAGGAGTAACTTAGGGCTCCGCGTAAAATATATACATATGTACACGCGAGCGAAGCCGCGCGGGAACTGCTAGTGTAATTTATAACACATAGAATGAAAACATTATTTTTGGTTGATTTACAGTGCAAGAGGCTGTGTGATATAAGGTACTCCTTCCTCTGTCATTTTATTCCCTAAAAAATACCTGAAGAAATATATGAAATATTGAAAATATATGTAGAATGTATAATGATATTAAATAGTAACGAATAAAAAGTAATGTAGTTTTTATCTTAATTAAGTAATTATATATTATGACTTTTTTTTTTAGATAAATGCAGCTGTAATCATCAAAAAATTGTCAACACATATTTTTGATGAAATCAAATCGTATGGTTTCTAAGGTAAACAATAAACCTATTTTAAAATTTAAATTTAGGACTATACTTATATATATCAGGGGATCACTTACTATCTGTTTATCACTAGTCCGCCATCCTAAGTGTTATTGGACCATTGCAGATTGCAGCGCGACCACCCATTTGGTGAAATCTATTTGTGGCAAGAGGTTTTTCATTCTAGAAACTATTTATAATTAAAATACTTCGATCATATTTTCGACGAAAAATAGTAAGTGTTGTGATATTTATAACGCATATTAATTTGTTGGTACTGAAATTTCAAACCGGCTTCCATCATACGTCAGTCCGTAGAATAACATCCGTTTACTTGAATGTTATCGAGCACGGGCTTATGATAAAATGGAATGTTTCTGCAGTTAGTTGTATAAAGAAGTGCCAAAAATAGTGCTATTTACCCTCAGATATTTGTAAAATACCAGTCGTTTGGGTGGTGCGATAACGGCGGTTGTTTCTGCGCGGGGCGCAGCTTCCGCCGCGCGTTTACAAACAGCGCAAGGTTGCACACTAAGCGGACGTACACACACGTTTATGTGGGTATAACAAAAGAATAGCTATGTTTTCGAACACATTTTTCGTACAATACTTGTTAGCAATCAAACTGACGGTAATGCCTTTTTGTGCAGATGCGACAATGTGTTTGTAGTGAGTCGGAATCCATAACACGGTACTTACTGCTCGCTAGCGCACAATCCCAGGATGTGTCCCAAGGAACATGATACCAAACAGTTACATGAGGTCGAATGAAAATGAACAATGCTCTCATTGCAATTTACTTTTGATGACACATTATTCCACGTGTTTGATTTCAGTTCTACCAATATCAAGTAACTTGTTGCAATACAGGATCGGTTATTTGTAACCTTTTAGGAAAAGGGACAACAAAACTAACGCAGTACCTGCTTTACATCTAACACTAAGTTTCTATAGTGAATTAGAGAGAAACGTTCTTTGTTCCTACTTTCCAAGTCATAATAAACAAAGTTTTGTCTTATGACTAAATATATAAGTAACAACGAGGCGAAAGCAAAGATATACCTACATTATAATAACATTCGTGGTACCTGCGTACAGTGTTATTTTATTCGATTGTCGATTACTTACCCGTCAGCTACCAGCCGCACAAATAAACAGTAACGCTAAGTGAACGGATTCTCGTACAGAGCTATGATCGACGCTCTCAGCTCAGATTGTAAACATTGGCAATTATTTTTATTTCGCTACGGATGCAGTGACTAATGTTCAGAGAAGATACTCTCATGTTAAAATGAACGTTACGACTCGTACCTCGCCGTTAGGTACCTATAATTCATAAATTAGTAGTAGGACCAGTGCGACAGCGGGCAGCCTTCGGGTTTAATAAACCGTTAAATTGTTTATGATCTCTATTGGTAGTTTGTCAATATGTCATTCTCAATTTGAAATTCAATATTTGTTATAGTGTTTTTGTTAGAAGTGGTGGTATTAGTTATAGTAGGTGGTGGTATTGGACGTGGAGTATCGCGTCGCGAGGAGCGAGCGGCGAGTTATCTCGTTTGATATCAGCTGTGCGTCGCGCGTGTGTGAGTGCTTGTGTCGGCACGCGGCGCGCCCCCGCCGCCGCACACCGCCGCGCGCCCAATCAGCTGATCGCACTAGGTCGGCCGCCACGCTGACACGCCGCAATAACATATATACACCAGTTACCGGTGCAGTGCAACAACACACAACATACTATACACACTGATTTTATTTTTTTTTACAACCAAATTGTTAATTAATTATAGTGACATTTTTACTACTATAGTACCTTGTTAATGTTAATTAACATAGCAATTGTTAAGAAATTCGAAGACCAAGGCGGGGTGTTTAACGTAACGTTAGGAGCGCGTGATACAGTTCTAGCAGTTATTTTTACATAAATATAATAACGTATGATGGTGCAGAAGGCTCCCGGTTCCGGAGCTGGCACATAAAAGAGTTCCGCTCGATATGCGGTCCCACTCGCACCCGCAGCGTGACCCGCGAGAGTGAGCGGGAAGCGATCACGCCCGCCTGTCAAGTTCGGTACTTAAAATGGCCGATGCTTGCTTAGTTTCGTGATCGCCTAGGGAGGGGGCGACGTCGATAATATTATGTTTTATGACGGCGGGTGGCGGACGTACATAAATTGGGTTTTCGTTTTACGAGAGATAATACCGACGATAAATTATACTCACATTTCGGGGATCGAATTTCAGCCGCAGCGAGTAGACGGCGACGTTTAACTGTAACTACTGGCGTGTAATGCTTTTCAAGGAAGGCGGTAATTACGGCTCTGCTCTGTGATCGCAAAGTGTTGTTATCAGACCGTGACGAAGGCGCTCGTTATAATTCGCGATCGTTATTACGCGCGTGTTCTTATCTCAAACGTCTCGCTTCGTGCGACTCTCTTACTGCCAGTTTTACAGCCCGCAGTATAAGAGATTACATGTACACGTATTACTTTGAAAGCTTTATGGTTATCAATCAGGTAGTTGTCTGAATTACCTAATGGTATGCAGTAAATCGAAATGAATGAACTTAAGCTAGTAAATTTATTGTGTACGTAAATAAACTGAAGCAATGATCTTACTCTAAGATAAAAATATTATATTTTTGTATATTAATACATATTATAATATTTAACGATTACTATTTGGGCTAAATTAGATAAAAGTTCCCTGATATCTTATGATAACGGCGATGCATGAATCTGAACGGACATAATATCAGTCATAAAAAGTAACAATAAACTTTTTACTATCGCTGCGTAGATAACATAAATATAGCTTTAATTCGCTTATGAGCCAGTGGCGTGGCCTACCATGCCGGGGAGCGTCGGTATCGTGTAGCCCAGAGGAGAGCAGCGTGCATGCGATGCGGCAAAGCGCGGCGCGTGGAGCACTGTCGGTCGCTCAATCCAATCATCCATTAGTCTCGATGTTTATTTCGTGTTTATTACGTAGATACTAATTTAACGCCGCCTCTCGCTCTGATGTCGGATAATGGAGTAGGTACGGCCTAACAAAAGCTCGACTAGCGGCGAGGCTGGCGTGCTGCATGATAGCAGTGTGCGTGCCGAGTATGGTCGGTTTACACTTGTCTGTCTGTATCCCGCTGCGTGCACTTTAAATCTATTTAAATGCATCTTAATTAGACTCGGTACCACTAATTGTCGAAACGTTCGCACGAATGTAGCGAATCATAATAATCAAGTTTTATTATAATAGCTTCGTCTTATTTCCCTGAATGGTGATTCAGTATGAATAATTTCTTTCCCAACAGCTATTGTAGATTATTCACGAGTCATTGTGTATAAGTGGATCTCAAACAGAAAATAAAATGTGGAATGAATAGCGGCAGGGTACACACTAGGCTTTTGTTTAGCGAATATTTTGGAAGTGTTGTCATTGAGACCGAAACAATGGAAGAACAAGTCGACAGCGCGAAAAGTTCAATCGGTATACCAGTAATTATATCGAACCTAGAATACTATTGTTTCATTTAACGCTTTGAACATAATAACGCTATTGTTCAGTATTTATAACGTGTTGAATTCATACATAGAAAAAAAGTAATATTTCCTTTTAAAACGGACATTTCTATGCTCCTAAAGGCATTTCAGTATGTGCTAGGATTTACTAATATGAATGTGTAGCTTTTAGTGGGCTCTGATCTTATCTGGAAGCACGCAATATTAGCAAGACATAAAGGTGAGTCTAATTGTTTGTCTTAAAAATACTATAAAGACGCAATATAATACAAAGATGTTACAAAATAAAACGTGTAACCGTTTAAGGAAATAAATAGGCATGATTTTCATTTTACAACAAATTTTTAAGTCATAATTCATAATGTTAATAAGTTATTTTGATGTACGTAACTGAAAACACGAGAAAGCCAAAAAAACTTACAACTAAACGCAAAAACACCAACTATTGACAGTACTGAAGCACATTATAGATTGTTCAATATCCCAGATATACATTCTTATGTACCGATTACATGTTTATTTCTATAGCTAAGACATAATTTCTAATAATAATGTAATCGAGGTTTATCCAGATAGAGGAGGTAGTTTAATAACATTTGTTTAGAGAAAGAAGTGCGTCACAAGAAAGCACTATAATCTAAAAACCTTTTTTTTTACAAAATTATGTCAAATTGCAAACACCAGGTAAATCTTATTTTTTTTTTAATGTTATTATATGGTGTTTTAATTTTGGTTATATTCTAGCTATTACATTCTGTGTACCAATCAATAGTCTGTTATCCTTTAATCTTCAGAGCGTAGACAATAAACAGTACAAACATTTCAAAACTTAATAATAAAACGTTAACGATTACCTACTGGTCTCCGTGCAGTTTCAACTGACATTAAGCTTTTAAATGCATGCCTCTAGATCGGACAAATATAATAATTAAAGTTATCGACATTTTATCGAGAATTTAGGCATCCTACGATTCCATCACTATTCCTGTCAGATATGGCAATTAGTGTTCCAAGATATACGTTTGCAACTACCTACCCACATAAATTTATTTGCATCACACATTTGATAGCCCACGACGGCATTTACGTTCTGAACAATTAGGTATAATAAGCTTTAACAGCCGTTATATTACATTATGATTATTGTTTTAGCACTGATATACCTACAAAGAAACTAATGTTGTTTGTACCTGTACACTTTTCAGATTATGTTTAAAATAAAGCAATAGCAGATAGTTGGAGGGCGACTGTAAAGATATTATACTGCCCTGCATACCACAATAACGATACTACCCAGCGCTACAAATAATAAATCTTCTTTTTTTTTCTCATGACTTGGCTTCGCACGGCTCGTGCTTTTGCCATATAATACATCTTATGTATTATTATTGCATTGCATTAATAACAATTATAATTCGTAGGATTACTATGTTAACCTGAGGGTGAGCATGATCATTAGTGTACAATTCCAGTGGTTGGTAACGGTCGTATACTGACTTACGCTTGTATTAGCGGCCAGGCGCGCTGCATCCGACGGCAGGCTCGAGGCTCCTCGCACTGCACATCTCCCAAGTAGGTACATCCTTGAGTACGGGGCACTGTGAGCTCAGGGCTCGCTCGACAAGAACATGACAAGCATCACACACTGGCCGTATATCGCATATTATACACTGTTGCACGTGACGCAAGGCGCAGACCGACCGCATGGAGGTAAATAAAACGATGTTTTAGGGATTTTTGTAAAAAGATAGTTATATTTTTGGCATTGGACTATGACACAATATAATACTATGATATGCTAAGTAAGCGTTTTATAAAGACTTTTACATGCCGAATATTCGTTAATCAGACTATTCTTCAGAGGACTCTTTATATATAATTTTAACAAACATAACCGCTTACAAATTGAGAGTAGAGTACGATTCTAATTTACCGTTCGGGACTGCTCTAGAACTCATCACCTATTCGAAAACATAACTATGTCTAGTTTTATTATTAATATTTTTCTCACTTTCATTTTTTTACTCTATAGGTACATATTCATTATAATACAATTTTTGAACATATAATTATCGATATGATATCTTATACAGAAATACGCAACGAATCGGCGACGGTACAATAATTTAATCCTGAAGCGTCGTTTACTGCGTTTGCGAATAAATATTTCGTTGGTGGGTATGCACTAGCGTGGACGCGCCGGTCGCCGGACGGGGCCCGCTCGGCGGCCGTCCGGCGACCGTCTCCTCGACCGAAACTATAACACGAACCGTCCAGGTCCTCGGCGAGACAACACATCATAATCGTCCGGTACAACAACACATAAATCAACGTTTAAACAATATCAACGTACATAGGTACTATTTGGTATTAGGTTCGTCCGCGGACACTCGGCGGCGCGCCGGCAGGGCCGCGGGGCCGGGCCGGCCCGTCGCCGCACTTACACTCTAACTAATTACAAGGGAACATCACAGAGACCGGGCCCGCTCCGGCGCCGCTCGGCTACATGTAGATCGGCAGCTGCTGCAGCGCGCGCTTGTCGAAGCGGTCGTAATGCGCGGCGGCCGGCG